>OZ038480.1:134129592-134244592 GCA_964036315.1 Acanthosepion esculentum
TTTTCCGAATTCACTATAAATTATCTTTCTAATCTTATCAGTTTTGAAATTTGTGGAGCTCCTCACTACCATGAGCCCGTCGTCTCGGTACAGCCCGATGTCTTCAATGTCTAATTCTCTGTGCGCTGTTAAGTTGTACAATATAAACAGGCCGACAAGGTCCGAAGATTCTGCAGAGTCCAGAGATCCCATGCTGATGTCAAAATTTTCAGCAGTGTTTTTAATCCACTGCTCCTCATTGTGGATGAGGACGGATTTCTTAGCACTGAGGATTATGTTCGTTTCTTCCTTGGTTAAATCTGAGTATACTGCAGCAAACTCCAGGGCAGTAGTGAAGAGGTCTTTCGATATAGACTGGTAGTAATCCACTATATCGAACTGAATCAGGGTGCAATCCGGTTTGTTGTCGATGTTTGTAAACCAGTTGATGACCTCTTTGGTGTTAATCCAGAGTTTTAATACTGGCCTGTAGATAAAAATTAATTCTTAATTCTTAGCCCCTTAAACCACCAAACTTCAACGGCCGAAACTAGCCGTTTCCATAGCAACAAATGTTCCAAATGATACCGTAGTTATAAACACCAGCTAACCAAAAGATAGCTTATTCCCAAATTCTCGCTTGACAAGGAAGCGGGTCCAGACGCCTTAACTCTTCATAACTTAAAAAATTATGTTAGGGGTCTCGGCTCTCGCTTTTGAAACATGAGAACTCTTATGTAGCGGAGGAATCATATTTTTAAAAACTAAAAATATTATTATAATATAAGCTCTACTTCTGTATGGAGCACTGTCCTTTTGAAAATAAAGCTAAATATTAAGGAACACCGGATTATCTAACTAACGTGTTCTTTCCTATTTCACTGCATACCTGCATACATATATACATATCAGCTCCCAAATTAAGGTAGAGCACTCTTAACCTTTATTTTAAAACAAGAACCTTAAAAATATGGAAAAAACAAATTTCGACATTTCTCTGAAGAATATTCCACTCACAAACAAACGGAACTATTTCGTCAAACTTTTACAAAAAACAGAGGAACTAATAAGAAGAATGAGATGGAAAGCATTCTTCTTTCTACGAGGGAATAACTTAACTAAAAAAGAACATGAGGTTTACGGCTTCAGAAGTAAGAAGACTGCACCGTTCAACATGAACCTACAGGAATTCGAAAAGGACCTACTTAACATAATCAACAACATCTCCTTTCACAAAAAAACAAGAAACAACTTCCAGAAGCACCTAAACCAAATAGTCAAAAACATAAATAGCAGCGATAAAATACTAGTTAAGTCCGACAAAACAGGCAACTTCTACAAGATGACGGCTGACGACTACAACAAATTAATTAAAAATAATTTAACTAAAACTTATAAAAAAGCCCATAACAACAATATCAACATGGTTGACAGTATCAATAGAACAAGTAAGATAATTACTGAGAAACTAAAAATAAGCGATAGAGTTGGTAAGTTGGCAGAGAAAGAATGCTACGTAACGCTTAAGGACCACAAACATGATTTTGAGGAAAACCCCACTACCAGAATGATTAACCCAACTAGACCCGACATAGGAAAGATCAGCAAAAAAATCCTAGAAAGGATCACCAACCAAATTAAAAAAACGACTCGGATTAAAACTCTGGATTAACACCAAAGAGGTCATCAACTGGTTTACAAACATCGACAACAAACCGGATTGCACCCTGATTCAGTTCGATATAGTGGATTACTACCAGTCTATATCGAAAGACCTCTTCACTACTGCCCTGGAGTTTGCTGCAGTATACTCAGATTTAACCAAGGAAGAAACGAACATAATCCTCAGTGCTAAGAAATCCGTCCTCATCCACAATGAGGAGCAGTGGATTAAAAACACTGCTGAAAATTTTGACATCAGCATGGGATCTCTGGACTCTGCAGAATCTTCGGACCTTGTCGGCCTGTTTATATTGTACAACTTAACAGCGCACAGAGAATTAGACATTGAAGACATCGGGCTGTACCGAGACGACGGGCTCATGGTAGTGAGGAGCTCCACAAATTTCAAAACTGATAAGATTAGAAAGATAATTTATAGTGAATTCGGAAAAATAGATCTAAAAACTATAGTAAACACCAAATTAAAAAGGGTAAACTTCCTCGACTTAACTCTAGACTTAGTAAACAAAAATTACACACCCTACAGAAAACCCAATACCAACCCCCTGTATGTACACCCTAAGTCAAACCACCCCCCATCTATAATTAAGCACATACCCACATCAGTAGAGAAAAGAATAAGCATGAACTCTGCAAATAAGGAAATATTCCAAGCTCATAGTAAGTTTTATAACACGGCCTTGAAAAATAGCGGATACAGAAACGCTGAAATAAGCTATACAAACAATAGCACTAATAGTAAGAAGAATAGGAAAAGAAATATCATATGGTATACACCTCCGTTCAACCAAATGGTCAGCACTAAACTTGGCCATAAGTTCCTAGCTTTAATAGGTAAACACTTCCCCAAAAATAGCAAACTGAGCCAAATCTTTAATAAGAATAGCCTAAAGTTAAGTTACAGCTGCACTGAAAACATAGAAAGAATAATAAAAAGGCATAATAGTAAAATCTTAGGAAAACACCCATGCCAAAACAGTGCCAATAAAACTCCTAAACTGCAACTAGACAGAAAAAATGAAAAATCATGTGACTGTAGAAACCCTAATGACTGCCCGTTAGAAAACAGATGCCTTACTAAATCCGTGGTATACCAATGTACCATCTCATCTACGGAGAATCCTAATACTGAAAAATTATACATAGGGTCAACTAAAAATAATTTTAAAATTAGATGGAGACAACACAAAAGCTCCTTCAACAACATCCAAAATAGAAGTCAGACATCTCTATCTCAATACTACTGGCATTTAAAGGAAACGAACAAAACACCGAAAGTAAAATGGAAAATAATAAATAGAACTAGAACATGTAAAACCTGGGATGACCCATGCCCTCTGTGCCTACACGAAAAACTGCACATAATTAGATGTCTAAATAGTGAAAAGTTACTAAACCATAGACATGAGTTAACGGTGTTCTGTCGTCATCAAATGATCTTCGCATTAAATAATTAATAAATAGATTTAAACAAATTAAATCCATAATTTAAAAGCCTTAAAAAACTCAGCCCAATAATTATTGAGAAAAACCCTTTGATAAAAAAAGCCATGTAAATAAACAAATAAACAAACAGATCAAATAGATAATAATGAAACATAACCTTCTAGTCACTCAAAGACTAAAGGCAAACCCATAAATAAAAAAGACGCCGTCTGACTAGCATAAGCCAAAAACACTCTGGACAGTGTAACTTGATACGCTTCTTTAGAAAGGGACTGGCCTGTAGATAAAAATTAATTCTTAATTCTTAGCCCCTTAAACCACCAAACTTCAACGGCCGAAACTAGCCGTTTCCATAGCAACAAATGTTCCAAATGATACCGTAGTTATAAACACCAGCTAACCAAAAGATAGCTTATTCCCAAATTCTCGCTTGACAAGGAAGCGGGTCCAGACGCCTTAACTCTTCATAACTTAAAAAATTATGTTAGGGGTCTCGGCTCTCGCTTTTGAAACATGAGAACTCTTATGTAGCGGAGGAATCATATTTTTAAAAACTAAAAATATTATTATAATATAAGCTCTACTTCTGTATGGAGCACTGTCCTTTTGAAAATAAAGCTAAATATTAAGGAACACCGGATTATCTAACTAACGTGTTCTTTCCTATTTCACTGCATACCTGCATACATATATATATATATATATATATATATATATATATAGTAAATATTTATTATCTTTACTATATATATATATATGTATATATATATATATATATTTATATATATATTACAGTTAATTGATATATATATATATATATATATATATATATATATATATATATATATATATGTATATATATGAAGAACAATTCGAGGAAAAGAAAAAAATATTACTTGTTTTAAATCCCTACCCACTTTTACATTCGAGGTTAGTTGTAAAATAGGGGAAAAAGTTTTTTAGATTACCTAATAAACATTACCCCCGAAATTCCGAATATGCTGTATAAGTAATTTAGAATCAGCAATAAAAGAAAACGCTAAACATTTCAAAACTTATGTGTAGCAAAACATCGTTAACAGTGAAATATGCAACTGTAGAAATAAAAACACATGTCCATTAGATGGAATTTGAAAAACTGACGCAGCAATTAAAACAGAAGTAATAAATACAAATGTCCAGAAAAAATATACATAGGGTGTACTTGTCAACAAGAAACATTTTTCTGTAACAACATATCCCCCACCAAATAAAACGTTAGAATGAGAGTTGGAAGTTATGTCCGTTGTATACATGCTAAAAATGAACTTTATATGAACTAAAAAGGAACTATATATATATATATATATATATATATATATATATATATATTTCATTTAATTCCCCATCGTTAAGTTTCCAATACATTTGCTTTTCACTTTCTACGATACCTCACGTCATGCTCTTATTCATTTATTTTTTTTATTTAAAATAAATATAGCGTTCATAATTTTTTTTAAATTTATTATTTAAAAAAAAAAACTATATAAATATTTAATAATCATTTATTTGTCAAGTATGTATTATTTAAAGAATTCTGTGGCATTGGACTTCAGTTTTGCGCTGGAAACATTTTAAGAGGTGACAAAAAATGTGACACCTAAATATGAACGTACATTGGATTAGCGAATGATGGCTTCTAAAATCTAATGAAAAGGATTAAGAAACGGTGAAGAACTCGTTAGAAAGAGAGAATTGAACTGTTCTCCAATAACAGTCCTCCTTTATAAAGCAGTTGGACAATTTCCTCCCACATGATGATGGTACTTTGAGGAAGCAGACACGTGGTTATGCGGGGAAATTCTGGGGATACCATGAATGAAGAGTATGAAAAAGGAGAATGTTTTAAGGAAAATAAAAACAAAAAAATAAGACTCTTATGCTTAGTATCAGAAAGAAACAGTTGGAATTTATATGATACATAATCAGGACGGTGTTTTTGGAGAATTTGGCAGAAGACATACAAGACAAAGCAAGATGGGAAGAGTTGATAACCTACTTAACACACTTGTGTAAATGAATAGCATAACAAGGAGTTGGAGAAATGATGAAAAGATAAACATTCATAAGAGCAGCGGATGATGGGGAATTTCGGAACGCTGCATTCACCCCCTATCTAAAGAGATACGACACGAAAAATAAAGAAGGGCCGTACTAATAATAGTTTGTAAGAATATTTATCCTTCATTCTCTACTCAGTGTTTGAGATATTTAAGTTTCTCATAGTGCACACAATATATTGGCACGTTCTGTGAGATTAGCTCATTAATTACTGCGCTACGGTAGTTGCTCTTGTAAATGTAAGGCTTCGTTTCTCTTTCAGGTGTCCATCTATCTCGTGAGTTAATTGTAGCGTCTTATAGAAGATCAATAGTTAGTGACCTCTTCAGGGTGCAGAAATAGACGCTGGCCTACAGAAGCTCTGCATGGTTCAGCCAACAGGGCTACCTACTCGGTGAAACAAATGAGATCTAAGGGAATGCTGACTATTCTGTTTTAAGGCCTCTTCGGTTGCAGGAGTTTCGAGAACGAAGTCAAAGCTTACAGCAAATCGCCTTAGGGACGCCACTCTGGATTTTCTGTCTGGATGAGCTTCCACAGTTTTTCCATGAATGGATATGATCGAAAAATAGCGGAGTTTTTTTATTTCTATTTACGTATTGTAAATGATTACAGATCGGGCTGAACAGGAGTTTAGTTAGATGGATTTGTAAACATTTCTGAGTGGGTTATACTCCCACTGGTTCGAATTTAGTTGAACGAATTATAGAGAAAATTGACCAGATAATAGAAAAGACATAACTTTTGTTCTTTGAAAAGCAGAAACGACTACAAGTGACAACACTTGTAATTCCAGCTAAAAATAATGACAATTATCAATTTGTTGACGTTCTACACTCGTTCGAATGAAAATTTAGGAAGGTACTACCCATCAATAATGGAATTTGATGTTCATAAATTTCATTAGTGATCTTCCCAATGCCATCAAGTATCCACTAGATACATATTCTGATGCGTCCTGGGTAAGACGATAAACTACGTCCAACAGCAAAACCTCTGATCGGGAGGATTTGGGGAGCGTGGAACCATTTATTAATTGCTGGCGTTCCCAGATCCACCCTTCCCCGGGGTGGTAGCACCTGTTAGTGTCCCAGTTATGAGAAAATAGTTAACCCCCAAAATGGTCTCAGAGCACTGTGAAAGTGTAAAAATAGGTTTTAATACCAGCAATACATATTTGGAAAAAAATATTAACAACAATAAAACTCTTGCCATCATTAACAAAACCCACTGGGTTTGTTACGCCTTAAATCAAACCAAACCAAAACAAACCAAACCTATACTGATGTCAAAATTGTACATATATCTTCATGCTATGTCTATGGTTTCGTTAAGTACAAATTGGCATCTGATCCCCAAATTGAGCTGCAATCTGTCTTTAACTGGGACAAGTAATCACTTGTTAATTTTAACGCCACTAAAACGAAACCGCTGTCTTTTAATCGTCTGAGAGAAAATATTTTGCCCTTCATGGATGATGCTAACCTCCAAGAGATGGGAACATTGCGCTTTTGTGAAAAATTATATTGTATAAATTGCAAGATCTGAGGTTAAGAAGGTTAGTTCAATATGTCGTATTAGAAAAATGTTCTCACCAAAATATATCTTACACATTAATATGTTTACCATTCGTATTTACACTAAATATTGCTGTCACATCTGATGTTGTTATTCTGCATTGCATTTAGAGATCTATTATGACATCTAAATATATATTATTATTATTAAAATATTTTTATTATAATAGTTTACAATAAAAACATTTTACATCGCTGCACAAAACTTTCATGTTTCGGATTTGAAATCGTCTACTTCGGGTGATGTTAGATAGCATTTGAAAACAAATCCTTACCTCTCTTGAAGGATAAAAACGTAGGGATAACCAAATGTCAGAATTAACAAATATATATGTGGGCGTGTCTGGATTAACCAATTAAAAGTCAGATCAAATTTAAAATACAAAACTGAAAAATAAGGTCAGAGGGTAGTTTATTAAATTATGTCTTGATAAATTGACACTATAGACAAGTCAGCGGCGAATATATTGTAGCCAAATACAAAATTCAGATTATGTGAAGTGGACATCACCTTGAACAAATTATTTTTAACAATCTTTAAAATATTTCTTATATTACGCAACCTTCTTAAAGAGACCGAATTGGTAACGCTAAAAGAATTCTTTTAATGGAACTTTAATAAACTATGCCAATTATATCGAATAGGCAGTAAAACAAGGTAAAATTAAAGGTAAAAAATAATCAAATCAAACCATTATATATTTATAAAATTAACGTTATGCAAATTGTAATGCGTAAAATATTTATGAAATTATCTTTTAACTATACAATGCCAACATAATTCCGTTAATTCATTTCTTTGGTTTAGCAGAACTTTATGTAAATTTTGTAATGTAAGTGTTGATGTAAATTTTTGTTATGTTTTTAAATATTGTTTTCTAGATTATTTGTACAACTGTAAATTAATTTATGGTTATTTTTATTAAAAATCTTGCTTAGAGTATTATTACTGGTGAAATGTTTCGCAATTAAATTTAGAAACTTTTGCCCTAACTTAGGCCTAACCATTTGGTTAAATGGGGGTTTTTACCAAATGATTTTTCTGCTTCTATGTTTGTTTTCGCTGCTATCACTATAATGTTTTCTGTATTTAATGTCAGCGCATTTATAGCCACTTTTTTAAAAGCATTGTTGTAAAAATTGCTATGTTTACAAAATATATCTTCATAAGAAGAGTTATTACTAATTCTATATTATATGGAGGAGGGTACGTGTTTCATTATGGATGAAGGGTGATTAGATTTTGGATAGATATATAATGCATTAGTTTTCATGTAGGTTTGGTAAATATTATTGAATAAGTCTAGTGTTACATCGTGGAAGTTTTTTTTTTTTTAATTTGTTTATTTTAACTTTCAGGTTTAGATTTTAAAACTCCCTATGGATTAATTTTCTGATTTAATCAGTTTCGAAATTTATACAATTTTTCACCACCATAAGGCCATCATCCATATGTGTATTCTAAAACCATCTGTTCTCTCTCTCTCTCTCTCTCTCTCTCTCTCTCTCTCTCTCTCTCTATATATATATATATATATATATATATATATATATATATATATATACATGTGTGTGTGTGTGTGTGTGTGTGTGTACAGGGTGCGATGGGTAAATTGTCGCCATATTATATTTTTAATTTCGTGCTTGCATGTTTTATTTTTTTTAGCGGAGTAATTGTTAGTTGGGTAGCGTTTGTGAGAAAAGGAACACGATGACGCAATTCACTCCGTCAGGAATTTGGAAACGGCATGCTGTACTGCTTGACATTCGCCTTGGAAGCTCCAATACGACCGATTCAGAATGCCTGAGTGTCAATCTGAAGAGAGGGCATAGGAATCGAAATGAGTTAAAAGATTCTGATTGGGATTATGAAAGCTATTCTGATAAGAAGAGAAGTTCCTAATTCGTTGGTGAGGGCCTCAGAATCGACACGGTGGCCCATAGCAAGTGCCTTGAGGAGGTATTACTGCCCTGAATCATGGCTGCCTGCTGGAAGATCCTGTTATTGCCCAAGAAGAACCTGAACCATCCAACAAAGTTAGGAGAATCCAGTCATGGCTATATCTATTCTCATATATATATATATATATATATATATATATATATATATATATATATATATATATATATATATTCATCTTAGTCGCCATTCTCAAATATATATATATATATATATATATATATAAATATATATATATATATATATATATATATATATATATATATAAAAATAAAAGAAATATAGTCTTAAAGTGTGCTATATTGATAAAGTGCTCAATATCAGAGATAGAGCGTGTGTAAATATAAACGTGAACATGTAGAGGCGACTGTCTGTTTCATGCTAGATGCATGAAACTCCGCTATATATATATATATATATATATATATATATATATATATATATATATATATATATATATATATATTTGAATTGGATAGAGTCCGACAATTTATTTAAAGACATTTTTGATATGTTTAACGTTCTTTTTATAAATATAATAATATATAAAAAGAACGTTAAACATATCAAAAATGTCTTTAAATATATATATATATATATATATATATATATATATATATATATATATATATATATATATATATATATATATATATATTCAGATTTATAACATATGCACGCTATAAGATCTCTACAAAAGTTGCAATTTTATTTTAACATACTCGTGTCTTATCAACTGATGATGTTGAATGTAAAATGAATTGTTTCAAGACTTCAAAAGCTAACCAAACATTCTCAGTAATATATATATATATATATATATATATATATATATATATATATATATATACATACATATATATATATATATATAGAGAGAGAGAGAGAGAGAAATATAGATGATATTGATAGATAGATCTTTATTTATATTTATATATATATATATATATACATTTTATAATACATATATATATTTATATTATATTATCTAACTATCTTTCTATATATATGTATATACAAATGTATATATATGTATATATATATGTTCATATATATATATATGTATATAAATACATACATATATATATATATATATATATATATATATATATATATATATATATATATAATGTATTTTACTAAATGTTCAAAATTTACTATTCTTACAATTAAAAAATCCTTCTTAAACATTACCCACGGTATTGTGTAATAAATAGTTTGAATTATAATGGTAGGATCTACTGTTATCGCTTTCGTATCTTTTAAACTAATTATTTTTTGTGTCATTGAATAATAAGCTACTGATTGAAGACAATTATTTTATTATTTTCTAAATTTGAATTTAGATAATAATAAAATATTTCATCCTGGATTAATGCTTTTGAATTTCTCTCTGTTTTATTTTTTGTTTTTTTGGTTTTTTAGGATAACCTGCATTGTATATCTGGTCTGTTTTAGAGACAAATTTCCTCAGGTGTAATCATAACTACTAATATCGAATTGATTTAAAGGCAACTATAAACAAGGGCAGGTAAATGGTAAAACAATAAAATGACAAGGGCGACAACTAAGAAGAGATCAAATTTCACCATTTAATATCTGATTCGCAAAACTTAAAACTGAATGAATAAAAATAGGATAATTATCTAAAAAAATGATGAAATAAATAATACATAAATGATTTAATGTAGAAATTATTAGTTATACTGCACGAACATTTTATTAATTTATCAAATCAGTTAATTTCCTAAATACAACAAATATTTTATTTTACTAATTAGTATCAGTTAAAAATATATGAGAATGTAAATTACACATAAAAGGTCACTCTAGATTACTCATCCCGACACAATTCTCAAAATGTCCAAATAATAATGTTTCAGATTTCTTAAAGCCTCGGAGAAATAAATTTTTATGTAATGTACTCAAAGGTTAATTATTGTAATAAAAAGAAAATTAATTATTTATTTACCTGGATATTCCCAAAAATCAAATCTGATATGCTGACATGTTTTTATTTGTACATAATTCGAGAATTGTATCGGGTCGAGAACTCCATAGAACATTTAATGTGAAATATATATATATATATGTATATATATATATATATATATGTATATATATATATATATATATATATATATATATATATATATATATATATATATATATATATATATATATATATATATATATATATATATATATAAATAGAGAGGTAGGGAGATGTAAAATGTATGTTTATATCCATTATATATAATATAATGTAAATACATATACGCATTACATAAATATATATTAAATATATATATATATATATATATATATATATATATATATATATATATATATATATATATATATATATATATATATATACAAACTGTTTTGCATTTTCCAATGTAACAGTTTATAATAAAATCTATTGCTTTACTCTTGCTCTTGTATTGAGCCCTTTATTAAATTATTGTTATGAACGTTTGAACTGATGTTCTTTTCGTTGTTTTTCCTTTGGTCATATATATATATATATATATATATATATATATATATATATATATATATATATATATATATTTAAGCGTATCACCCCAAGCAAGGTTGGAGGCCACTATCACGCAAGGGGTTATAGAAGGGTTGGAGGAAGAGCAGATAACAGTGGTAAAGGAGAGGATGTAGAGAAAGAGAAAGATAGTGGGTCGATCAAGGCAAGGGGGTTACAGAAGATTTGGAGCGAGATCAGATAGGAATGAAAGATGAGAGGATGTGGAGAATGGAAGTGGATAGATCAAGGCAACTGGAGATGTCGATTGACGCTAGACTTAAACCGTCGGAGATTGTATTTGTCAGGGAAACATTAATAGGGAAGGGAGTTCCATAGGCGAGATGTAATATACATATACATATATATATAGATATGCTGGGTATTTTAGATATAATGCACATTAATATATATATATATATATATATATATATATATATATATATTAATGTGCATTATATCTAAAATACCCAGCATATCTAGTATATATATATATATATATATATATATATATATATATATATATATATATATATATATATATTAATGTGCATTATATCTAAAATACCCAGCATATCTAGTCCGCACGCATTTGTTGTCACACCAACATAACAAAATTAGTCCGAAGCTGCCCTAAAGAACAAAACACGTCATAAAAAACTTTCTACTTTGTCACAAATTGTTTTACTCTGGGACATTTGGCTAAATCATAATCCATTTTCAAGAAGTTCGCAGTAAGTATATTTTTGTATTGTATAAGGAACAGGTGTTATCATATTGGTGTGCCCTCAAAAAATCCTTATACGCTGTGACTAATTTTTAACTACTAATATTGATTTTAGGGTCAGCTTTAGTGTTACGTTTTGAGTTAGGTTTAGGGTTATACAATGTGCTTTTTTATCTTTAAACATTTTTAATTAAGCCTAGTATTTATTACATATTCCGGCCTGAATTTTCAAGAAATTTCGGAGAAAATGTATACTTCTCCGACAGGAATCGTACCTATAACACTTAGTGGGTACTATCATATATATATATATATATATATATATATATATATATATATATATATATATATATATATATATATATATAATATATATATATATATATATATATATATATATATATATATATATATATATATATATATATATATATATATATATATATATATATATATATATGTGTGTGTGTGTGTGTGTGTGTGTAAGGAAATATGTGGATATAGATCCGACACTATGAGCAAAAATATGGAAAAACAAAAAATCCGAATATGCAAGTTCAAACAACATTAAAAGCAGTAAACGTGCATATTCGGATTTTTTGTTTTTCCATATTTTTCCGCATATATATATATATATATATATATATATATATATATATATATATATATATATATATGTGTGTGTGTGTGTGTGCGTGCGTGTGTGTACGTGTGTGTCTGTGTGTGTCTTTGTGTGTCTGTGTGTATAGACTTTGAGGGCTACCCCCATGTTTCATGCTTAAGTAATATTTTCTATTACTTTCCGTTAAATACCTTATTATTTGCGCAGAGGCGCCGATATATAATTAAATATATAAACTTATTTGTGGGTTGGGAATTGTGCTACTGTATAAGAAACCTGAATTATAGTAAGTTTTTGATCAACAACGTTACATATATATATATATATATATATATATATATATATATATATATTATAAATTAATTAATTTAAAATATGTTTTTTTCGTTACATTGAGCACTATCGTGTAAAAATAAAAATATCTATAAGAACACCAGATTTTATATCTTACTGTTCTTTCTTTCTTTCTTTATATATATATCTTTATATATATATATATATATATATATATATATATATATATATATATATATATATATATACATATATACATATATATATATATATATAAATATATATATATTGAATAATCTCAGCTCTGATGAGTATTGCATTAGTGTGTATCCCAAAATATGTCCTTATTGTGTACTAAGGCTAAACTTAGGATCTAGTTGAGTAGAAGAGACGGCTACAGTTTAACTGTTTCGATTGTGAATGGCTGGGACTAAGATGACAACCTTGTAGAACGTTTAAAATCATGCAGTTTGGGAACCAGCGAGAGTAGCTCGTCGTAGCAGCTACCGTGAAATTGTTTGTAAAAAAGACAGAGGGAAGCATCGACACGACTGTGAGAGAGTGACTGTAAACGAGATGACAGACCAGGGCCAGTCACATTGCATATCCCTCTCTGGATTTTGTCGAGGACCTTATGATGAACAGTGTGGTCTCCAAACCATATATGGCAGCAATATTCCATGCAAGGTCAAATGGTTGATTTATAGATTTGAAGGATGGACTCGAGCGAGAAAAACTTTCTGGCGCGACACTGAGAACCAGATTCCCTTGTGGTAGATGAAGCTATTTATTCAATGCAATTTTTCCATTTCAGGTCAGCGGACAGTTTGAGGCCAAGCAGTCGCAGAGTGGTGCTCTCGTGTTGAGCATCAGACATTCTAATGGGAGACAGGGAGGGTTCTCTCTGGTGAGTAAAATAAAGATGCAAGAAATCTTTGAATACTGTTACTGCATCATATTTACAACGTAATGTTTTGGGCCTAAATTATTATCAAGATGCTTGAATAATTGGGCGTCAGTGAGCTAGAGTTCAGGAGAATATAGTTAAAGTCTTGTATCTCGAATCGATTTGCTTCTCCAGTGTCATCCTGTCTATATGTGGTCAAGCATTCACATAAACCAGAATTATACCTCGTCGATTTACTAGTGTTGGTCGCATTTTATTTAACTGAATAGGAATTTAATTCAGTTATTGTCAATAAACTTCACAGATGTTGTCCTGGTTAAATTCCAGAGAGCTTTAATGATTAACGCCAATGGTGGACCATACGGCAGTCACCATTATCTACTGTCTGTGCAACGTCGATTCTGAAAAGTGCCTGTGACCTTCATGATGATCAAGCCTTTCACACGATCGCTTACGATTGTCATAACAGACCCATTTCTCACCACGAGTCACGATCAAGAAATAGATCTTTTGAATTTCTCTGATACAGCCTCTTCAAAATATCGAACTCTGAGTTTCAATTGGGAAGCTTTTCCCGAGTATCTTTACATTGCTATATTTCTTGAGAATTGTTCAATATTGTTGACATGCTGAAATCCATTATCTGACACTTTGACGTCGGTTTTGTTGCAATGGACTTTTCAGATGATAATTGTCATTTGCAAATGTCCGTCATCTTCCACCTTGATTTTCCAGACATGAATTCCCACTGCGGAACACCAGACACCAGCACTGTACTGTTCGATCAAAAGTGGATTCTTCACCCCAAGGTCTGTTAATGCTGGCAGTAGTTTCAGAAGCATTATGGCCACGCTTGAACTCAAGTAAGAAAAGTAAACGAATCTCTTCTTTTTTATGTTCCCTGCCTTCTTCCTAATTTTCAGCAATGACCTTCATCATTGCATCAGTTCTTAACTTAGCATCTACGCTAATGTCACAGCCATTTATTTCTGTCTTAAGAGTAAGTCTGAGCGGTTCGATAAGATCAAATTGGCAGCTAAATGTTGGTACCCTGGTAAAAGAATGACTTGTTAATTGTAACGCCTCCAAAACAAATCTGCTCTCTTTCAGTCGTCTGAGAGAATACTTTCTACCTCCTCTCAACAAAGCTGCCACTAGCCTCTATGAGAGTGAATCATTGCGCTTTTTCAGGATAACATTTTTCACTGTCATAAAGTGAAAAATTATATCGAATCCCTTGCTAGGTTTGCTGCTAAGAAAGTGTTATTGTGACCTATCTACATTAGAATGAACCTCCTTTATAAATAGTAAACTGGAAGATTTCCTAAGCTGAGGCAGTCGGGACGCAGTGTAACCTGAAGGTTCAGACGGACACTTCTATCTGCTGACTAATAACCCTCTTATTTTGTATATATGTTCTGTTATTTCAATACACTTGTTCAGCCTACCTTCGTTTTTCCGCGTCTTTCTTTCTGGCTCATAACAACAGAAAGTTTCTTCAGTGTGTCGTGGTAGATCATTTTCTCAACAGGATCTATCTTGCATATATGTCAGGCATTCGTCCATGCTTCGAGAATTGCAGCCATATATGGTGTGGGGTTCTTGCTATATATTTAGAGAAGTTTGATAATCCAAAGAATAATCTGGAATGTTATTGGTCCTAATCTGGCATCTCTACTTCATTCATTTTCCCATCACTGTAAGGTATCTTCCCTAAGCCTTTTCTATAAACATTTCCATGGTTATTTTTCGGACTAACTCTCCTCTAGGTACCTAGAATCTTCCGATTTAAACGCCTTACTAGATTAACGGCAAGATCTCATCAGTTTACAGTCGAAATGGATAAATGCAACCGTAGTTTCTATGCTAAAAAATCATTTTCTCGTTGATCTCGCTCATCTTGATTGTCGAGCTCACTTTCGGCCTCTTGCTTTCCTGTCAAGTTTGATTTTCAAATATTTAAATTTTATGTCAATTTTTACCTTCACTCCTCTTAAATTCTGTTCTTTTATTGTTCTCGTACCTTAATGTTTCCCTTATATGCTCCCATACTCAGTGTTAGTGGTCCGTAACCTTGAAATGATAGATAGAAATACATAGGTCATATATTAGATTTTTAATCTTTAGTCCACTCTGTGAATTATAGGGCAAAAATCTTACCTCGTGAGGTTTTGCTGCATTGGTTTCCGTAGAAAGTTGTTCTAGTCCTCCATCGAAACAGTTTTGAAATCAGAGCCGTCTATTTTCTATACTGGTGGCCAGCGGTACGTTTAGCTAGCCGTGTCAATTCTGCTTTCTTTAAGTCTTTTCCCAGCAATAAGTTAATAAAGCCATTAAGACGTTAGGGGTTAGTGAGACGGAAAGGATACGAAAAAGAGAAAAACAGTAAAACAACGCAAATTAAGAAAAGAAAAGTTAACGATTGACATTGCGTCAATGATTTTGGAGATCAAAGTTGACTGGAAGGCAAATGTCCGGACAAGCGAAAAGTGCGTGAGAAGCAATTGCTAACATAGAACTTCGAGTTACATCTATAAATTTCAATTGCAAATGATGAAACCTAGCTCGTCATCTAATGTGCGTGATTCAGTGAAATCGATGTACCAAAAGAAAAAAACATCAGAATAATCACCATGAAATTATTTATAGAAAACTTACAGAGCGAAGCTGACCAGATATGGAGAGAGAAGGGAGATCACCTCCCTCAGGTTGAGATCATAGACAAGGAACACCATTGGAAAATTTGTAAACTTAAGGAATCAACACATATGCTAGGCTACAAAAATCTCCTGAGCCGACCAAGCATAGAAACGAATACAATATGGGAACCAGAGTGCCAGAGAAAAGCGATAATAACAACAAAAAAATTGCAATATGATCTCTGGTAAAAATATGAAATGATAACAGAAAAAATTGCAATATGAGCACTGGTAAAAAATGTTGCTATACCCAGAAATTCATACGCAGATGTCCTCAAGGACACATGACACAATGGATAAAGGCGTTGGTTAGATCCTGTGACAGGACCCAAAGAGTGTGAGTTCAATACCCTGTTAAGGCAGTGGGGAACTTTCAGAGGGAAATTAACTGATAACTGACATCCATTAAACATGGAATGTGGAACTAGAACAGTCTACCCCAGTGAGCGAAATAAAGGGTTCAGCTCCACATTCCAACCACATGAAGAAACGTTGTTATAAATATGGCGACAAAATGAGGACAATAGTCCGAATAATGTAAATAATGTACATAATACCTCATCTCAGATATATAGACAGATACAGAGCGAAGCTATTTAAACTATTTACATTTCTGGAATTTTTGTTCGCATTTTTTTGCCATATATTCACAAGGTTTTGGCCGCCGTACGCTCCAGCCTTCTTCTGGAGAAATGAATTTTGAACAGGACACTTTATTTTGTCCCTCGGGATAAATTATTCATGTTCCACGTGTCATACCTCTTCCAAATGTCTCAGTATCAGTTATCTCCCTTTAACTCAAATCCCCATGATTTTGTTCACCTCAGTTATAGCCAGGTATTAAACTCACAAATCTTTGGTTCAGGTCACTGGATTAAACCAACGCTAACCAACGCTTTTATCCACACGGACATGTGTCTATGAGGAATATAGACAGATAGAGGGAAGGTACTTTACGGCGGAGAGATTGAAGCCGAGGTGCCAGATCAGGACCTATAATCATGCAGATTCTTCTTTGGATTTCACCTAGAATCTCTAAATACATAGCAGGAACTCGAGACAAGATGTAACAGAAATATTCAGCACATAGACGAATGCTAGACTTATAAATGTGTAAAATATTTTATGGCAAGACAAATTGTCTAGCGCGACACAAGGTAACCAACTTTGCTAGGAGCAGATCTAGTAATTGATTCCATATAATACTTTCACTTTATGCCATCGGTAAAGGGTACCCCGAGGAGATGCAATATCAGTCTCCTGCATGTTAGCATCAGCTATGCTGAGAGCAGGCAAAATATGTTTTTGAAGACGATTAAAAGAGAAGAGTTTCATTTAGGAGGAGTTAAATAAAATTATGAAGTCTGTTTTACATGAATATAAGGTCTACAACCATTATTCCTTCTGTCTATTATTATGGAGATGATTGATTTGATTGTAGTGATAACGAATAGCTTTACGTATGTGTGCAGAAAGAAATGAATCCATTCTCATTCCGAAATTATTTCGACAATGATACATTCTCAAGAGGAATTTGAACTCGTTCCGCCAGTTTTATTTTCAGTTTGGTTCACCGATACAACTCATAGAAATTCCATTTCCGCGCACGCCAATATTGTAAATAGAACCGAAAGTTGTTTGTATTTAAAAGATGAAAATGATGTGCTCTCCAAAATTCCTTGTCTTTTTCTACTCGTTCGTCTCCACTCACTATCATTCAGACGTGCTGTGGCTTCCCTCTGTCTTTTCTAGATATATTTTCATGGCAACTGCTCTGAGGAGCTATTTTCACTAGTGCCCCAACAGCATGAATTTAAGTGTGCTACTAGGTTGGCATCTCGGTCCCGCCCTTTCAGTATCGAAACAGTTAAATTTAACCGCTTCTTCTACTCCAAAAGCTTCTTGTCTCGGACTTCTCGACAGTGGAAATACCGTCCTCTTACTTGCTTCCCTGATAGCAATAATCTCCAAATATTCAAATGTAATATCAATCGACATTTTCTGATGCCTTGATCCTGATCCCCGTCCTCCTCTATATCCTTTCCTCAAACACCCCTCTTTACACTTGCTCACACTCTCTGTAACCCCTTGCGTACTAGTGGCACTATTGCCTTGCTTAGGGTGAAATGCTTAAAAAAAAGAAAACACCTTTAGACATTTACCCTCTCTCTTTGTCTTTTTGCAGCCATACGTTTGCTCAAACTCGTTAAGTAAATTGCCTCACAATGTTTTCAGTTTCTCTTACTTTAAATATGTCCTGTGAATGTTAAATTCTCCAGGCTCCCTTTCATCTTTGTCTGACGCCAAAGATTCTGATTGATATTATGTTTCATTTCAGTTCCTCTTCGCCTTAAAAATTTATCGTTGTCCCGTCTATTGTATTATAAACATTCGTTGTTTGAAGCGCATCTTTTTTGCTTTAAAGTCATAATTTGCCCAGTATATGCATATACTTATAACAATATATAATCTTAAAATCAATTAAATCTAAATTATACAAATATATCCCAGTGATTAGTGTCTATAGAAATCTAGCAACTTCATTAGCATTAAATTTTTCAACATATCACCACACTTTTTAAAACATTTGTCTCATATTAAATTGAGTCTGATCGATATATATTCCGCAAACTCAAACTTAAAAATTGATGAAAGGTCATATATTTGAACAAAATCCGAATTCGCATCATATGTAAATTTGACATCAGAAACACCGAATTTTCTCCATTAAAAATCATCGTATGCAATGTCAGGTCTCTGAAGTAAGCATTTACAAAGATTAGCGTAGTCGAGTAATGTAAACACACCCTAATAACACACACTAATGTTGACGTGTATAAAAATATGCCACTTGTTTTGTATTTCGCATTACTTTGACATACAGATAATGACCAAAAATGTATCCTGATATCGTGTTATGTTGTGTCACAAACGTTGTAAGTTAAAGACACCAAGAGTCACTTAATTATTTTATAAACCTAATGTATCTTTAATATAATTGTTGATATTGTGTACGTAAAATGCTTCACTATATATAATAATCAATCATACGTAATATCAATAATTGTAAAACTTATATTTTCTTAGTCTAAGTACATGGGAAGCATATAATCACAAGAGTTTATTCTGTAAAAGTTCAAGAAGGATATTTGGTTTCCTGATTGGGCTTATTTTTAACAAGGGGTCACGTCAAAGAAATATGAAAAAATGAAATAAAAGACACTAAAGACGACAATGAAAATAAATTGATTAAAATCGAAGAGACGGAAAATATAAAGAAAAACTGAAGAAAAGAGTAAAAGTAAAAACAAAATTGGAAATGGAAAATTCGGGTTTGGTGAAGCTAGTGAGTCCTAAAAGACTGATAATAAAATATGAAGGAACGATAAGAATGTGAAATTGGATGAGAGGAAACAGGTAACAAAAGACTGACTGAATAGAAACGGGGCGGGTGATATTGGAAGGAAGAAGAAAGTGAAAAGATACGACAAGCAAATGAAACCGATAAAAGGATATGCCAAATATGAACAACAAAGAAAAAATTATGAAAGAAAAATGAAAAGGAATGTCAATGAAGACAGATATATAAATGAATAAGAGGAACTCTAAGAAAAAAAGAGAAAGAAAGACTCAAAGAAAAATGAAAAGGAATGTCAATGAAGACAGATATATAAATGAATAAGAGGAACTCTAAGAAAAAAAAGAGAAAGAAAGACACAAAGAAAAATGAAAAGGAATGTCAATGAAGACAGATATATAAATGAATAAGAGGAACTCTAAGAAAAAAAGAGAAAGAAAGACTCAAAGAAAAATGAAAAGTAATGTCAATGAAGACAGATATATAAATGAATAAGAGGAACTCTAAGAAAAAAAAGAGAAAGAAAGACACAAAGAAAAATGAAAAGGAATGTCAATGAAGACAGATATATAAATGAATAAGAGGAACTCTAAGAAAAAAAGAGAAAGAAAGACTCAAAGAAAAATGAAAAGGAATGTCAATGAAGACAGATATATAAATGAATAAGAGGAACTCTAAGAAAAAAAGAGAAAGAAAGACTCAAAGAAAAATGAAAAGGAATGTCAATGAAGACAGATATATAAATGAATAAGAGGAACTCTAAGAAAAAAAGAGAAAGAAAGACTCAAAGAAAAATGAAAAGGAATGTCAATGAAGACAGATATATAAATGAATAAGAGGAACTCTAAGAAAAAAAGAGAAAGAAAGACTCAAAGAAAAATGAAAAGGAATGTCAATGAAGACAGATATATAAATGAATAAGAGGAACTCTAAGAAAAAAAGAGAAAGAAAGACTCAAAGAAAAATGAAAAGGAATGTCAATGAAGACAGATATATAAATGAATAAGAGGAACTCTAAGAAAAAAAGAGAAAGAAAGACTCAAAGAAAAATGAAAAGGAATGTCAATGAAGACAGATATATAAATGAATAAGAGGAACTCTAAGAAAAAAAGAGAAAGAAAGACTCAAAGAAAAATGAAAAGGAATGTCAATGAAGACAGATATATAAATGAATAAGAGGAACTCTAAGAAAAAAAAGAGAAAGAAAGACACAAAGAAAAATGAAAAGGAATGTCAATGAAGACAGATATATAAATGAATAAGAGGAACTCTAAGAAAAAAAGAGAAAGAAAGACTCAAAGAAAAATGAAAAGGAATGTCAATGAAGACAGATATATAAATGAATAAGAGGAACTCTAAGAAAAAAAGAGAAAGAAAGACTCAAAGAAAAATGAAAAGGAATGTCAATGAAGACAGATATATAAATGAATAAGAGGAACTCTAAGAAAAAAAGAGAAAGAAAGACTCAAAGAAAAATGAAAAGTAATGTCAATGAAGACAGATATATAAATGAATAAGAGGAACTCTAAGAAAAAAAGAGAAAGAAAGGCACAAAGAAAAATGAAAAGGAATGTCAATGAAGACAGATATATAAATGAATAAGAGGAACTCTAAGAAAAAAAAGAGAAAGAAAGACACAAAGAAAAATGAAAAGGAATGTCAATGAAGACAGATATATAAATGAATAAGAGGAACTCTAAGAAAAAAAGAGAAAGAAAGGCACAAAGAAAAATGAAAAGGAATGTCAATGAAGACAGATATATAAATGAATAAGAGGAACTCTAAGAAAAAAAGAGAAAGAAAGACTCAAAGAAAAATGAAAAGGAATGTCAATGAAGACAGATATATAAATGAATAAGAGGAACTCTAAGAAAAAAAGAGAAAGAAAGACTCAAAGAAAAATGAAAAGGAATGTCAATGAAGACAGATATATAAATGAATAAGAGGAACTCTAAGAAAAAAAGAGAAAGAAAGACTCAAAGAAAAATGAAAAGGAATGTCAATGAAGACAGATATATAAATGAATAAGAGGAACTCTAAGAAAAAAAGAGAAAGAAAGACTCAAAGAAAAATGAAAAGGAATGTCAATGAAGACAGATATATAAATGAATAAGAGGAACTCTAAGAAAAAAAGAGAAAGAAAGACTCAAAGAAAAATGAAAAGGAATGTCAATGAAGACAGATATATAAATGAATAAGAGGAACTCTAAGAAAAAAAGAGAAAGAAAGACTCAAAGAAAAATGAAAAGGAATGTCAATGAAGACAGATATATAAATGAATAAGAGGAACTCTAAGAAAAAAAGAGAAAGAAAGACTCAAAGAAAAATGAAAAGGAATGTCAATGAAGACAGATATATAAATGAATAAGAGGAACTCTAAGAAAAAAAGAGAAAGAAAGACTCAAAGAAAAATGAAAAGGAATGTCAATGAAGACAGATATATAAATGAATAAGAGGAACTCTAAGAAAAAAAGAGAAAGAAAGACTCAAAGAAAAATGAAAAGGAATGTCAATGAAGACAGATATATAAATGAATAAGAGGAACTCTAAGAAAAAAAAGAGAAAGAAAGACACAAAGAAAAATGAAAAGGAATGTCAATGAAGACAGATATATAAATGAATAAGAGGAACTCTAAGAAAAAAAGAGAAAGAAAGACTCAAAGAAAAATGAAAAGTAATGTCAATGAAGACAGATATATAAATGAATAAGAGGAACTCTAAGAAAAAAAAGAGAAAGAAAGACACAAAGAAAAATGAAAAGGAATGTCAATGAAGACAGATATATAAATGAATAAGAGGAACTCTAAGAAAAAAAGAGAAAGAAAGACTCAAAGAAAAATGAAAAGGAATGTCAATGAAGACAGATATATAAATGAATAAGAGGAACTCTAAGAAAAAAAGAGAAAGAAAGACTCAAAGAAAAATGAAAAGGAATGTCAATGAAGACAGATATATAAATGAATAAGAGGAACTCTAAGAAAAAAAGAGAAAGAAAGACTCAAAGAAAAATGAAAAGGAATGTCAATGAAGACAGATATATAAATGAATAAGAGGAACTCTAAGAAAAAAAGAGAAAGAAAGACTCAAAGAAAAATGAAAAGGAATGTCAATGAAGACAGATATATAAATGAATAAGAGGAACTCTAAGAAAAAAAGAGAAAGAAAGACTCAAAGAAAAATGAAAAGGAATGTCAATGAAGACAGATATATAAATGAATAAGAGGAACTCTAAGAAAAAAAGAGAAAGAAAGACTCAAAGAAAAATGAAAAGGAATGTCAATGAAGACAGATATATAAATGAATAAGAGGAACTCTAAGAAAAAAAGAGAAAGAAAGACTCAAAGAAAAATGAAAAGGAATGTCAATGAAGACAGATATATAAATGAATAAGAGGAACTCTAAGAAGAAAAAGAGAAAGAAAGACACAAAGAAAAATGAAAAGGAATGTCAATGAAGACAGATATATAAATGAATAAGAGGAACTCTAAGAAAAAAAGAGAAAGAAAGACTCAAAGAAAAATGAAAAGGAATGTCAATGAAGACAGATATATAAATGAATAAGAGGAACTCTAAGAAAAAAAGAGAAAGAAAGACTCAAAGAAAAATGAAAAGGAATGTCAATGAAGACAGATATATAAATGAATAAGAGGAACTCTAAGAAAAAAAGAGAAAGAAAGACTCAAAGAAAAATGAAAAGTAATGTCAATGAAGACAGATATATAAATGAATAAGAGGAACTCTAAGAAAAAAAGAGAAAGAAAGGCACAAAGAAAAATGAAAAGGAATGTCAATGAAGACAGATATATAAATGAATAAGAGGAACTCTAAGAAAAAAAAGAGAAAGAAAGACACAAAGAAAAATGAAAAGGAATGTCAATGAAGACAGATATATAAATGAATAAGAGGAACTCTAAGAAAAAAAGAGAAAGAAAGGCACAAAGAAAAATGAAAAGGAATGTCAATGAAGACAGATATATAAATGAATAAGAGGAACTCTAAGAAAAAAAGAGAAAGAAAGACTCAAAGAAAAATGAAAAGGAATGTCAATGAAGACAGATATATAAATGAATAAGAGGAACTCTAAGAAAAAAAGAGAAAGAAAGACTCAAAGAAAAATGAAAAGGAATGTCAATGAAGACAGATATATAAATGAATAAGAGGAACTCTAAGAAAAAAAGAGAAAGAAAGACTCAAAGAAAAATGAAAAGGAATGTCAATGAAGACAGATATATAAATGAATAAGAGGAACTCTAAGAAAAAAAGAGAAAGAAAGACTCAAAGAAAAATGAAAAGGAATGTCAATGAAGACAGATATATAAATGAATAAGAGGAACTCTAAGAAAAAAAGAGAAAGAAAGACTCAAAGAAAAATGAAAAGGAATGTCAATGAAGACAGATATATAAATGAATAAGAGGAACTCTAAGAAAAAAAGAGAAAGAAAGACTCAAAGAAAAATGAAAAGGAATGTCAATGAAGACAGATATATAAATGAATAAGAGGAACTCTAAGAAAAAAAGAGAAAGAAAGACTCAAAGAAAAATGAAAAGGAATGTCAATGAAGACAGATATATAAATGAATAAGAGGAACTCTAAGAAAAAAAGAGAAAGAAAGACTCAAAGAAAAATGAAAAGGAATGTCAATGAAGACAGATATATAAATGAATAAGAGGAACTCTAAGAAAAAAAGAGAAAGAAAGACTCAAAGAAAAATGAAAAGGAATGTCAATGAAGACAGATATATAAATGAATAAGAGGAACTCTAAGAAAAAAAGAGAAAGAAAGACTCAAAGAAAAATGAAAAGTAATGTCAATGAAGACAGATATATAAATGAATAAGAGGAACTCTAAGAAAAAAAGAGAAAGAAAGGCACAAAGAAAAATGAAAAGGAATGTCAATGAAGACAGATATATAAATGAATAAGAGGAACTCTAAGAAAAAAAAGAGAAAGAAAGACACAAAGAAAAATGAAAAGGAATGTCAATGAAGACAGATATATAAATGAATAAGAGGAACTCTAAGAAAAAAAGAGAAAGAAAGGCACAAAGAAAAATGAAAAGGAATGTCAATGAAGACAGATATATAAATGAATAAGAGGAACTCTAAGAAAAAAAGAGAAAGAAAGACTCAAAGAAAAATGAAAAGGAATGTCAATGAAGACAGATATATAAATGAATAAGAGGAACTCTAAGAAAAAAAGAGAAAGAAAGACTCAAAGAAAAATGAAAAGGAATGTCAATGAAGACAGATATATAAATGAATAAGAGGAACTCTAAGAAAAAAAGAGAAAGAAAGACTCAAAGAAAAATGAAAAGGAATGTCAATGAAGACAGATATATAAATGAATAAGAGGAACTCTAAGAAAAAAAGAGAAAGAAAGACTCAAAGAAAAATGAAAAGGAATGTCAATGAAGACAGATATATAAATGAATAAGAGGAACTCTAAGAAAAAAAGAGAAAGAAAGACTCAAAGAAAAATGAAAAGGAATGTCAATGAAGACAGATATATAAATGAATAAGAGGAACTCTAAGAAAAAAAGAGAAAGAAAGACTCAAAGAAAAATGAAAAGGAATGTCAATGAAGACAGATATATAAATGAATAAGAGGAACTCTAAGAAAAAAAGAGAAAGAAAGACTCAAAGAAAAATGAAAAGGAATGTCAATGAAGACAGATATATAAATGAATAAGAGGAACTCTAAGAAAAAAAGAGAAAGAAAGACTCAAAGAAAAATGAAAAGGAATGTCAATGAAGACAGATATATAAATGAATAAGAGGAACTCTAAGAAAAAAAGAGAAAGAAAGACTCAAAGAAAAATGAAAAGGAATGTCAATGAAGACAGATATATAAATGAATAAGAGGAACTCTAAGAAAAAAAAGAGAAAGAAAGACACAAAGAAAAATGAAAAGGAATGTCAATGAAGACAGATATATAAATGAATAAGAGGAACTCTAAGAAAAAAAGAGAAAGAAAGACTCAAAGAAAAATGAAAAGGAATGTCAATGAAGACAGATATATAAATGAATAAGAGGAACTCTAAGAAAAAAAGAGAAAGAAAGACTCAAAGAAAAATGAAAAGGAATGTCAATGAAGACAGATATATAAATGAATAAGAGGAACTCTAAGAAAAAAAGAGAAAGAAAGACTCAAAGAAAAATGAAAAGGAATGTCAATGAAGACAGATATATAAATGAATAAGAGGAACTCTAAGAAAAAAAGAGAAAGAAAGACTCAAAGAAAAATGAAAAGGAATGTCAATGAAGACAGATATATAAATGAATAAGAGGAACTCTAAGAAAAAAAGAGAAAGAAAGACTCAAAGAAAAATGAAAAGGAATGTCAATGAAGACAGATATATAAATGAATAAGAGGAACTCTAAGATAAAAAGAGAAAGAAAGGCACAAAGAAAAATGAAAAGGAATGTCAATGAAGACAGATATATAAATGAATAAGAGGAACTCTAAGAAAAAAAGAGAAAGAAAGGCACAAAGAAAAATGAAAAGGAATGTCAATGAAGACAGATATATAAATGAATAAGAGGAACTCTAAGAAAAAAAGAGAAAGAAAGACTCAAAGAAAAATGAAAAGGAATGTCAATGAAGACAGATATATAAATGAATAAGAGGAACTCTAAGAAAAAAAGAGAAAGAAAGACTCAAAGAAAAATGAAAAGGAATGTCAATGAAGACAGATATATAAATGAATAAGAGGAACTCTAAGAAAAAAAGAGAAAGAAAGACTCAAAGAAAAATGAAAAGGAATGTCAATGAAGACAGATATATAAATGAATAAGAGGAACTCTAAGAAAAAAAGAGAAAGAAAGACCCAAAGAAAAATGAAAAGGAATGTCAATGAAGACAGATATATAAATGAATAAGAGGAACTCTAAGAAAAAAAGAGAAAGAAAGGCACAAAGAAAAATGAAAAGGAATGTCAATGAAGACAGATATATAAATGAATAAGAGGAACTCTAAGAAAAAAAGAGAAAGAAAGGCACAAAGAAAAATGAAAAGGAATGTCAATGAAGACAGATATATAAATGAATAAGAGGAACTCTAAGAAAAAAAGAGAAAGAAAGACTCAAAGAAAAATGAAAAGGAATGTCAATGAAGACAGATATATAAATGAATAAGAGGAACTCTAAGAAAAAAAGAGAAAGAAAGACTCAAAGAAAAATGAAAAGGAATGTCAATGAAGACAGATATATAAATGAATAAGAGGAACTCTAAGAAAAAAAGAGAAAGAAAGACTCAAAGAAAAATGAAAAGGAATGTCAATGAAGACAGATATATAAATGAATAAGAGGAACTCTAAGAAAAAAAGAGAAAGAAAGACTCAAAGAAAAATGAAAAGGAATGTCAATGAAGACAGATATATAAATGAATAAGAGGAACTCTAAGAAAAAAAGAGAAAGAAAGACTCAAAGAAAAATGAAAAGGAATGTCAATGAAGACAGATATATAAATGAATAAGAGGAACTCTAAGAAAAAAAAGAGAAAGAAAGACACAAAGAAAAATGAAAAGGAATGTCAATGAAGACAGATATATAAATGAATAAGAGGAACTCTAAGAAAAAAAGAGAAAGAAAGGCACAAAGAAAAATGAAAAGGAATGTCAATGAAGACAGATATATAAATGAATAAGAGGAACTCTAAGAAAAAAAGAGAAAGAAAGACTCAAAGAAAAATGAAAAGGAATGTCAATGAAGACAGATATATAAATGAATAAGAGGAACTCTAAGAAAAAAAGAGAAAGAAAGACTCAAAGAAAAATGAAAAGGAATGTCAATGAAGACAGATATATAAATGAATAAGAGGAACTCTAAGAAAAAAAGAGAAAGAAAGACTCAAAGAAAAATGAAAAGGAATGTCAATGAAGACAGATATATAAATGAATAAGAGGAACTCTAAGAAAAAAAGAGAAAGAAAGACTCAAAGAAAAATGAAAAGGAATGTCAATGAAGACAGATATATAAATGAATAAGAGGAACTCTAAGAAAAAAAGAGAAAGAAAGACTCAAAGAAAAATGAAAAGGAATGTCAATGAAGACAGATATATAAATGAATAAAAGGAACTCTAAGAAAAAAAAGAGAAAGAATGGATTAAAACTAAAAAGTTAAAAAGAAATCAGTAAAGGAAAAAAAACAAGAGAAAAATTAAAAACCGTGTAAAAATTGTAAAAACGACGAAGGCAAAAGAATAAGAAATTAAAGGAAAAAAAGAAAGAAAGAGAGAGAGAAAGAGCAAAGGCAAACAAACGGAAAAAAACACGAAAGAGATAAAAAAAGGAAAAGAAAAGAAAAACAACGATAAAGGAGATTAAAAAATAGAAAGGAAATAAAACAAATAAAGAATAAAGAAAACGAAAGAGATTAGAAGAAAAGAAGCTAAAAAAAATAAGAAGAAATAACAAAGATGAAAAGATATCTAATGAGTAGATTAAAGATGAAGCGAGATTGATTGGCATTTCTAAATAGGAAAGAAAGATACAAAGAAACTAACAAACAAACAGACAGAAAAAGAAATATAAAAGAGGAAAATAACAAACAAAGGAAATAAAAAAAATCGAAGAAAACTAAACAGAAACAAAACCGATTAGAAAAAGAAGACAAAGACATAAAATGTGAAAGAAAAGAAGCAAATCAAAGAGAATTTGGGAGAGGCAGCGAAGTGTCGAGGGAAGGCAGACAATGTCTGATCGACCAACTGCTGTGATGATTTCTTAACCTTGCTAAGAGATTGCTTGGTTTGAAATCATTTTCTCTATTTCCAGGCGCCAGTGGCTACATCGGAGCATGACCATTGTAGTTGCACGTGTAGCAGTCAGCCTGACATCAATCAGTTGCCAGAGCATTCTAAGGTAGACAACTGCGCCGTGATTAAACGCTTCTCCAAAAAGAAAATTTAATTTGGTTTTATTTAATATTTCGTTAACTTCAAAACTAATGATAAATTATTAATGTCATTAATAAATATAAGAGACAATAATACTGATTTGAAAGGGCGCAGTCATTGACTAATACAATGTTTATTTGTAACAAATTTGAAACGTTGATTGTTTAACATTTCTTTTCAGATTGATTGCTATAATCAAAATTGTTCGGCCGTTGCACCTTACGGTGTTCTTCATAAATTTGTAAATAAACATCTGTGAATTTCGAAACGAAGACTTAATCAAGGTTCTCATTTTTCTGCCCATTCAAGGGAATGCCACGTATTAGTTATATTTCACGTTATTCATCATTGCACCGCTGCTTGTATGTTCCACTGAACAAATATATATAACATTCTTGCGTTATCTGAAACAGGAATGGAACTCACGGCCTCTGTATTCATTAAGCCTACATTGCGATCTACCCGGCTATTCTCGTTAAATACGACATCAGTAGAAATTTGGAGTCCACACGATTTGTCTGCCTCTTCAATTGAATAATAATTTATGATTTTGAACTATTTTTGCTGTATCAGCTCTTTTAAATCTTCTGTATATTTCTCTTTCTTTTTTCTTTCTTTTTTTCTTCCTTTTTTCTTCCTTTTTTTCTTTCTTTCTTAAAGGCTGTCGTAGCGTGCGCATTTCTATGCTAGGCCTACTGGAGAGGTTATTTTTGTAGCTGTACTCTGTTGCATTATTTGTCCAATGATTTATTAAAAAAATAAAAAAAGGAAAAAAAGATGAAGGTTAAATGACAAGAAACTAAAGAAGGAAAGAAAGAAAGAATGAATGAAAGAAAGAGAGAGAGAGAGAACAAAGGAAAAAAACAAGAAACAGACAAAAGAAATATAAAACGACCAGAGAAAGAGAAAATACGATAAACGATTTAGCGAATATAGAAAGAAGAGAAAATAAATGAAGAAGAAGAAATAAGAGAAAGAAAACAAAAAGGAACCAAAGGAAAAGAGAAGAGGAAAGTAAAAAAAAAAGAAATGACAAAGTTGAACATAAGTCTAATATGTGAAATATAGGTGAAGCCAGAATGATCGGAATTTTTAAAAAGGAAAGGAAGACAGAAAGAAACTAGAATATTTTTCTTTCTTTCTTAAAGGCTGCCGTAGAATGCTCATTATTATGCTAGGTCTACTGGAGAGGTTATTTTCGTAGCAGTTCATTATTTTTCCAGGGATTTATTATGTCTAGAATACAAATATTCAGGTATATAGGATAATTAGACACTTTGGTTCAAAAATATTATTTAAGTAAAATACATCTAGTAAGAGCTAATGTAAAAACAATAACTTGAAATTAAATTCTATATGAGATATATTTGCATAGACAAGTAACATATATTCAGCATTTCCAAATTATTATCAATCTATAATTAATTCTCTTTTTACAAAAATCTGTTTTAATTTCTTTGTTTTTAGCTCAATTACCCGAAGAAAAGAACATTAGACCAGATATATATTAAGTAAGCACTTAACCTTGGACCAAGATGGCACGTCATTTTATATAAAATAATTTTGCACGAAGTATTTTATGTAGCTCTTCAGAAATGAGATAGCGGATCGTATCATGGAAGTGTCACGTACATATGCAGGAAGTCATATAGTAAAGAATGAATGGAAGATCAAATAATATTTATATAGAGAAAGACACCACGAACACACAAGGAGGAAATGAAAAAAATGTAAGGAAAAAGTAGTACAAGAGATCCGTTACTATTTTCTGTTAGCCTTATATTAAAAAAGTCATCTCCTACTCTCCTGGTGGCGTTCTTCCATATAACTGTTTTTCTTTTTCTTAACCCGGTCGTTCTTCTTGATTCTTTTCTCCATTTCATTCTTTCTTCTTCATACGGATTCTCATTATTTTCTTCTTTATTTGATCCTGTTATATCAATTTTCTACATTCAAATATTTTCTCCGTTTCTTTCTTGGATAGTTTGAAACATTATTCTACCCAATTCACGATACATTTTCTCAATCTGTTTATTCTTTCGATTCTATATCTTCATCTTGATTATATTAATCACAAGTTAGAGCGAATGGTTGGGCTAAAGGGGGTGGTATGCAACTTCAGAAAATCATTAATTGATAATGGTCCCTGTCTTAAAAATCCAGGTTGAATATAAACTCATTTTATGGCGGTACGTCAATCTGTTTTCGTATCAAATATGTCTGCTTAAAACCATATAATTTTTAGCAAAATAACAACTCTATATTTATAACTCTATCCTAGTCTACGCAAATCTATCTATCTATCTATCTATCTATCTATCTATCTATCTATCTATCTATCTATCTATCTATGTTACTTTCTTCTCTTTAATATTTTCAACAGCCTTACTTTAAAAAAAATCAGCTTGAATATATACTCGGTTTATGTCTCCGTTCATTAATATGTTTACGAACCTAATATATTTGTGTGTCTACAACCATATAATTTTTAGCACAATTACGGCAAAATTACATTGATCATTCTATCCTAGCCTATTCAAATCTATCTATCTATCTCAGCCAGTTCATATCTATCTCCATCTGTTGATATCTATCTATCTATCTATCTATCTATCTATCTATCTATCTATCTATCTATCTATATATCTATCTATCTTTGTCTGTTCATATCTATCTATCTATCTTTGTCTGTTCATATCTATCTATCTATCTATCTATCTCAGCTTGTTCATATCTATCTCCATCTGTTAATATCTATCTATCTATCTATCTATCTATCTATCTATCTATCTATATTTGTCTGTTCATATCTATCTATCTATCTATCTATCTATCTTTGTCTGTTCATATCTATCTATCTTTGTCTGTTCATATCTATCTATCTATCTATCTTTGTCTGTTCATATCTATCTATCTATCTATCTATTTATCTATCTCAGTTTCTTTATTATCTATCTATCTATCTATCTATCTATCTATCTATCTTTGTCTGTTCATATCTATCTCTATCTGTTGACATCTATCTATCTATCTATCTATCTTTGTTCTTATCTATCTATCTATCTATCTATCTATCTTTGTCTGTTCATATCTATCTATCTATCTATTTATGTTACTTACTTTTGTAACTTTAGTTTCTTTACTGGAAACTTTTACTTCCTTTAATTTTTTCGGCCACTTTAAGTTTTTTAACACTTCCATATTCATTCACGTTTTCCATTCTTTCTTTTTTTCTTTCTTTTCTTTCTTTCTTTCTTTCTTATTTCAATTTTCTTTATTTTTCTTTCTTTCTTAATATTATCATTCTAATCGATTTCTTAGCGCGCCTCTCTTCGTCAATGGCGACGGATTTTAATGAAATTAGGAGTTGCTGATAATTCTCAGATCAATGGCTGTCAGTTCAATACATCAAAGATTGCCATATTGCGGCCATCTTGCATTTTATGGCCGACTAGAGTTGAACAATCTGCCGACAGGGGGAGCTGCTTGTATAAGCAACACCGTCGGATCGTCTCAATAGCTCGGGCGAAGGAGTCGGGTGTCCCCTGTTCATAATGAGATCGACATTTGAAATAGCCGTCTTCATGAAGAAAAAGCATGAAAAATATAAAAAGAAAAAACTTAATAAAGAAATGTAGAAACACATTAGATAAGAAAAGAAAAAGGGAAAGTGTGGATGGTGCTGAAAGAATATGATGGCAAAGAAGTAGAACGTGGGGTACACGAAGGGGGAAAACAAAAAAATGCCAACATTCGGTAAAATAAAGCCAGCTAAACAAAAACAAATAAATACATAAAAATGGGGGAAAATGGGAAACTAAGAAGCAAATGAGAAAAATGATTAAAAAGAGAAAAAAATAGAAGAAAAATAACCAAACAAAAGAAATGGAACACGAGTCGAACAGTAGAAAAATTGTAATGCGAAAAGCGAGAAGCAAGTTGGGAGGTCAGAAGGAAAATCATGATTTCGATGACTAAGGAAGTTTTCAATAATAATAATATTAATAATAATAATAACAACAACAATAATAATAATAATAATAATAATAATAATAATATTAATAATAATAATAATAATAATGAGAGAAATGTTTCAATGTTTGAAGTAAAGCTCGAAAGGAAAAAAATAATGAAATAGAACAATTAGACTATTTTTACTGAATCTTATCCCGATACAAGGCAAAGAGCCACTCAAGTTAGAAGGCAACTGTATGAGGTAGCGGTATGCCTGTAAAGAGAGGGAGTAAAAGAAGATTGTGATGAGATATGGGACAGATAGCGGTTGAACGTGGAATTGAAGAGGTCAAGATTGTAGTGAACGAAGAAGGATTCAAAGTAAAGGTCTCAGTAGAACTTCCTTTTACCAAAGATACATGAAGAGAAAGTGAACGATTCGACCCTGTACACGTAGCAAGATACAACGTTCCATAACACAAAAAATATCAGAGAGAAATGTATTTTGCCTCCTCCTCCTCTTCCTCTTATTCTTCTTCTTCATCATCATCATCATTTTTATTCAACTGTTTGCGTTTATGTTGCTTCTTTTATTGATTGCCTATACTACTACTACTACTATTACTACTACTACTACTACTATCATTATTATTATTATTATTATTATTATTATTATTAATAATAATAATAATAATAATAATAATGCCTGATACTGTTCAGATTACGACAGAACTGAGCTTAGCAAGTATATTTTGGAAGGTGCTGTAGAACTGAGGAGACTTGGTTTAAATTTTGATAATCACCAGAAATTGAAAGTAAGTTCAAGAAATACGAATTCTATTACTACTACTGTTATCACTACCACTATTAATACTACTACTACTAATAATAATAATTATAACGACAAGAAAATGAAAGGAAGGGCAATAATAATGCCGGACGCCGTATAGACTCTCACAATTTCGTTTCTAAAGACCACTGGTGGTTCAGTCGCAGTTCTCTTCAATCAATTTGAAGTGTTGTCATCTACTACTGAGAAAGAGAAGTGCGTTGCTCGGAAATTCTCTTCCAACTCCATTCCCGACTCACATGGAGTATCCTTGTCTCATTTTTTTCACTAGAACATAGTTTCTGCTACAATTACGAAACAAAATTTTCAAAAGGTTGGTGGATTTGACGGTACCCATGAAATTGTCCTAAAGACATGTGCTACTGAAATTGCACTTGTTCTTTACAAACTTTACACTAAATGCCTCGATAGTTTTACTTTTACTTTCAAATTTGTTGAAATTTCTTCTGTATAGTTCCTGTCCTTAACAACTATGTTGAACCATCGAATTATCGCTCTATTAATCTCATACCTCATTCTGGCAAAGTATTAGAAGTTCCGATCAAAGCCGAATTGTTTAACATATTGCTTAATATTTAGATAAACAATATGGCTTTATTTTCTCCAAGTCTTCCACCCATAGTTTAATAGCCATCACTGAATTTATCTCTGAAGCTTTAGATAAGAACGGCTAAGCTCCGGCTGTGGACGTTAATAACTCAAAATCCTTCCACATGTTTTGGCTTGCTGATCACAAGCTCAAAGGCTACGGTGTCTCTGGACGAATATTTGTCCTAATCCAATCGTTCCTAACACATTGTTTAAAGGACACGATTCTAGTTCATTTCATATTAATACGGGGTCATACAGAACTCACCTTGTTTCTGATCTTCCGCAAGGACCTTCCCGATACCATCAATTCTCTACTAGGTACATATGCAGATGACACAACAATCTACTCCTGTCTTAGTAAAAAAAAGTCTGACAGATTCAAAGTAAAAAAGCTCTCGATAAGAAACTTAAATACCTGGTTAACTGTGCTAAGGAAGGACATTTAAATTTTAACGCTTCCAAAGCTTATCCGCTTTTATCTAATCACCACAGAGAACATTGTCTGCCTGTCATCACCATGCAATTTCGCCTTCTTGTAATCATGTTTTCCACTAACATGAAGTGCAGTGATTATATTAAATAACTTGTTAGTTTTACTACTTGTTCACTCTATCATGTCAGACAATTCTTCTGAGAATCCTTCTTGCATATTTATAAATCAATCATTGTCCGTGCATTGAAAACTGCTATCATATCTGGTCTAGTACTCTTACTAGCTCTCTCGAGATTCTTGGCAAAATTCCCAAAAAGTCTGTAATATTATCTGTCCTAACCTGACATTTCGACTTCAGTCACTTTCCCACCGACGTCACGTGGCTTCACTCTGACTTTTCTACAAATATTTTCAGGGCAATTTTTTCTGATGATCCGTTCTTCATGGAACTTCGTCCATGAATTTAAGCGTGCTACTAGATTGGCAACTAAGTCTCCCCGTTTTACTCTTGAATTACATAGATGCAACCGTAAGTTCTATTTTAATAGTTTCTTTTCTCACACTACTCACCTGTGAAGCTACATTCCGATTTCTTGCTTCGCTGCCACTTACAATCTTCAAAAAGTTAAATGTAACGTCAAACGCCATATTCGGACTTCCTGAATCCTGTTCTTCGCTTCTCCTCACTAAAGTTTTCTCATTCTCTTTGACTCCCCGGAAACCCTCATGCTCTAGTAGCATTATCACCTTGCTTCGGATGAAGTAATTAGAAAAATAAATAAATAAATAATAATAATAATAATAATAACAATAATAATAATAATAATAATAATAATAATAATAATAATAGTATAACAATAACAAAAAAAAACAACGAAAGTGTCGGACATTAATAATATATAATTAAAAGTCTAATACTGACAATGTGGGCAATATGACTGGTTAGAAACAGTTTACCATTGGGAATTGTTCAAAGGGTTTGGATTTAGACATGCAAAGCAAAGCTGCGGGCACAAAAGAGAATTTGTTCTAGAGAACGTAAACAAATAAAAAGAAATATTCTATGGAATATAAAAATTCAAACAGATCGCATAATGCATGCCAGAAGATTAGATCAAGTCATCGTAAACAATGCGGAAACGTTATTTTAAGCTGTATATATTGCTCTTCAAGAAGAAGAAGAAGAAGAAGAAGAAGAAGAAGAAGAAGAAGAAGAAGAAGATGAAGAAGAAGATGAAGAAGAAGAAGAAGAAGAAGGAGGAGGAGGAGAAGAAGAAGAAGGAGGAGGAGAAGAATAAGAAGAAGAAGATTTACCCTCTATTATACTGTATTATAAAAGAAGTAATAATTTGGCAATTTTGAAAAGGGCTGAAAATATCTGAACCAGCTAAAACGATCTAATAAAAGACGTTCTACCGGTTATAGAGCAGTTCCTGTAGATTAAAAGGATTATACAGACTTATTAATTAATTATTTTATAATTAAGATTATACAGACATTTAAATCACTTTAAAAAGACAGTAACCAAAAAAGAAAAAAATAACTGATTTGAAATGCTTGCATGACACCAGAAATAATTGCTTCGATATTAGTGTTGTTTAAAGAAAATCAAGTCTCTTGAATTCTTGTGTAAACTACCTGCAGATAATAAGTTTTCAAATTTATAAAATAAACAGACAGAAAATGGCGCTTCATCTTGCAACGATGTCAAATTTCTTAGATAAAAATAACAAAAAGGACAACTCATAAATGAGTTATTTTTTCGTACACGAGTTTCAGGCCTCAAAAATATTATTAGATGAAATCTTACACGATCGTTAAAATATAACAAAATATTAAAATAGAAATGTCGCTTCATCTTGGACCAATTAAATTTATCAGAACTTTCGAAATTGATCCTCTGGTTATGCTTCACTCTTAGAACCTTGTAGCAGAATAAGTTTAGTAAATCCGTTAAAACTTAGTGCCATTAATCCACAAAGAATAATGTTAGGAATTTAAGTAATTTTATAAGTAAATTGAAGGTATATTTACGTGTGAGATAATTCAATCTTTTTCGCCCTTGATGAGGAAAAGTTCTAATAAAAACAGCCTATCCCGAGAAAACCAGTAATAAAATCGTTTCTTTCATTCGGTTTTGAAATTAGAAGCCAAAATATGATTTCACTGTAATTATTTGAATAATGCATCGATTTATCGATATATTTTGTTGATAATATTATTAGTTATTTCTATATATAGTTATCAAACCAATATCACCAGCTTTTGATTACTGATTTTGACGGTAAATCAAATTCATATTAAACGTAATAATAATTATATTCCTTTTAATGCGAAATGGAATCAAATGACATTAAAATTGAATAAATGCATAAAGGTTAAAAAAGGATTTTATTAAAGTAGAATAAACGCAGGAGCATCACGATATTAAAAAAAATCATCATCATTACCGTATTGGAGAATACTACTTTTAGCGCCTAAATATCGAATTGATTAGCAAGACCGTCTCGCTGAATAATTTATTTGGGTAGTAAGAATGAATCTCACCGTGAACCCACACAAAGCTAAGCATTACAAATTCTGGTCTGAGTAGTCTGTTAAAGTGTCTTTTGCTCTTCGCTAATACGAATATTAGGTTTTCGAACCCTGATTATAAAAATAATTTCAAATGCTGATTTTAAAAGAAGGCCTAATCTTCCTACGTGGTTGATTTTCACAACCCACTTTCATCCAGTTCAACTTATTCTATCCTAGTTTAATCTTCTGATAAATCTATTTCTCTAGACGTTTTCTTTCGAAGAATGTTTTGCGTACGGGTTTCCCATGTATTGCTTGAACCTTCGCGCTTCTTCCAGTGACTCAGTCTTGTCGATTTACACAGGATCAAGCAAATTTAAGCAAATCTATGTTCAGGACGTCTGCCATAAAGATATGGTTAACAAGCTAATTTATCATGCAATATGATTGAGTCAGATGTTCCACAAATGCCCAATGATATTATAAGGATAACTTAAAATATAACACTTAGCCCTCCAACCAGGTGCTTTCATTAGACAGTTGATATATTCAAAAACGATTGCCAATGAATGCGAACCTCACTGAGTTACATATCTATGGCATTGATTCCAGGACAGGAGAATATTTACGGGGATTGCTTGCCTGGAGTCACTTTTAGTAAATGTCACAAGTCATCATATGTTCGTTTTGACATTTCAAAGAAAAGATTTCATTATTTGAATGTTAGGTATTGGGCGTGATAGTCATGGCCACAGTTATTGGAGTATGAGGATCACTTCTCCAGACCCCAAAGAAATTGAAACATTTAATGTATTTAAAAATGCTGTCTATAATATGGTTATGTCACTTGTCTCCCAGAAATGATCATAAAGTATTCTTCTTATATGGGCCCTTTCACTTTAGGACGTGGGTGATCATGGCTTTCCACAATTTCCTGTTCTTTATGTCTTCCCTCCCTTAAGGTAGGTTATGTGCTGCTTTCCTCGGTTACAATTGTTGACCATGTTCCCCATAGTCTATGAATATAGTATCCAGCGCAGTACGTAATCTGTTCAATGAAACAACGTTAAATATTAACACTCACGAGTCAGACACTACTGAATCTGACTATATCGCCAATACCACCAGCAGCTGTTCCGTAATTCTTCAGTCTTCGATATCAAAGGCTGGTTGCACATATTCGGGAAAAACATGGCTGCCTTTATATACGTCGTATTAAATATGTTGAGCCTTTTGATTGGTTAATCCTTATATTGGTGAACTGTAAAATGAGTCAGCTCATTTTGGCTGGCTCACTAGAATACCAGGGTACCCCAAAACTCCAACAACAATATGTAAAATTTTGTAAGAATGTTTTTATTTACTTAGAATTTTTTTTCTTCATCTAGGATTAGGTTGTCTATCGTTCACTGCCATACAGGAAGGCCGACATTGCATTACAATTCAGTACTTTTTTCTTTGACGGTCTCCAAATGAAAATAATGATAGTAAATAATTATATATTAAGGTGTTCAAATCGTAAATTCGTATTTCTCAGCCATGAAATATGAGATAACTAACCACGGCCAAGGATAAACTTTAGGAAACTAGAATTAAAATCGGTTTATTCTATCAGATAATGAGTTTTTATAGTGTATTCTAGGGGTTAATCAGGCAAACTTGCAAATATCGAATCCATGTTTTTCATAAAGTTTGGCATGATAACGTAACGCTGTGTGGATTTTCAACTATGAATGTTAAACTTAGATTTTTACGTCGCATTATTACAAATTTCGTATGTTAACAGGAAACAAAAAAGATAACAGCGGTTATCACAAACTGAAAAGCCAATGCCAACACGAAAACTGGTTATTTTGTATCTTTGAAGCTAAAATGAAATGGAAATCGCCGGGAAAGGAGAAGGAACCCGATCTTTTTTCCTCAATCCATAAAACCATTGCGGAAATTTATCAATGCTAATTAAAAACCTTAATTAAATTCTAGAATGGATCACTGAATGAATTACATCTCACCTACAAGAACGAGAGAAACTGATGATCCAAACATATATATGCTAACAACATGTCTGTCCATTAAGTATAAATTAATTAGGTTTTTACTGACTCTTTTCTCGGTAAAAGCAACATTCTTCTCTTAGAGAAGAAAGGGTGCCGAAGAGGCTCATATCGCTGCAAAGACCAACAACTAATAAATGTTTCTGGAAAATTGCAGAAAAAATGTTAAAAATCTCAGTATAGCTTGGATAGATTACTGTAAAGCCTTTGATAGTGTGCCACACTCTTGGGTGCTTAAGTCTTTAGAAATGTACAAAATTCCCCTCGATGATAGTAAATTTGCTTAAACATAGCATGAAAATGTGAAAATGCACATTATACTTAAATCTCACCAAAGGTACTGCCATTTCTATTTGTTTGAATATCCGATGGCGAATCATTCAAGGAGGCACCCATCGCACCTTCTATTCAGCCTGTCCTTAATCCCACTTTTACATAAACTAAGCAGTAATAACTACGGACATAAAATAAAAAAAATGTTTAATCATCATGGATGATACCAAAAGCTTTGACAAAGTCGACAATGTGTGTAAGGGTATCCTCAATACTGTAAAATGTCTCAGTGATGACATCGATGTGGATTTTTGATTACATAAATTTGGAAAATTAACATTCAAGAAAGGAGATAATTACAGAAAAACACTGAATAGAAGAAGCAGTAGAAGTAGAAGCTTATAAATACTTAGGAGTCAGCGAAGGAGATGGAATACAGCATGCCCAGATGAAGGAGAGAGTAAGAAAATAATCCTATAGATATGTGCGTCTTGTGTTAAATACGGAATTGAATTTAAAAAAAAAAGAATATCTGCTATAAACATTTTGGCTCTACCTATGGTGGAATACAGTTTCAACATCCTTAACTGGACTAGAGCTGACATTAAGCGAATGGATACCAAAACGAGAAAACTTCTCATTTGTCATCGCATGCATCATCACAGTGCTGATGTTGATCCTCTGTATGTTTCCAGATCCGAAGAAAGATGAGGATTAGTTCAACTAGATATTTCTTACAAAAGTACAACAACCGGTCTTTACAGATATCTGGAAACTCCAGAAGACTGGATGATGATCTTTTACAAAGAACATGAAAGACGTAAAAAAACTGTATTCATTAATACAGGATGCCAACAAATTCAAAATGGAATTTCAAGTGGATGAAGAAATGAAAGAAAAAATAATAATCCTACTGCAGTGGCAAATAGCTTTTATAAAAGCAACAGCAAATTAAATGGATCAGATACAGAAACGATAGCAAGATAAGTCTCTTCAAGGCCAATATCCTGCCCGTACCAAACAAGCTGAGGTAGAGTAACCCAGTACTCATCATTTACGTAGTTTGGGCTTAATTGCTGAAAACGAAGACCAATGCTTGCTAACTAGAAATTACCAAACTGTTATAGTGAAATACACCTTGTCTAGGTAATAGACTCTCCCACCTATTATAAGTAGGAGTCAGTAGTAATCGAGAAGAGGAGTAGTGTTCAGTGACCACAACTACTGACTCCTACTTATAATAGATGGGAGAGTCTATTACCTATAGACTAGGTGTCTTTCACTATAACACAAACATACATACTGAATAAATGCATATTCTGTGATAAATATCCAGGGATATTTGACCATTTTGTAACGGGTTGAACTGCATTGGCACAAACCGTATATAAATCTCAGCATGACAAAATGGGAGAATATCTCCAGTGGAAAATCTGCATCTTTTACGGAAATTAAAATTGTAAGAAATTGATATAAACATCAACCAGGCCCGGTTACGACATAAGACTTATAACAATTTCATGGGACTTTACAAAACACACAGACAGAACAATCAAAGCTAATCGATCTGACTGTGATCAGAGACCAGAAACACATAATGTACCTCCTTATTGATATGGTAACCCCTGCAGAATGTAATATATATTTGACGATCTTCGAAAGAGTATCAACATGGAATTATCTTGAAGTGGAAATCTAAAAAAAAATGGATGTGCCAAAATCAGTAGATAGATCCCTCTATTTATGTTGGAAAGATGCCAATAGACTCATTGAAGGAAATCCTAGTAGAGCAAGCTTTCAAGAAATATGAAATATTATACTCAAGAGTACAGTTCACACGTTATAAAGAGCTTTAGCAATGTAAAATATTTGTGATCTTGGGGAACTTTCCTTTTTTTACAAAACTATTCAGTGAAAAATGTCATGATGCCATTTCTGACCTTAGGATTCTGGTGAAGAGACAGAAGGAAATGAATGCACAACAGTAATCAAAGGAAATATAATAATAATAATAATAATAATAATAATAATAATAATAATAATAATAATAATAATAGTAGTAGTAGTAGTAGTAGTAATAATAGTAATAATAATAATAATAATAATATGTATGTATTTAGAAACTTCATGGGATTGGATTCTGCTCTGTGTCAACGTACATGAAGAAAAAAAGAAATTTAAGAATTAAGATGTAAATATCCGTTTCAGTCCAAGGGATTTGCTTGTCAGTTGACCGACCATAAGAAGTTCTTCATGTCGGATATGGAATGATAGCCTATCCATTTCTATTTATGATTGGACATCAGGCAGCTGAATTCTAATTTCAGTCGAGTTCATTATTTTCAATTACGCGCAAATTTCCCTGGGAAAGGCATGAATTCTGTTCCTGAGCAGGAATAGAATAGTAGTGGGGAGGAATCATGAACAAGTTTCAGGATTTTAAAAAATGAGACATCCATAGCTAATTTCATATTATACAGATATTTGGAAAGTCTCAACTGGAAACCGTTTTAAGGTATTTCTGACTTGGCGCCACTTCCATAGTTAGTTTGGTTTGGTTTGGTTTCCGTCATATGAACCTCAATGGGTTATTTAATGCTGACAAGATTTTTATTGCTGGTAATATTTTTTTCACAAATATATTGCTGGTAATATTTATGTAGTTTATTGTCTAAACCAGGACGCGGATACAGTTTCTCGTCTTAACCAGGACGCGGATGTAGTTTATCGTCTTAAATAGGACGTGGATGTAGTTTATCCTCTTAAGAAGGAAGCTGATGTAATTTCTCGTCTTAACCAGGGCGCGGATGTAGTTTCTCGTCTTAAGCAGGGCGCGGATGTAGTTTCTCGTCTTAACCAGGGCGCGGATGTAGTTTATCGTCTTAACCAGGACGCGGATGTAGTTTGTCGTCTTAACCAGTATGCCTTCTATGGTTATGCGTTACTTTAATCGAAACGTGTCAATTTATGCAGCCATTTAGTTGTGACGTATATGGCTAGTATATCTTTGATAATCTAGGTGTTAAAATGGGCATATTAGGCACGAATAGTTGTACGCCACCTTCATTTTGGTCATAATTATTATTATTCAATAATAATGATGACAAAATAAATTATATTGATGATAAGTAAATAATAATTTGAAAAAGAGGACAACTCTTTATGAGTTAATTGCATCAACGCTACTAGTAATTGGTTTTCGAATGATGACTTTGAAAGAGGCAGATTTTCATTATTTGCACATTGGCTCAAGCAGACCCCGCCTCATTATTTAATCCTGTTTCGTATTATATTGTACTAAGAAAAGTTTATTTAATTTCATGAAATGTATGAGTACAGATGAAGGTTTTTTTAAGCCCCATATGTCTACATAGTAATAAAATTACCTTTCATTATTTAATAATATTTCTTTTCTTTTTCAAATAGTTATTGAGAGAGTACGCCATAAATAATTCCATAGCTATCAAAGATTTTTTTTAAACTTTTAAACCATCGACATTTTAAAATATGTTTAATGCCATGTCTCTTCAGGATTTGGGCGGTGATGACTCAGCCCAGATTACGTTTTTTGGAATCTTTGAATATTTCAGGCGTGGGAAAGTTATTGTAATGATTTCCCGTTGTTTTCACCTTTTAGGATTCAGAGTTTTCCTTATGATTGATTTCCCATCACAGCTAAAGAGCCCAGTCTACTCTGCTATTTAAACCATAGTTGAAGAAGAAAGAAGGGACACATTCATGACTATCCTAGCCCAGAATTTGAACTCGGTTAGCCGACGACCGTTATGCATTCTTCACACTACAGACCCTGATGCCATTGATAACAATCTGAAACTTTTCCAATCTGAGAACGAAGAAAATGAATTAGACGACCAAAATTTGAGTGCAGTGATATTATTTTCACTTTATTGTCCAAACAAGAATACGCCAGAGATTTGTTTTGCTTTCTTATTGTAAGAATTTCTGCCCGCTTATTAAAATAACAACTTCATATTATTAACAAAATATAATATAAAAATAAATTTGAAAAAACTTTGTGAAAAACTAAGTTTGAAATAGAGAGAGACAGAAGTGAATGACCTATGTTCTTGTTTGGACAGTCACAGAAAGATATCACACGCATATTGAAAATATTCGATCCAATATTAATTACAAGAATAACAGAAACTCATCGTAAATGATGGAAATGAAATGATTAAAGAAAAACAAAAGATATGAAATTAAAAAAACTCAATGTCTGATGCATGGCTTAAATGAAAAACTAAATACAACTTAAAAATGAATCAGATCGAAGGAATAATAATTAAGTTTGAGTTGCTTCCCTTTTCTGTTCCCCCTCATTCTAGCTAACAAATCAGTCATTTAATCTGCTTTATCACTTTTTTCTTTTCGCTGCATCTTCGTGTCATCCAAATTGTTTTGTTTTCTAGCGTGTAAATTATATTAATTCTGATTGTCTCCTTCATTTTACTTGCAGTTTCATCTTGTTTATGCCATTTCCTTTGGCAGTCATCATTTTCTATCATTATTGCACTCTTGTTTAATTAATATGGTAGCCATAAATATTATTTTTGTTTAGCGTCATTCATTCCATTCCAACCTCTGTTTATCTTGCTTAGCGCCAAATTACATAACCCTGGTCACTTTTAGCACGATGCATGACGGTGATAAAAATTAATTTTAAAATCTTGTTATCGTATCTCAAAGCTTTATTTTTCTCGATCAAACTTGATTCAGGATTGGTGAGTAAACATTAGGGTGTTCGAAAAGTAATTACGTATATAATCGCGATAATTTATGAAACAACCAACCAGGATAGAACGATGTTTGAATGGTAGAAAATTGCTTCAAGAATTAATTTATTATCTCTTTTATCCGAAACTGAGTTATTTGTAGTGTATTTCTATTTATATTACGTAATTGAGAAAACCGGCAAATATAATTTAATTCTTGATGAACTTTCCCTTGAGAACTGAGCCCAACGTTCCCCTACCTGTAGCAATATTTTAAGCAGAAACGCTAAACTTTCATTTTTTCATCACCTTGTTAAAGGTGATGAAAAATGAGTTTCGCATGTAAGAAAACGAAAAAAGAATTATTATCCTATGAGAAACCCGCGCAAACAGCGAAACCAGGCCTCCATTTACAGTTTTTTCTTTGCGACTTATGTGATAATTGAATATAGAAGGGCCATCATTGCAGAAGATTATTACTAGCAACTGGTTCAGGTAAACGAAGTGTTAGCTTGAAAGTCTCTAGCAAAGACAAAATATGTTAATCTTCAGAATGATAATGGAAGGACTCGAGAAAAAATTAAGTTCGTAAAGATAGAACGTTCCATCACATCCTTCATAGACAAAATATTTAGTACCTACGGGTTTTCTTTTGCTTCTGTTACTATAAACTTAAAGAATTTGTACAGGATTCAAAAACAAAGAAATTGTAAAATCCTAGCCCCACTGAAAATATACCTTCCCGTCCAATTATACTACATACTTATATCAGATAACATATACCATGTGTGTGTGTGTGTGTGTGTGTGTGTGTGTGTGTGTGTGTGTGTGTGTGTGTGTGTGTTTATATATATATATATATATATATATATATATATATATATATATATATATATATATATATATATATATATATGGGGGGCAATAACACCAAAGAGTCGCTAATAAGTGAGTATACATGATGCAGGAATGGCCCAATTTTTAGTTATATTATTATTAATAGGAAAGACCACAGGATTTTCCTTTATTAAATTACATTTTTTTAATCCTATTTACATTATTCATACTATTGTCCTCATCTTTGTCGCCATATTTATTACAACGTTTTGTCCGCTGTACGCTGCGGCCTTCCTCAGGTGGTTGGAATGTCGAACTGAACCCTTTATTTCGCTCACTGGCATAGACTGTTCTAATTCCACGTGCCATGTTTAATGGATATCAATCATCAGTTATCTCCTGTTAATTCCTCTCTCCAAGTTCTCCACTGCCTTAACCGGGTATTGAACTCACACTCTTTGTGTCCTGTCACTGGATCTAACTAACGCCTTTATCTACTGTGCCCTGTGTCCTCATGGGCAGATGGCACAGTGGATAAAGGTGTTTTTTTAATCCTTTTTAGAACTTTCCAAAATTATTTAAAAGTTTTTTCTTGGCTTAGAAGTTGATCATAAATTATTAGAGAAAATTTTAGCATATATTTGTGTTATTTCATTTTTCGTCTGGCTTCAGCCTTATATTACTTATAAGCATATGTTTTTGTAAAATTTACATAATGTTTTAAAATACATACGCTCAATAGCCGAAGACATTATTCGATTTGAAAAGCGTTTAATTCCTTTTATGAATAAAATATATTATGAATACTATTGTCTTAGGGAAAAACCATCGATGAATAATGATTTTTTAATAGTTGTGTTCCTTTTGAAATATTTTAATTGGAATAATTTCTAAAGTTTTAAATTCTTTAATATTCTGTGTTCATTCGTACCGGTAAGGTGATATTGTTATTAAGTTAAAACTATATTTACTAATAAGAAATGTAAAAGCTTAATACAATTCAGCCAAAATCAATATTTTTAAAATAATTTTGAATGTTTTTTGAGTGGGTATAAACGCGACATTATCATAAAATAAATGCTGTAACAATAGTAAATTTAAAGCCCAAACACCTAAAATTTAATAAATCATTAGATTACTTAGAATATTTTCCTAAACTTTAAAGATTACTGGAGAGTAAATAGTTATAGAAAAAAAAATAATTCATGGTATATTCAGCAAGTAATTTGTACGGTTATGTTCACAACAGAAAAAACAGCTAAATTTCCCTGTCAATAGAGTTCGGAAAAACTCCCACATCCGTATTAAAGAGGATTTTTTGCGATATTTTAAACAAATCATAGGTAACATTTGTTCCAAATCAGATTTATTATACATTAAATTGATTAATCTTTCGCAAATAAAGTTTCAGAAAACTACATTTTTTTTTAATAAAGTGAATTACAATTGTGCTGTGAGAATTGTAATTATGGCTAAGATCAACGATTTTTATCGATTTTAAACAACTACAAAATTAATTTTAATCGGTTTTGAAATAAAATAGTGTATTTTGTTATTGAAATTATTCAATTTAAACTTAATCTGTTAGCTTGAAATTAAGACTAAAATAAAAGCTTCAAGAAAGATTTTTCATTTATCAAGTTAATTTTACACATTAGGTATCGCTTTTCTCTGGAGGTACACACACACACACACACACACACACATATATATATATATATAGATAGATAGATAGATAGATAGATAGATAGATAGATAGATAGATATATATTGTCATCAACAGACAGATTGTTTCGCTGCATCACAGCTTATCAGTATTGGAAATGAATAAATCCGATATGTTGTTATTTTTATTTATTTTGTTTAAACTTAATTTTTATGGCTACTCAAATTCGAGTAGAAGCTGTGTTTCCAAATGTTAGTTTTCAATTAGTCTACGAGAAATGTTCTCGCTTCGGCCCTTGTTAAAATCTGTCTCTAAGAACAACCTATTTACCTCTAAAAATATTTACTTATTTATTCATTTTATTGTCAATGTGACACTGACTATATAGGTAGGAAGACAAAACGTCTTGAGAGAAGAAAATTCCAGTCTCTTTCGGCGTTCATTAGGCGTCAGCTTCGAAAATTTTAAGCTTTCTCGTTCGCGTTTTCAGTGCCAGAGCACTTGATTAAAAACCGTCTCTGTGCGGAGACGTGTAGTGGACCGAGTGTGTTTGGGTTTGTTGTTGAATTAGGAACACGTGCTGTTTATTCCTGGTAGAAGAATGTCCAACTACAAGAAAATGGCGGAATCAAATTGAGTCCAAACGAAAATGTAAAGAAAACAAACAAGACCGATATATATATGTCAACAAATATATGTATTAAACAACAAATTTACAAATGACAAAGTCATCAACATTTGTGTTTGTGTGTGAACGTAAAGAGTTTGTATATTGGTGAAAGTTCGTACGTACGTGTATCTGTGTTTAATGGCGTTTTCCCACAAGTGAGTGAAAACGCTGATTTCTACGAGATATCACATTTTTAAATGTGTCCGATGAAATGCAAAGTAAAAAGAGAATGACGCAAGAAGTTGTCCAATATTTATAGTGTAGTGAGAGCGTCCCCTAATGAACAATTTGGGAGTTAATGAGGAGCTAACTCCGACAGACGTACCGTGAGAACATGTTTTATGTATTATGCAAATCTCATTCCAATTTCCTCTATAAAATCCTATAAAATTCATTAAGTTCAGGCAGTGTTTCTTATGAGAGCAAAAGAAAAACCGGCCACGACTATGTGATACATTCCAACAACCAAGAAGACTAACAAGAGACAGAAACATTTCGTGAGACATAAAGTAAAGAGTCTTGAACTGATATGTGATATCTGTCCTCTTACGCGACAATCTGCTCAAAGGTGAAGAAGACTTGAAGGAAAATGGTTCTACAGGAAGATGCTGAGGATACCATAGATCTAACCAGTGAGCAGCAACGAGGTTTTATAGAAAATGGAAACATAAATGAAATTCGTAATTAACATATGGAAGAGGCAGTTGAAATTTCTGGGGCACATAATGAATGGGTAGGCCTTGACAAACCTGATACTCGTAGGACAGATTGATGGAAAGACGGACAGAGGAAAGCAGGGTATTAATTACGTGATGAACTTGAGTAAACGGATTGTAGGAAAGGATTTGCGAGAAATAACAAGAATAAAAAACATATTAAGAAATAAAAGGGACAGGAAGATGTGGAGTGCCATGATCGCCTATGTTCTAAATGAACAAGGCACATAAAAGATCTGTATATAGATATTTTTTGTTTAATATATTACTAATAACCGTGTATGAGTTTTTCCTTGAACGTTTTAGTCGCTACGTAAATTTACTGTTTTTATTCTTCGATCGAGATTTGATGAGCTGATGATTGATAACCAGTGAACTGCCAATATTGTTCCCTTTCATATTAAATGTCAGTCTTTCTCTTGTTTTAATTACATATTTTAAATAATTATTCTTAAAACATATATTAAATAAATGTTCAAGTAGTTTCAAAATTCGAATCATGAATTACCTTGTTAAATTATGAACGAAAATATATACCGATCCTTCAAATAAAATCTTTGTAAAAGAATCGTCATAAGTAAATTGACGTGTAAGCCATCTATTAAATATACTTTTCTCAAATGATGAACAATTAAAGCTAAACAATACCGTCCTTGGGCGTCCTTGGGCGCAGAGCTAACTCTTGATTCCTTTGGTGTTATGTGCAGAGATTTTGTCTTTTCTCCACAACATTCGTTTGTCTAACTATCGCGCCAAGTTAGACGAATGTAGTTTAATCTCCACTCACAACATTCATCAGAGCAGAATACGCTTACTAATACGTAAAAAAAACATTGCTGTTGAAATTTTCTATTGAAAACGGGTAAATTGCCTATGTAATCACATGCTCTTGATTTTTCTATTTTATAAGTTGCGGTCGAACGGGAGGTTGTATTTTCTGAGTTTAAGAGTGTTTTTTTCTTTTCTGCTTAACTCATGAGTTAGGCTCCTGTTTTAACCGTTAATATTAGTGTACTTAGAACAAGATTAAATGATCTTGCTCATGCCTTTGCTGCTTCTCCAATTGGCCGATCTAAGGTCCCATGGCAGAGTGAACAGTTTCATCAGCTAAATGTTTACGTTGCAATAAATCTATTGTGATTACTGAACCAGATAAAGGGTCCGTGGTGGTAATTTTGAATCGTGATAACTGCGTTAATAAAATGATGTCTATTTTGGAGGATAAGGAGAAATTTATTAGATTGGGGCCGGTGGAGTCGTCTGATAAAAGCAAAATTATCGAATTAAATTTTCAGAAAGTTCTCAAGTTATTAAAAGATAAGTTGCTCCCGGATGACATTTACGAAGTCGTTAGGCCGTTGGGTTTGTTACGACCCCGGCTATACGGGTTACCTAAAACACGTAGGGGGAAATTTCATGTCCGACTTATCTTGTCAATGATTGGCTTTGTCCAGCATAAATTGGCCAAATGTCTGGTCGATTGGTTACAAACTTGGCTGGGCATGTATTGAAAATATTGCATTAAGGACTAATTTACTTTTGTAAATTAGATTCAGAATTATGCTTTCTCTTCCTAAAATAAATTCATGTGTTGCTTTGACATCAGCAAGGAAACAGAAGATATATGTGCTGATGTTCTTCATGTAGTCACTTTTCTCATCACTCTATCACTGAAACCGTTTTCCTTGAGCTAATTATGTTTGCCACCATGTCGGTGGTGTTCATCTTCAACGATATAATGTAAAATTTGAAGGGTTAGCTATGGTAATTCCATCGTAGCAAATAATTGTGTGGGGTCTTATGAAGAAAAAATATTTTTGATTGCTTGCCGACCCAAATTGTATGTGAGGTGTATAGATGACACCTTCTTGGTGTTCAATGACGACATGGGGGGGGGGGCAGAAATGTTTCATGGAATATAGAATATTCTACATCCTTGCCTTGAATTACTTGTTGAATGGGAGAGTCGTTGATATCTATTTTATTGCATGCCTGGTACAAAGACTTAATCCAAAGTTTATTACATTGATGTACCGTAAACCTACGTTTTCTGGTTTCTATGCTAGCTGGGAATCTTTTTGTCCCGGGTGGTGTAAGATCAATTTGGTTAAATCTAACTTCATTGGTCTCTATTGATTTGTTCTAAGTTAGAACAAAAAAATAAATTTTGCGATATTGTTTATCCTTTGGAAATTATGCAAACGTTAAACGTTCAGACCTAAAAAAAAATGTCCTGTCTATTGAAGACTGTACTGGATTGATGAGAGTGGCTTGTCTTTCGCTAAGTAAACTTTGGGAAGTTATTTTTCGAAGCATGAGTAATGTTCTCGTCTCATTCGATGTTGAAATATATAGGGAACATTTTTAAAACTTTAGAATAAGTTTCATTATTAATTCATTTAATTGTCATTGTGTCGCTGACTAAATAGGCAGGACAACTGAAGAAAGTGGACATTCATTAGAAGAATTCAACTTCAATATAATTTGCATAAGTCTGCTGTGTCATCTCCGTCTGCAATTAAAGAGCACCCGAGTAAACAGCACCATGCAGATCTCATTCTGAGTCCCACCTCAAAATCCACGATACATTTTCACAAGGGATGCTTGCAATGTTTTATGCTTGTAGATATTCCGTGATTATTTACATTAATACATTATTCGGACTGTTATCCTCATCTTCATTGCCATTCACAACGTTTTGGCCGTTGTACACTCCGGCCTTCGTCAGGTGATTGGAATTTTGAATTTCGTCCACCGGAGAAGATTGTTCTAGTTCCACGTTACATGACACTTCGGGATGTCTCAGGTATTTCCCTTCAACTCAACTCTTCAATTTTTTGGTTAATCACTGCTGTGGCCTGGTATTGAACTCATAATTATTTGGGTCTAGTCACTGAATCTGACCAACGTCTTTTTTCCACTGGGTCATATGTCCTCGAGAACAACTGTGTATGAATTTCTAGAACTTATAAACCTAAGGTCTAAGCAACCATTTTTACCAATGCTCATATTGCAATACTTTGTTATAATTATTGCATTTTTTGTAAGCAGAGCTGAAGAACATCGAAGCGTACAACGACTGAAACGTTGTGAATAGGCCAATGTAGATGAGGCTAACAGTCATAATAATGTAAATAATGCAAATAATCATAATACCTCATCTCAGAGATATAGACAGATATTCCGTGGTTAGTATATTACTAACAATATTGTATTAGTTTTTCCTTTATATTTTAGTCGGATATTTAATATTTTATTACTCGATCGAGTTCTGAGGGGCTGAGGAGCGACAACCAGTAAACTCACAATTTCTATCCTTCGTATTAAATGTAAGTATTAGTTTTTTGTCCTGTTTTAACCATATATTTTAAATAGTTCCATGTTATGAGCCATTATAATGATGAGTTTTATGCCTTCCTATCTTGAGGAAAATAACAAGAAAACTTATTGAAAATAATTAATAGGTGAAAAGGAATTAAGAAAATGTACACTGTAGATCAAATTTCTAACGGAAAATTACTTAAAGAAAACACCGAAAAAAATCTGAGCAATAATATGAAGAATAAATTAAAGGTAATAAGAATGGGAAAGAAAAGATAGATAGATAGTTTGTTTAACCAGTATATCGACCTTCGTTGGGCCATTTAATGCTGAAAGATTTTTTTGATATGGTTTGCTTTCTAAAGTTGTTGTACTCCTGAGTTGTTATGCACCTTTAGGCTGTTGTACACATCAAGATTGTTATGAGCAACAAGGTTATTTTACATGTCAAGTTGTTGTGCTCATCGAGGTAGTTGTGACATAGTTGTTGTATTCGAGTTGCTATATCAGAGTTACTACATTCAAATGGTACCTTGGTGGAGTAGTTAGAGTTGGGATGAGATATTATATTTTTGTGTAAAATCCTGTCTCTTTCAAGAAAGCAAGGACATCATCTGTGTGGGTATTCTCAAAAATGTCTTTCATGTTATTAGTTTTAAGGTAATGCTTTCTGGCGGTGGCAAGAGCTTGACATTCTACCAGTATGTGTTTAACTGTGTAAGTAGTTCGGCATCTTAAGCATTGTGGTGGTTGTTCTTGTTTAAATATAAATGAGCGAGTGAAGTTTGTGTGACCGATGGGTAATCTAGATATTACAACTTGTTCTCTTCTTGATTTTCTTGAAGCCAGCTTCCACTCGCCTAAAGTTGGCTTGATTTGGAAGAGCTTGTTGTTCACGTTATTGTTCCAACGTTGTTGCCATTTTTCATAGAGTGGCTTTTTTATTTTTGGTTTCATGTCAGCGTGTGGTATTTTGATGTCTTTATTTATTTTTAGGATTTTGCTGCCTTGTCCGCCTCGTCTCCTTTTTTATTCCTATGTGACTAGAAATCCAGCAAAAGATAATATTTTTGCTAGAAGTATGAAGCTTTAGTAGGAGGTTCTCTATTAACGGGTCCTCTAGTTTTTTTTAATATTTTAATGAAGATATTACTGATAGTGAATCCGAGAAGATTATAAAATTTTTATTTTTGGAAAGAAAAAGAGTTTGATATTGTGACAGAAATGGTGTAGAGCACCTCCAACTGACCCATTCTTCTCTTTAGCCGAGGGACCGCCAGCGTTTCCATTTAACTTGCCATGAGAACCGGTCTGTTTCATTGAACAGCAGACGCCATATCTATGTAGATGAAAACAGTGGATCATCGTTGATATCAATGAAGATTCACCTTTGTCCTGGATTTGTAAACTTCCGAACTATGTTTCCGCTTCTAAATAGAGACATCCTCTAATTAACAGGCAAGTGTCATTTATTCTTCCTTCACTTTGTACGACGGTAAAGATGAGGTGGATGCATCGGCTTGCGGAGACAAAAAGAACGAAAACATCGGTTAAATTTTGCATCAAAATGGTTTGTTTTATTGGCCACCGTCGATAAATTATGCATAATTATAGGCAAATCAAGTAATGAGTAACAGCGAATAACAGTCATGTTGCCGAAAATCCTGACGACAGTGAAAGCCGCGAAGAAAAATAATGAAAGAATGAAAAAAAGAAAGAAAGGGAGAAAAAAAGAAAAAAAGATAGTGACGATGAAGGAGAGATGGCAAAATGAAGTAAGGGATGAAAAGAGTTTGAAAGAGACAAAAAGACAGAATAAAAGAAAGCATGAAATGAAAAATGCAAAAAGGAAAAGAAAAAAGACAGAAAGAAACAAGAAAACATAAAACGAAACACAAACAAGAACAACAAAATTATATTCTTTAGATATATATTAAAAACATCTATCCAATCAAACGTTCTCGTTGTATTTGGTGACAAAGTAATTCTGAGTTCAATACCGAGGCCGGCTGGTATGTTCATGGACTCAGTGAAAGCAGATTGATTCACATTATGGTAGGTACAACCGTGAGATTGCTAAAAAAGAGCATAGCATAACGAAAAGACGCCAAAATGACGAAAACAAAATTTTATCATCTAAATGTTTATGTTATTATTAAGAGGAAAGATCAATGTATTTTTGGAGTATTTTTTACATTTTTTAATCGTTCCTAGCACGTCCAAACTTTTCGTTAAAAATCTTATTTTTTTAGCCATTATAATTGACGGATAATTAATTGATCATGTCAGCCATTTTTTATCCAATTTATAAAAAATATGAAAATCTCAAGTTTGAAATTCTTTTAAAAATCATTTATATTTTTTTCAAAACTTATTTTAAGAAAATGAGAAATTATAATGTTTATTTGAAATATTTTGAACCAAGCTTAACGTAGTTTCTACGCTGAAAAGACGTAGTTTGAAAATAAAACAGCAGGTCATAACATTTAGCGTCACTTGACAAGGTGACGAAAGACATTCGTGACGTTTTGATAGCTTACGTGAGGATAATTCCTTCTACGGAAGGAGAGATGTGAAGTTATTTAGATTTAAGTGAACAAATTGTTTACCTCGTTATTTTAAAAAAAACTTTCAGCGTTATAATTTGTTTTTGTACTTAGCTTTCACCTTTGCGTTTATGATGCTTTATGGAAAATAGTGAGATTAAATTTCATAAGAAAGGTATCTAATTAATTTATAGGTAACTTTCTTATGAAATTTTATCAGAAGTGTACATAAAATACAAATTTAAATTTCATAAGATGATACTGATACTTGTAGTACCCTTCTCAGTTGAAATTGAAAAATCAAATTAACTTCTCCACACGTGTTTCGCAAAAATAAATCTATATCTCGAAAGGACATTTACGAAACTGAATGCGGCTTTTAACTAATTTTATATTTTAACAACTAAAATGTAAAAATCTATTATAATTAAAGAAATAACAAATAATTGTATTAAAAATTCAAATATTTAAGTTAAATACTAGACAGAAACTCAATCAAAGATATATCTGAAGTTTACACAAATATTTGATAGATAGATATATCAAATTAGCTGCCTCCAGGCTTAAAACGCCAAAAATAAAATGTACATTATAGAATTTCAGTAAAATTTAATGATTGTCAAAGAAAAAATTAAAGTTCAGATGATTGAAAAACAAACAAATAAAAAATATCGACAAAGAAATGTAAATACTTTTGAAAGAAAGATAGACAATTGAAAGCGCGAAAATAGTAAAATTCCGTTTATGCAAGAAATACAAGAATGTTTGCAGAAGAAAAACGAATTTGATGAATGAAAAAGAAAAGTAACAACACACATTGCAAGAAAAATTAAACGATTTTGTAAGAAAGACTGAGAAAGACGGAAAACGTAAAAGATTAACGCCAAAAGATAAAAGAAAGAAACGTAAACAATAAAAGACAAAAAAGAAGAAAAACTAATTACGTAAGAAAGACTGAAGGAATAAATAATTATGAGTGAAAGGGAAATTAACTGATATGAATATAAAAATGACTGAAAAAGAAATAAAGAATGACAGACAGAAATAACTGAGAAATAATTAAAGAAAAAAATCCATATGAAAAGAAACATAAATAATCAAATGTTTGTGAAAGAAAGGCAGAAAAAGTCATGTTTTTGAAAGAAATGTAAAAGTAAAAATTAACTGAAGAAAATATTTTTATCCAACACTTAATTATAATTTAAGAATCAAAAGTGAAATTATTTCAAAATAAAGAGATAAAAATGATTATGAAAGATAGAAGGAAAAACAAAATTATCTCTGAAGAAAAAATAAATTATTTTCAAAAATATTAAATGATCAAGAAATACGTACAGCAAATGATTGAAAAAAGAAAAATGTTAGAAAATGAAATGTTTAATAAATATTTATTTAATAATGAATGAAGAAAGACAAATAGAACTGAAAGAATAAGTAAGTGATTGAAAAGAAAAGACGGATTACTGATTGAGAAAGTGAGAAACAATGAACAAGAATGGAAAATCACATCTCGAAAGAAAGAAAAAGAAAGCAAAATTAAATGGAAGAGAAGAAAAGTAAAAGAGAAGAAATTAAAAATCTGTGAAAAAGTAAATGTTTGAGAAATAAAAAGTGAAAAGTAATAATGAAAATTAAACGGTTATGAAGAAAAATAACGGAAAGAGAAAGTAAAAGAAAAGAAAAAAAAGGAAAAATATTGAAAGAGTAAAATGAAAATTATGAAGTGATTAATAAAGAAAAAAGTATCTGGGAAATAAATGAATGAAAAACAATTGACGTAGAAAGAAGGAAAAAAAATAAATGATTGTAAAGAAAGAAATGGAAATTAAGGATAAATAAAAATGAAGTAATTCATAATTTAATTAAAAATAAAGAAAACATTATGTATTTCGAAACAAAGGAAGCAAAAACGTCATTGGTTGTAAATGGGTAACAATGACATATTAAATGCAAGAGAAAGAAAGAAGTAATCTATAGTCGAAATGGAAATTGCATAATTTTGAGAAAGATAGAAAATGGCTAATTATTAAATACGTCGGTTTGTATATAAAATATAAATCTATTTTTCAATCGTAAATCTGATTGATAAAAACTAGTAAAAATTTGATTAACCAATATTTATATTTCATATGAAGAGAATGTTTAATAATCTAGTACATACATCGAAACACAGACACACGCACACACGCACACACACACACACACACACACATATATATATATATATATATTATGAATAAAATTTTGCCACTTACCTCACTAATGCTATCGTCAGTATCCCGACTCCAAAGTTTCGAAGACGGACCTATCCCTCCACTCTTCAGTGGTTATATACTTTTTTACTTTTTTATGCAGTTATTATAGGAATAAGTTTTATTCCGTATTGTTTGTGTTAGTGTGTGCGTTTGCGCTTGTACGTTCGCCCTTCTCCACGGATCTGTGTACGTGTAGGGTGCCGTCATTATTTGTTCTTTTTTCTCACTTTACATTCACTCTTTAGCTTATTCTCTTTTTTTAAAAGATATATATCAACTGACGGATATATATATATATATATATATATATAATTTTAAAATCCAGTATTTTCTTTTTTTCTGCGTGTGTATATGGAACTAAAATCGGAATCTATCAGTAAACATTTACAGTTTTCTAATGAGTGTCCTGGTTGATTAAAATGTTCAGCTATGGGGGAATAAGGATTGTTTTGACGTATGGTTAGTTTATGGTTGTTGAAGCGAAATCTAAAATTATTTCCAGATTCACCAATGTATCCACTATTGGGAAATATTGTGCAGAATATATATATATATATATATATATATATATATATATATATATATATATATATATATATATATATATATATGTGTGTGTGTGTGTGTGTGGGTGTGTGTGTGTGTGTGTGGATGTGTGTGTGTGTGCGCGTGTGTGTGTGTGTGTGTTTGTAATTCCAACAAAAAAAGATACCTAATATTTAAAAGGATGTTTTAAATGAAAATTCTTTCTTGAAGTTTTTTTTTTAGTCCTAATTTCAAACAAATAAATTAAATTTAAAATTGCCTATAAGCAATTTTCCTGTATTTCAGAACAAATTTAAATTGATTAAAATGAGTTTTTTAAAATTATAAACATCACTGAATTTAACCATATTCACAGTTCTCTCAGTAGGACGTAATTCTATTTATTAAAACATCTTTCAAAAATATAATATACTTTTCTGAATCTTTATCTGAGAAATATTCGATAATTTAAAGTTTTTATTCTGATTTGAAACAAATATTACTTACTTTTAGTTTAATATATCACCGAAAAGCATCTTTAATACGAAGATGGGTGTTTTTATGTGGTGTTGGCAGCTCTATTGACAGCCCGATATTTGGGAACTTTTTTCATATATAACTGTAAAATTACTTGACGACTGCAACGAGAGCGCCAGTTTCATTTTTCTTTAACTAACCAGCAATATTAATAATAACTTTCTAATAATCTTATATATTAATGAATTTAAGGTACTTTGACTTTAAAGTAACTGTTGTTAACACTCTTTTTTCTGAGTAAATATGGACGTCCGTGTTTACAAAAATCGTCAATTTTATATGCAAACAAACACAAAATTCTTTTGAAAATAATCTTGGTCACTGAATTGTATTCACTTTTTCTATTCATGCTTAGTAAACACAATTTTTACTTAATAAAATATCACCAACCGCTACAACTTAATACAGAATTTTCAAAGCTATAAACCTTTATAAAATATCATAATTAAAATTTAAAATGAATAAAAAAACAATTCTATTAAAAAATAATTATTCATCGAATATGTTTTAAGATAATAGTGTCATATTCATAAAATAAATAGAAAGCTTTTCTAATTAAATATTGTCTTAATTTTATTGCACTTTTTATTTTACGATTCAGATCGAACTTTCTTAAACTGGAATGTCTGTTATAGAAAAAAATGATAATTTAAAATCTACAAACGTTTTGTTTATAACTATTATAAACATTAAGCCGTAGAAAAATTAATTTCTCGACATAAATTAAATAAGTGGGAATAACAAATGTCAAAATAATTTATTTTCCAAGACTCTCTAAAAAGGAAATATTTTTCAATTAATTTCATTTATTTGTGATTATGTCCTGAAAGCTTCATTAAAACGCGACAATTATTTGATTTTTGCAAGAATTTCTAAATCAATTTGTTTTTTACCACAAGAAAGACGCTAAAAATTCCTATAATAATTTGTGATCACTCACAGACGCAAGAATAAAAAAAATAAGAAAACTGTTGAAGATTCTAAAAAGGATAAAACATAATTTAATAATAAAGAAAAATCTTGAGGCCTTTCCACTTAATAATAATATAAAGATTTTGACAATAAAACTGTGTTTTTATTGTTTGTGGCATTTATTCATCGTGCATACTCACTTTTTAACGACTCTTTGGAGATACAGAAATATAAACATATATTTATGAGTATAAAAAGGTCATTATATGTTTAAAATGAATTTGAAAATTGAAAAAAAATCGTGTATCTTTAATTTTAGTTTCAATTCCTCGGTAATATATTAAATTTAATAGTCCATCGTTGAAAAATGCTTTAGTGAATTTCAGACCGAATTTAAATAGATTGGATTTTTTATCTATTTATCAGTAAAATATATAAATTCGTCCATATTGACAGATCTGTCTACCTAAAGTAATTCTGAGTTTTAAAAAAAATAAGATTTATTACTCTGTAACTTTATTTGAGAAAAATATCTGTTTTAAAGTTTAATTATTCTGAAATCAAATAATTATTGTTCATAGTTTAAAATATCGCAGAAAAACAATTTTTTTTATCAAGGAAGAGCGATGTTTTGAGCGATTTTATGACAACCTGTTGTAAAGTAAACTTAACTAAGGGAGACATAACTGATGGAAATTACTTGAGGAACACAATGTGGAAGATTTGTTTATATATTGCTTAAGTACCCTGTAATCATTTAGTTTAGGAAAATATTATAAACTATCTAATATTTTATAGAATTTTAAGTATTAAACTCTTATTACGAAGACCCTTCTTGAAAAATCTTAGATAATTGCCAATAACATTTCAATTTATTATGGCAACTCTTTTATTTGCTGAAGATGTCGTGTGTGGATATCCGTATTAACAAAAATCGACAAATTCTTTCGGTTATACGCCAGACCACTGAATTTTTTACTGATCTTGTCCATTGTTGATTAGTAAATACAGTTTTAATTTAATAATTTGAACGCCACAAATTACTACAGAATTTTAAAGATCTAAATATTCATAAATTATTCTGATTAAAACTTTAAACAATTCTTGTAAAAATTAATTTATCCTTGGTGTATTTTTCTTGGGATAATAACATTTTATAAATAAAATATATTAAATATTTTATTCATAAAAACACTCTAAAGCTTCTCTAATTAAAGAAAATGTTTTAGTTTTATTAAATTTTTATTTTTCGATTCAGTTCTAATATACTACGACTGCGGATCATGTTTGGTCTAAAAAATGATTTAATTTATCCGCCATAAAATTATTTAGAAACACAAAAAACTTTTTCGAAATTTCATGAAAATTAAATATGTGCAAGAGATGATAGATGTAAAAAAATGTATTTTTTACAAATATTCTATGAAAATAAAAACTTCAGAAATTATTTTATTTATTATTGAATAAGTTGTGAGAGAATTTTTTAAATTCGACATATATCTGTTTTTATAAAACAATGTATTTGTCACCGAAAAAAAGGTTAAATTTCCCATACAAATTGAAGGGTCCGCTTTGACGAAAAAAAAAAGCGAAATATTTAATAAATATGTCCAAAGTTTTCCAAAGGATAAATAGTATTTTGTACATAAATATACATCCATTGTTCTTTCCTCTTAATAATTTTAACGATATTATATTTTAAAATTATATTTTGCGCATTTTTGGCAAAAATTCGCTAAAAGTGAGGATATATTAAAATTGGCCAAAACATCATTTTATATATATATATATATATATATATATATATATATATGTACGAATGTAATGAGAAGGAAAATAATATATACATTCTAACAGCATTAACTTAAAAGAGGGCTCAATACCGATAGCAGAACAATAATTATTTATTATAACTTTTTCATATAAACAAAAACAATTGACACCACGTCTGGTGAGAACCAAAATGGATCTCTCCAGTCGAATGCACCGAAACGAGGTTGCATTTTTGTAGTGACTAAATTGTTTTCGTCTCTATTAAAAAACTATTTAATATATATATATATATATATATATATATATATATATATATAATGAATGAAACAAAATTGGGTGTTTTTTTTATGAAAGTATTTATTTCTGTGTTTTTGTATATATTTATTTATTTAATATTTCAGACCACCTAGGTCTTTCCTCAGAAATCAAAATTTGATTTCTGAGGAAAGACCTAGGTGGTCTGAAATATTAAATAAATAAATATATACAAAAACACAGAAATAAATACTTTCATAAAAAAAACACCCAATTTTGTTTCATTCATTTTATCCAGATATTATATACATATCAAGAAAGTATACGTGGCCTCTCATTATGCTATATATATATATATATATATATATATATATATATATATATATATATATATATATATATATATATATATATATAGTTATTTTAATGGCCTGAATATTCGAGAAAATTATTAAAGAAAAATATGCGGCATTCGGTAGGAATCGAACCCAAATTCCTCAGGGAATAAGAAAATACCACTTATCACGGTTCTTCGTATCAGTTGTACACCAAGAAACACACTAAAACAAAGTCACGAATCGAACCCGCGTATCTCGGCGAACAGGACGCCACCTTTTAGCACGGCGCGCCTTACTGCTTGGCCATGAATTGCTGGTAGAGCGCCGTAACTATTTCTAATATATTTAGGATTATTTCAAATATCTATGAAAGGAAACAACTTGAATTCTCTCTTCATTTTTAATCTGCTCTTTTTTACATCTGCGTATATCTTTCAATACTGCAATCTACTTTCATTCTTACATTTTGTGTTATTATATTTGCTTATGTATTTATTTCGCTAGTTCAACGAATGACACAAAAGCAGTACTGGTGAATGCAATAGAACTCATTTCAACCCGCATTTAAAAGTATTTGTTAAATTAATTTTGGTTATATTTCCTTTCTGAGTAAAATTTCCAACCAACCATATGTCACTCATACTTCATATCACGTTTTATTTGAGAATTGTTCCGATTTTTAACATCATTAAAATTGAAAATATGAAAAAAAGAGATATCAGTAAGCAAAATAAACAGAAAGCAATGCACTACCGATGGCTCTCTTATGGAAATCCCAGTGGCGTCTGTGATACCATAAAAACGGTATATCATATTATCCGAAAGAGAAGCGGTCAGGATGGTGATCTATAGATATAGAAGATTATATTATATTTTCTATAAAGATACTTAAAAGAAAAAAAAATGCTTTCATAACTCATAATTCTTTTCTACACTATGTGCTTCATACAATTTATAAAGAATATATGTAAATATATATGCCATCATATAAGAAACAGGAAGTTCTATGAAAATCTACAGTGACATTAATCTCTATTTCTTAAAGAACGTTTTCTTTTAATTTTATAATTCAACTATTACTTTGTGGAAGCAACTACCAAGTGGGTGCTTCCCCGATTACTGTCGTCTGAACATGTTCAAGTCAATGCTGAGCCTTTATCTTCCCCACACATCGTTATAAACTGTGGCTATTAATTTGTAATCCTCTACCGCATGTAGCCATTGAGCCTTGTAAAGGTTCTTCATTAGTGTAAAAAAAAAAAACTAAAAATAATATCGTATATAATCGAGTATAGTGTGGGCTATTATAATCAGTTTTTGACTCTAACATTGGCGGGAGCACTTTACACAGGTAATTCTTATAAGAGTTTAAAACATATGCATTTTAGGTGGTCAGTAGAACTATAACCAGGTATTGTGGAGGTGTTAAAATTCATGCAAAAAATTTCACTATACATGAAATCAGCTCATACATGCGTATATAAGAAAAGAAGTCACGGTAGAGTAACGGAGAGCCGAGTTCGAATTCAAGTCAAATCCATTACATTCACTTACATACTTTGGAAAAGGTATGAATCCTCCTCTTCTTAAACTGCATTCTATAGACTTGAATCGCAACTGGTCTACCGCAGCAAGAAATGGCAACCTACTGCAGCGGAAAAATCTGCCTCGTCAGTCATTTGTCAAAATATACATGATCCACTAAGCGTGTAACAGACTGATATACGAAAATTGTCAACAATTTTTCATTTTTACCGCATATCACCTTCCTACAAATTTCAGTCATTTTTTGTCGGACAGAGACCATCTTTCTACGGTTACAAGTTCGCGCGGATCGGATATAAATTTTCGGCGATATTGGGCCACATCTACTTTGTTCTTCAGTAAGCATATGTTTGTGCGACAGCTGCTTTACCATTTACACTAAGAAAACCTCTGCCTACAGATAATCAAATCTAACAATATAGCCCTGTTTTATTTATTCCGTTCGAAAGTCAGGCGCTTGCATATTTATTGTTTATGTTCTCCAGTACAAATATTATCTTGCGTTTTCACATTTAGATGAAGCATTGACATTTATCGTTCATTCCTGTTTTTCATGTAATTTCATCTTTTATTATTTCGACTCCACAGATTCTCATTAATTATCATTAATAAATAATAATGGATAGAAAGAAAGTTTAAGAAGATATAATCGTCAAAAATTAGTAATTGAAATATTTACGTTTTAAGAAAATTATCAGTTAATTAGAATTTACAAATCATCTGGAAATCTATGTATAATTTAATAGTTTTTATTGGAAATAAGTTCTAAATGCAGCATTAATAATATGGAATTTTGTTAAAATTTACCTCTATTCCCTCAAAGAACAAACAAGATCTTATTATTCAAGATTTCTACTTCACATTATGTGTTGTTTTTATAACTTTTTTGTCTTTTTTAAATTTTATTTCCACATTTGTGGCAAGGCACAGCTGTACAGGACAAAAGAATTTCTTATAGGCTAGATTCAACGTAAAAGATTTTCCCGCGCTTTTACACTCTTTTAGAGTGTTTAAATTCCGCCTTACTGAATGTTGCTTTGGCTTAATGGTTTTTCTTTTCAAATAGCTCCAATACACTACGCATCTATTAACCTCAGCCATTTGGAATAGAAAGTTTTATACGAAGGAAAATATGATAAAGGTGTGATTTTATACAATAGCGTCCCAAATCAGTTCTGATAAAACTCACTCAGATATTTATATATTGGCCTGAATATGCTCATGGAAAATAAGTACGAATATATATTGAGTTGCTCTAGTGTGTAGACATACGTACACTTATTCATCAATAATGTATTCTACAATATTTTAGAGTATGACCATCACAAGGCATCATTGTAACCTAGTTGTACTTTGAATGACTGAGGCTATTTAAACTGGACCAGCCTTTAAAAACTACGGCACCAAGTGCGCATATATGATACACAAACATTTTGTTGTCATTAGGTTTATTTTTATGGTTTGCAAGTCTTTTGAGTACAATTACATTCCTACCTACCTTCATATATATATATATATATATATATATATATATATATATATATATATATATATATATATATAGAGAGAGAGAGAGAGAGAGAGAGATAGAGATAGAGAGATAGATAGATAGATAGATAGATAGATAGATAGATAGATAGATAGATACGGACATACATAGATGAATTAACTCTGAATAAAATACCGGAGAATGTTTGCAATAGTAACAATTAAGAAATATTTATAAATATGAAATATTTCGCCAATTATTTAACTTCGTTTGGAATTTCGCGAGGGGAATATTTCAGTTATTAAATTTTTAGTATCTATTTGGTTGATTGAACATTTTACTTTCATATTTTAAACACACGCACACATACGGATACAGAAACTCACACGCATATATATATATATATATATATATATATATATGTGTGTGTGTGTGTGTGTGTGTGTGTGTGTGTATGTGTGTGTGTATAATCAATGTATAATATATATATGTATGTATATATACATACATATATATATTTATATATATATATATATATGTACAAAACACACACACACACACACACACACACATATATATATATATATATATATATATATATATATATATATATATATATGTGTGTGTGCGCGTGTGTGCGTGTGTGTGTATAAATGTGCATAATCTATGAATGAAAATACATAGATAGATAGACAGACAGAAAGTGGCAGTGTGGACGTAGCGGAATAAATAATATCTATCTATCTATATACACATACACATACACGCAGTGGCTGGGTCATTTTGTGTATGAATGTTTGGTTGATACACCAAAAGTATTTTTTTGTTTAAATTTATTTTCGTTTAATTTTGCTTCGGAAAATAGAAAAATGATGAATTAAAAATTACCGTTCAAATACACGGAGACTCACTCTCTTTCCTTCCAGGAATATATAATACATATATGTATATATATATATATGTATATATATATATTCATTTATATCGAACATGGCGCAAAATCTACTGCCATGTTCTTATATAAAGTAGGATTCAACACAGAAGCAGTAGTGATATTAAGAACAAAATGTTCTTTGATATTTCGAAAACTGTATTGATAAATATGTGTGTATATATGTGTGTGTGTGTATGAGCATGTGTGTGTGTGCGTATATATATATATATATATATATATATATATATATATATATATATATATATATATATATATATGTATATAAATAAAAAGGAAAGAACAGTAAGATATAAAATCCGGTGTTCTTATAGATATTTTTATTTTTACACAATAGTGCTCTATGTAAATTTAAATTTACAGAGCATTAATATTATAAATTAATAGATTTAAAATATGGTTTTACCGCTACACAGTGATGACCATGTTTCAGAAATGGAAGCTAAAGCCCCTGAATTTAATTTTGTTATTAAACCAAAGACATTAGTTCCATTTCCTCATCAAGCGAATTTTGGAGTAAGTTACTCCAAAATTCGCTTGATGAGGAAATGGAACTAATGTCTTTGGTTTAATAACAAAATTAAATTCAGGGGCTTTAGCTTCCATTTCTGAAACATGGTCATCACTGTGTAGCGGTAAAACCATATTTTAAATCTATTAATTTATAATATATATATATATATATATATATATATATATATATATATATATATATATATATATATATATATATATATATATATATATATATATATATATATAAAGAGAGAGAAAGAGATATGGAAACAATGTATATAATATTGCGGTTTGCCTATCAGTTTATGAACGCCATATACAGATCATAGATCTGAAGACCTTAATGACTCGTAAAAGACGGTTACCATGCTCTACTGATTCTCATGTCCACTTTGCCTTTATCTATAAAGTCTCAAATTTTGAGCATTATTACTTATAAATATATTACATTTAAAAAACTAAACATAACATGTGTTCGTGTGCGTGGGTGCGTATATCAATTTGTGTCGTTCTGTGCGTGTGGTCCTTAGAAGTTACGATTATTTTTCCTGAGATGCTACCATTATTTTTCCTTCATATTCAAGGCTTTATTTTGTGTGAACAAATTTCTTGAGACTATTGTTAAAAATGCAATCTAATTTATTACCCACGGAAGTAGTTTACTTATACCCATGAAAACACTTAATTATTTAAATATATATTTTGTAAAGAAAATTATACTAATTGGCGTAGAAAAAAAGATTTTTATTTAATAAAATATGTGGTAATTTTTCACTTTTCAGAGGTTTAAAGTTTGCAAGTAAAACAAATCCGTTAATAAGCAATACAATACTTAACTTTTCAAAATAATTACTGTTAAACAAATTGGAAAATTTCTGTAGACGTATTGCATAGAGGACGGATTTGATATTAGCATTTATTTCATCGTATTCAATCTTAAGCTTTGTTATATGCAGATTTTGTTCTTAATAATAATAATAATAATAATAATAATAATAATAATAAGAAGAAGAAGAAGAAGAAGAAGAAGAAGAAGAAGAAGAAGAAGAAGAAGAAGAAGAAGAAGAAGAATGTAAAGTTTTTCAATAAAAATATATCATTTTAATTGAATCGATTCTAATTCATAATCAAAGCTTGAAATTCAGAACTATTGAGATTTCGGATTAGATTAACTACATTTAAATTGACTTCATTTACATGATATGTATGAGGTTCACATGAGATATCCTTGATCTTCTAATTTGAGATGCAAGGTGGTTTCTTTAAGTTATTGGCTTATTAATTTAATTGTCAATATTTGAGACAACTTCCAGTGGATATTGGAACAGTTTCGATGTTACATTCAGTGTATTCTCCACCACCACAACCACCAACAACCACCAACAACACTACTACTACTACTAAGACTACTACTAATGATGATGATGAAGCAGAAGACTCACTTAACATCAGATTTTGTGCAAGAAAAAGCATATATTTATTAACTAGCCTTAACTAATTTCTCGGGTTATGTCCGGTAAGAGGCTCTACTGAAATATCAATAATAATAATAATAATAATAATAATAATAATAATAATAATCTCAAAAATGTGGCACATGGGAACATCAACAATCCCTGTTGTAGTTGGAGCCTTAGGATTGGCTGGAAAAGATTCCAGTAAACTAATTGAAGGGATCCCTGGAAGTTCATGCCTCAAAGAGATACAAAAAAATATTCTGACAAGTACAGCCCACACTTTACGAAGGGCTTTATCTATGCAATATTTTTTTTTTTTTGCAGTGGAAAGTGTCATGATACCATTTCTAACCTTAGGTCCCTGGGCGGGACCCGGAAAGAAATGTGTAAACGCCAGATATCTAAGAAAATAAAAACAATAATAATAATAATAAGGAGAAGAAGAAGAAGAAGAAGAAGAAGAAGAAGAAGAAGAAGAAGAAGAAGAAGAAGAAGAAGAAGAATGGTGTCGATTGAGGATAAGACTAAGCAAATTGTTGGCTATCTGAAAAGACCTGATGTCACGTGATCTCCATACGCAGCAAATACTCCAGTGTAAATATACAAATAATAATAATAATAATAATAATAATAATAATAATAATAATAATAATAATAATATTCTCTCTGAATGTTAATTATTTCTCATCACCAAACTTGAAAATATATGAAAACTCACGTTTTCTCCACCGATTTGAAAAGTCATCAACTTCTCGTTCACAGTGGCACGTCATGACAATAAATTATTTGTACGTTACGCTTCAACTGTTCTCATGGTGTTTACTTTTCTCATTTATCTGATAAAGATAAAAAGAAAACACTATTGGATTTTAATTCAGACTTCCCTAGATATGCTGACTTCAAAGTCTTCTAATCACTCCATTTTCGTAGGGAAGAAGATTATTAAATGGTCGACGTTGATAAGGGCCAAGGGTTCTCGGTCAAAGTTGATTGTAGCATTCCATTTAAAGAAAATAAAGCAGTCCTGCCTTCAGACATTTGATAAGCAATAAAATAGACTTATGTGTCACGGAAGGTATTGTGGTGTCACATGTTAATTATAGCCAAGATTGATTTTTTCTCAAGTTTTTACATATTTTCCATTCTTTAAAGAGATAACCTGAAATAAAAAAACGTGTGTACAGAGAAATAGTATTGTGACGAAAATTGAACTCTGTTATGAGAGTATCGACTTAAAAAAATTAAGTTCATATTGAAGCATTCTAGATGTTCCCTTTTCTTTTATCGTTTTTTCCATTCCTTTTCCAAAATTATAAAAGCATTAATCAATATTTATTTTATATTAGATGCAAAATAACATCAGGAACAACGACTTAAATTTCGGGATTTAAATATTCCGTCTTAGTTGTTTACTACAAATGCTTCAAACTTCGACAAAGTCTTTTATATTCACATAATAGCATACATCTACAGTTGGCTAGGATTTTTCAGGCTTTCCATAACATTGTATCGTTCTCTTAAAATTGTGAATTATTGAAATTTTGATTAGAAGAAGCACTGGTCTGACAAGAATTTCTCCATCATTTTGAAAATGTTTAACGCACCTGGAAGCGAAACAAACGATTTTTTTAAAGGCATCTTAAGCTTTTATGGGTTGTTTAAAACCAGAACGTATTTTGGAGTATAAAACTAATTCTTTATTTTTGCAAGTGAATATGGCTTTAATATTTATTTTATAATAACAAAGATTTTTCCAGATACAAGTCCTGATATTTAACCCATAGCAAGGGGAGATTGATTGATACCTTTCCCAAGTCTATTTGCTCGTAAGTGAATGCAATGAACACGACAGCAATTCGAACTCTGCCCTCCAATTCCGTGTCGCTATCCATGACACCACCCGCATATCCACGTAAACATCTTGGAGAATGCAGCTGAAAGGAATGGCGATGCGACGTCAGTTCCAGGATCGTTTGTTACATCATATATGCATATTAGTACGGTCATATTACAAAATAATCTATTCCTTGTCCCTTCAAAGGTATTTTCACTTCCGAACTGTCATTAAAAGCAAACAAATATAGCTGATTTTAACTGTAGACAATAATGGTCATCTAGGTTCCAGACATTGAATCCCACCAATACAATGTATAATTTATTTTTCGCGATACAATTAGTTTTCATTCAGATGCTGAAATTGATTTTGGATCTAACCACAAAGTTCCCGTTAATAAATAATTTTTAATTCATATTCTCATAATAAATCTATTTTATTGCCAATGAATATTTTGTTCAAAATACCGATTCTGTATAGAGTGAAGACAACATAAAAATGAATCCCACGATATTAATTTCCATAAGTTCATGGGGAACGCATTTGTATGCTTTCTGAATTTTCCCAAAATCATTTAAAACATTTACTACAATTGATCGATTCGTTCGTGTTGTTTATTAATCATATTCCTTCATCTCCTCAACAAATGCATCAATTTTCTCGTACTTACGTGTTCCACATCATGTTTTGAGTCCAATATTTTTTCTAAACTTAGCAATCCCCTCGTATTACTCGTCTGCATGAGCGGTATATTTATCATAAGCTACAGTGTAAGAGGCTATGTTTTCAAAATGATATTTGAAAATAAATTAGTAACAAATCTACATTTTATATTCAGTCATTGTTCCAATTCAAGTAAAGGATCATTTTTCTGCATGCCATTCTAACTAGTTATGCAGGCGGCTGAAATAAAGATATGATTTCCTAAATATTAAAAAAAAGAGATCATGTGAGGAAGGAATATTACTCTGGGATTAATGTTAAAACCTAAATAATCGAAAGAAACAATTCGTTATTATTTATAACATGAAATTAAAGCTATGGCATAATCATTTTTTTATTTTTACTTATATTTACTAATTATATATCTTTAAAATCGTTGACTTATTTTTATTTTTTATTTCTTCAAAAGGAGTAGATAGGTTCGCCTATCGCTCAGTTCACACGCCTTTCACGTTTTTTGAACAGACCTATAGATTTATAACTTGTTTCCTGTTTAAGATTAGGTTTCTCCTCAAATCTTATCATTCTTCTTCACTCCAAGTAAATCTGTGCGTCTTAGCGGCATTATGCCCTTGCTTGGAGTGAAATGATAGAATAAAATAAATTATAAGCATACTAAATCTGTTGATTTCTGAGGTGCAGTAAAATATACTAATGCAAATATATTTTAATTAGTTATGCAATCAAATGTTTGCGAAATATGATGGCAGCATCAAGAAATTGCTAAAAACATAATTTTAAAATTCCTTACGTAGTTCAATACAGATTTTACTGGCGTGAATTGTTTCTCAATTGATTATTTGATGTACAAATAAATATTTCCGAATGTTAGACAAAAACCATCGATGGGCGTTTTGGAAGTTTCTAAAACACCTTTTGTGTTTAACAAAATTTTTTAGGGCTTCATTCTACAGCAACAAATAAATAAGAAGTTATATTGCATTTTCATTATTAAGTTTGTTTTCGGGACTTATTAACTAGTGCCTATTTTTATATTTATTCCATATAGTGATGATGGCTGGTTTTATTTCACGAAGTATGCCTACATAAATATTACATTAAAAAATATCAAAACCTTTCTTTGAAGAAAATCAAAATGGCGTTAATAAAATGAAAATTACACAGGAAAAATATACAAATATTTTGATAAAACGTTAAGAGTTAATCAGAAAATGTTTCAGTAATAATTTATTAACAGGGTAGTTTTCACTAAGCTTAAATGAAAGCATTGAAAATATACAAAATTGAAGACAGAGCATAATTATATATTATTAGTATAGTGGACATATTCTTCAGATATTTATCTAAAACTATTATTAAGAAAACACTGGCAAATTATTTTTATTTTGGTTAAAAATATTGCTAGTATTATTATTATTATTGTTTTTATTTTCTTTGATATCTGGCGTTTACACATTTCTTTCCGGGTCCCGGCCAGGAACCTAAGGTTAGAAATGGTATCATGACACTTTCCACTGCAAAAAAAAAAAAAAAAAAAAAAATTATTATTATTATTATTATTATTATTATTATTATTATTATTATTATTATTATTATTATTATTATTATTATTATTATTATTATTCTAAATTAACAACTTAAACAATAAATTTATAATATCATAGTGAAAAATTAACTTCCTTAATAGGCAGTTATTCATCATTTATAATTTAATTAGTTTTGTGTTTATCTCTTAATACATACACTGACACTCATATCTAGGCACATGAATATGCAGATGGTTTTTTTACATACTTAAATTACGAAATAGATAGATAGATAGATAGATAGATAGATGGTTGAAGAGACTGAGATAGATAGATAGATAGATAGATAGATAGATAGATAGTTGAAGAGACTGATAGATAGATAAATAGATAGATAGATGTTTGAAGAAACTGAGATAGATAGATAGATAGATAGATAGATAGATACATAGATGCTTGAAGAAACTGAGATAGATAGATAGATAGATAGATAGATAGATAGATAGATATGAAATAATAGAGATGTCACAAACTAAATAAAAGGGTTGGATAGAACTTCAGTAAAAGTAATTTAGGCATCGCCTTTGTCTACAAATCTTTGTTTTCCAGAAGGCCTGCTTACATTTCAGTCTTTAAAAAAATGTCTTACCTTAACGGCCAGTCCATCTCCGCCCAAATGTTTCTTAGTCTCTGCACCTGTAAATGTCTTTGTTTGTAAACGTTCCATACGTATTGACTGGCGGCATTTTGTACATGATCAAAGTTTTCTTTTTGCCCTCACGACTTTTTTCTCCATTTCATAAATGCTTGGTCTAAATTCTTCTTAGCTTGGTACAAGGCCACGGTAGCGGAGCAATGGAAAAGATCGAATCAAATACGCGGTGTGGTTCGTTCAGTTTATCTACTTCTTGTTGTTATTTTTTTCTTGGAGTTATTAAAGATTTTACAAGTACCCGATTTCCTTCTAATCGAGGAATAAATCCTGAATTGTTATGGATTTAAATCACAAATTAGTTTAACAGATTCCTCATTAACTCCCTGAGTTGGGATTTTATGAGATCACTTATTGGAGTAATTTTTAGTTAACTACTACTCGCGATTAACATTTGCCGCATTTGATCTTTTGTGCAATGCCACTGGTCCTGATCTGGCATCTCGGCTTCGGTCACTTTTCCATCGCCGTAATGTAGGTCCCCTCGTGTCTTTTTTAGAAATATTTTCCTGGTAATAGTTCCAATGAAACTTCCCCTGTATTGCTCTTAAATTAATAAAGTCTAGATACAAACTTTATGAATTTAAGTGCAGTACTAGATTGGCAGCAAGTTCTCATCATTTTGCAGTTAAAATAGCTATATATAATCATAAGTTTGATGCTAACATTTTATTCTACCGTACTTCATGCTTTTGGAACTCTCTACCGGCTTATTGCTTCCAAGTCAACTCAGATCTTCAAAAATTTAAGTGTAATGTCAATCGCTATCATCTTCTTTCTTAATTCTTGTTCTTTTAATTGTTATCTCTCCTTAATAGTATTTTCCTCATATTCTCTAACACTCAGTAACCCTTACGTCTGAGTGGCTTTATCGCCTTGCTTGAGGCGAAAAGAATTTTAAAAAATGTAAGTTTTAGGAACGGCTTGTGGACGAAACTGCTGAGTATTTAACATATAGATGCCAATAATTTATGGTAGATTGCAGGTAGTAAACTAAAATTTCGAACACTAATATTCAACAGAGCTGATTTTCTTTACGTGGGATATTGGCAAAATACAATTTATCCTGAGAAGCGCTACTCAAGCCAATCACACAGCACTCATCTCAGCGACCTTCACTTCAAAATTAAAAAAAAATTTAACATTCAGATAATTACAGCAAATTTTTCTTTCAAAATGATGAACACTAAAATATTTGTTTCGAAATAAACAACACTCTGATGATGACATTGTGCTAATGCCGAATGTACTCGAAATAAATAATATGTATCAACACGGTAATTTTCTCTCTTCCTTTATTAATGAGACCAAAAATCTTGTCCGTGAATATGAAATGATCCAATTGAAAATATGTAGAAAAGACTTGTCTAAATTATTCAATGAGTCATTCTTATATATATATATATATATATATATATATATATATATATATATATATATATATATATATATATATATATATAAATTTGTGTATTTAGGCAGCAATCCTTCTTTCATGCACATTTCATTAAAAACGACTGACAAGGTGCTTTTATTTAGATTTTTATATAATTTCTCGTGCGATCTAATAAAAAATGAATCACTTTATAAAACATACATATAACAAACTATTTCTATTTCTAATTCTAACAGTTGAAATATAATCCTTGAAAATGGCTAAATGTATAGCCGAAAGCGCTCGGATAAAAAGAACATTCGGACAGTTTTTATATAATTTATCCTCTGAAAAGAAAAACTTTATTAGATCGCACGAGAAATTATATAAAAAAATAAATAAAAGCACCTTGTCAGTCGTTTTTAATGAAATATATATATATATATATATATGTTATAATTTTTTATAATTTAAGCTCTACTTCTGTATGGAGCACTGTTTTTAAAAAATAAAAACAAAAATACTAAAGATCTCCGGATTATTTACTTAACATTGTCTTTCCTATTTTTCTACATATCTGCACATATACACACACATATATATATATATATATATATATATATATATATATATATATATATATATATATATATATATATATATATCGGATCTGTGGACCGAGTTCATTATATTAACTTTCGTGCTAGCACTCTTGGGATAGGTATGGATCCATATCTCTGCACCACCTCAGTTATAGGTAAATATCAGGTGAGACAGTGTCCTATAGCCTTGGTTACAACCGATCTAAAAAAAAGGACAACTCTGATGTGAAAACCTGATGACGGACGTATAGGGACCTTGTTACAAAATGAACACAGTTTTTTGAGATTCGCCTCTTCCACAAAGCTTGGTTGGCTCTGCACAAGCCTTTAGCCATATAATCAAATCATATATGCGTGTAGTCTGGCTGTTAATTTCTAAGAACTGATCTGCTGGACCCTCATATGTCAAAAGCGACCGAATTGTCTCTCATTCTTGTATTATATCACACATTATACGATTTTTGAATGTATTATTTTTTCCGGAGGGAATCTGAAAAAATTTGCCATATTAACATGCAAGATAATGAATATGTATAAATTATATTAAATAACATGTCACGTTGTGGTAATATGAATTTCACACTATCGGCCGGTGACTGGATATCCATGAAATATTTTGCTGTAATTGAAATTTATAATTACAAATCGTGAGAAATATTTACAAAGGTAAATATTTTCAAATAAATAAATATACAAAGTTGTCTCATTGTAATGACATCAAAGCTCTGCAGACAATATTAATGCGAAATGTATGCTCCCTGTGTTCAACTCGTTTTAGAAATTGTTCATATATTGCATTTAGAGACCATTTTATTTTTCATGCGAAACAGACGTCAGGGTATTTAGAATAGCGTTACAAATTTCACTTTTACTGATAATATGCCGTCGGCTATTGTGAACACTCCACTTCAAAATACTCCATACATTTTCAAGTTAGTTAAAGTCGGACGAAAAAAGCGGGTCACCTGATTAAACGAATGCTTTTGAAAACCTATTTCATTTAAATATTAATTATTTTACCTTTGCCAAAATTTATGAAGTTTGCATTTAATCATTTCACCGATAGCAAGGCAATAAAGCCCCTAAGACGCAAAGGATAACTTAGTGTAAGACAATACGAAAAGGAAACATTATTAAGACGAAAAAACAATAAATGAACAGGAATTAAGAAAACGGAAGATAACGACTGACATTGCGTTTAAAATATTAAAGATCAAATTTGAGAAGAGCCAGAGAAATAACTGTTAGCATCGAACTGACGGTTAACTTCAGCCAATCTTATACTGCACTTAAATTCATAAAGTCTAGAAAACAGAGGGAATTTCATCAGACTGATTACGTTGAAAATATTATAGAAAAGTCGCAGAAAAGTTACATTACGGCGATGAGAAAGTCGCTGAAGCCAAAATGCCAGATCATGACAAATAACATTGCAGATTCTCCTTTGTTTTTGATCAAGAATCTTTAAATACATACCGTAAGCAACAGAGCAGCTATGGCAGATATATTTAATGCATGAAAGAACGGCAAAGTTGCATAAAAAAGCATACTTTGCTTTCTTCTTGAAACATGTCTCAAAGAGTCTTCAAAAGTTTATTTGAGATTTCATCTATTCTCCTGCACTATGTCATCATAACATCGCCGTGTTGACTCCTTGACCGGTTGGGGCGGTTTCAGCTGTTAATCCACCAATCATTGCTTCATAACTCTGGTCCATCGAGGAAAGAACAGCATTAATTAGTGAAAAAAAGAACCGTTGAAACAACGCCATTCATATATTGTTTGTCATTTCAAATGATACTACATATAGATGGCTTTTAAAGTAGGTTGATCAAGCCAAACAGTTAAATACATTTGATGATGGTGTCAATGTTAAACATTTAATAACGCGACAAAAATGCATTTTCACCACATCTCTTTTGCAGCAAATCAGTGAGGAAAAGTTTTCAATTGCAAATGATCAGACCTGCATTGGTACCATCCAAGGCATTCAACCAATTTTTTCACTGATACTCTGCAAGTTCTGATCATTATTTCAGTGTTTCCTGATATATTTCGGAAAACATGAATAAATGAAAATTAACTCTTTCTCCGTCAAATTAAATGCATTATCCATTTAAAAACTTCACGCGCACATAAATTGGATACTAATATGAGATATTGAATTTTAGTATATTTCATACAAGTGCATATTTTGTTTGCAAGAATTAATTCAAACAAGTTCTGTTAAATTCAGCCGGCAAGGTCTTTTTTTTAATTGGTTATTGGATTTTTCCAATATTCGAATAGCTTGTCGTAGATCAGCTTATGTATAAACCATTATTCATTTTGGGATTCCTGCTGTGTTTGTTGTCGTACATTTGATTGTTTGATTGATTATCAACAGCTGGATGCATGGCAGACCAGATATTGTTGGCTACACCTGGACATATATTTTGAATGCTAGCATTCAAATTAATTAAAATATACACTTACAGTATAAGTAACGTCATACGTATCTCTACACGGGAAAAGATGATGTCAAATATCTATATGTATTATTATTTTATACGTATATTAAATATTTGATAGAGATTTTAAAATGCCATTTCCTGTGTTGCAAAATATTTTATTTATTGCGGGTTGTTTTATTTGCATAATAGATTCAAGCATTGCAAGACTGTCCTTTTGCTGTCAGTGATCTGTATACCATCTGCTACTAGTTGCCGTATGTTAATAGTCGTACATTTTTTTACTGTTGTTGTGATGGATATGTCCATGAATTTTGATAAGTTTCGGCAGGTGACAAAATGAATTATAAGATAGAAAGTGATAAAAGTGTAGACAAACTAATAATATATACACGGTGCGATCCTTAAATTGTCGCCATTTTTAATTTCGCGCACGATTTTGTCGACTGCACAGTATAGTAGAGCCAGTCGTACATCATCTGTGAGAAAAAAATAACACCATGACGCAATTAATTTCACCAGAAATTTGGAAACGGCATGCTGTATTGTTTGCCATTCTCGCCGGAAGCGCCAATATGAACATTTTAGAGTGCTTGCAATTCCAATATGAGGAAAATGCAGAGGAGTCTGAAATCTGGATGATATATACATCATGGTGCTTGGAATGATCCCTAATGATGGCGACATTATTCCTCCATTCATCTTCCCACAGGGTCACATATTCAACACGGAGTCCTACATCATGTGTCTTGAGAAGGTAGTGCTGCCCTGGCTCAAGATGGTGGCTGCTTGAAGAACCGATTTCTGGCGGCAGGACACTGCACTATGCAACACAAGAAGGAGAAACCAGTCATGGCTGTCAGACGATGTCTGCGACCGCATCACATCTGCCTAACTACCCCGACAGACTGCAACCCCCTTGATTATTATATGTGGGGTGAAGTTGAGCGAGAGACCAATAAAACTTGGAATACCAAAAATGAACAGAAGATAAGGTTTATGGCAACATTCATCAGATTAAAAAAAGACCATCGCCCAGAAGAGTTTAGTGGATTCAAAAGTCGTCTGGAGGCCGGGGTTGAAAGCAATGGCGATTTTATTAAACAAATTTACATTTCCGTACTTCAAGATAAATTTGTGTAATTTTGGGAAATATATCTTTTAAAATGACATGTCAGATTTTCTTTATTTTGTACAATTTAGACGGCAAATCATCCGACACATTTATATATATATATATATATATATATATATATATATATATATATATATATGTGTGTGTGTGTGTGTGTGTGTGTGTGTGTGTGTGTGTGTGTGTAATTTATTTTCAGATAGAGTGCATTTTGAAATGATCAAATTGAATAAAACATGAAGAAAAACTATTCTTAAGAATTGTTTGTATCTTTTTATTCATACACACACATATCTATCTATCTATCTATCTATTCTCTCTCTCTCTCTCTCTCTATATATATATATATATATATATACAAAAGTGAACATTGAAGTCAAAACTCAGAGACGACTGACTGTTACATGATATTTCTTTTTGACTTCAATGTTAACCATTTATATTTACATACGCTGTATCTCTGATATTGAACACTTTATTCGATAAATATAGCTGACCTTAAAACTATATTTCTTCATATATATATATATATATATATATATATATATATATATATATATATATATATATATATATATATATATATTATCCCAATAAAATGGAAAAATGAGACAAAATCTTTTAATGACAATGCATTATTCCTTCATGTGTTAAGCTGGTGTTTGCATGTCAGAATGTAACAAAAATATGTGTTTTTTTAATTAAAATAATTATGTGCGAAAGTAACCGCAGTGTAGAACGTATACCCCCCTCCCCCGCTATAACATCGCGTAAACGATTTGACTTCGTTCAACTCCGGAAAGTGGAAATTAAAATATTATGTGGTGGAATACTTTGGAGAATAAATGACAGTCAGGCTTTTCAAAATGGACCGTTTTCTCGTCAGTCGTCTAATTGTTGCCATTAGGATGGTTCCAATTCCTTTGCTCATTTTTAATTTTTCCAAATTCATTGCAAATGACTTCGACAATATCTAACTGCTATAGTAGTCTTTGGCGCAGCCGTCAACTTCATGCTCCAAATCTATTTAATTCCGTATCTAAATTCACTATTTTTTTCACATTTTCACTTGTTTTCATTTCTTTAAGTTCCTCTGCAAGTGAGAGCAAATGACTGACAAGTGTTTTATTTTTAAAAATCAGATGTGACACTCTGGCCTGGATGGATAGTTTTGTTTGAATTTAAAAACTAAAAGAATTTGCCTATTTTTATTGTGGAAAACTGCTTCTGCTTTGTGCCTATGTTCAGGTCCTGTTAGTATTAGTCCCATCCGGCAGGTAGGGAAAGTCTGATTGTGGTCCCTGCGAAGTGCTTTGTGACCGTCAATGTCTTATCGACATTTTATTTTTCTACCTAGATTTACGTTACAAATTAAACTAAACAAAACTGACTTTTAAATGATGGAACATTTTCGCGGATTTTGACGTCATTCTGGTGTGTGTGGAGGGGGGTCCAAATCCGTAAATTTGTTTTTGCTCATGAAAAGTCTCGAAAAAACAATATACAATTTACTATTTGTTATCCATAATGTTGAATGTCTTAAATCTCAATTTGATGTTAAAAGTTTCCGCAAAATGTTGTTGATTTATTTTAAGTTGGAAAAACTTATTTTGGCATGTCTCTAATGTGTATTTAGATACAATGTGTTTATTTTCAATTTTTCGAGTTGAATCGTTCACCTATATGACATATGATCCATTATTGTATATAATTAGGTTGCAACAAATTTGTGTATTGTATATGAATAATATTTCATGAAAATTGAGACGTACTAGGATAGGGGCCCATATCATAGATTAGAGAGAAGTGCGCATGACTTTTGCCCTGGTCCTGCATATAACATATTCATTATTATTATTATTATTATTATTATTATTATTATTATTATTATTATTATTATTATTATTATTATTTCCTTTGATATCTGGCGTTTATACATTTCTTTCTGGGTCCCGCCCAAGGACCTAAGTTTAGAAATGATATCATGACACTTTCCACTGAAAAAAAAAATTATTACATAGATAAAGCCCTTCGTAAGTTGTGGGCTGTACTTGTCAGAATAATCTTTTGTATCTCTTTGAGGCATGGACTTCCAGGGATCCCTTCAATTAGTCTACTGGAATCTTTTCCAACCAATCGTAAGGCTCCAATTATAATTATTATTATTATTATTATTATTATTATTATTATTATTATTATTATTATTATTATTATTATTTATTTTTATTTATTTTTATTTTTTTAGCTGTAGTCGTTGTTGTTTCAAATACAGCCCTTTTGCAGAAATCATATTGTAATACTTAAATTTAATGGATTTATAAATTCTCTCTAGATACACGATGGTTATCGCAGGAGACTAAACTCAAAAAGATTTCTTACTATCTACATAGACACCAGAACAAATGTCCTAAGTTTCAATCCTTCCTCAAATCCACTGTTCCTAATATAATTAATTAATATTAATATTTATGTTTCAGATGTCATATATATATATATATATATATATATATATATATATATATGTATATGGGGGTTTGTGTGTGTTGAAAAATTCAGATATATAAATGTTATGGTAGGATCCACCTAATTTGTATAGCGGAGTACCGACGATATAAATATGGTTGGTACCGGAAGACAGGGAGGCGAATCCAGAGATCCAACTAGAGACTCTGCCCGACTGCGACTTTGTCAACACATTCTCCAGGAACGGTCTTCCTAGAAATATACAAAAGACTATATGTAAATATTGTGTACACATTCTTGTTCAATACATTTTATTCTAAGTACATTTTGTGTTTGCATTATTATTCCATGCATTAGTCAAGTTTCAACAATAAATATATCTGTTAAACAACAATATGAAAAAAGTCAAAATGAAACAAATTATTTTAAGAAGGCGTTTCGTTCTCTGATGGACATTATCAAAGTCAATGTAAGCATTTTATTTTACCACATATATTTAAAATCGGAAGTATGAATACAATTAGGATTAAAGATTTTTTTAAATTTAAGAACGCTCACCAATATTATAAAGGCTAACTCTGAAAATAAAGTATAGAGGATGCAAAGTGATGTAATTTAATGCCTAATAAACGAAAGAGAGTAACTGTTAAAGTTTTTGTTGATCATATATATATATATATATATATATATATATATATATATATATATATATATATATATATATATGATGAAAATGTGGAAAAGACAAAGCAAAATCCGAATATGTGAGTTTACTATTTTTATTTTGTTTTTGTTTTTGTTATTCTGTCGACGTCAGACGTTTCGGTCAAATAGACCTTCTTCAGGACATGGTTAATGGAGACATATTTATATTAGATTTAAGTTAGATGAAGAGACGATATATACAGGACTGGTCAGAAACAGAAAAACTGAAATTCTAAAGTCAGAGTATTCTTTCTTGGAGTCGGATACGCTGGCGTCGGGTTGGCGGCACTACGAAAACCTGCGCACAGGGAAAAGATTGTGTCCTAAGTGGAACGTCTGACGTCGACAGAATAACAAAAACAAAAACAAAATAAAAATAGTAAACTCACATATTCGGATTTTGCTTTGTTTTTTCCACATTTTCATCATACCGTCGGATCTACATCCACACATTTGCTTACATATATATATATATATATATATATATATATATATATATATATATATATATATATATATATATATATTAATTATTTTTAATGGATTTGCATAATTGAGTAGATGCTCTGTTTTTATTTATTAAACAGTATTTTTATTTAATTCCATCTCTCGGGCAGAATATTCGAGATATCTTATGAGAAAAATAAGAACTTTCTTGTATGATTCGAACCTGCATCATTTAGGATCACGTATCTTAACGCGAACATTTTTTAGAATAGATTTTTCATTTATTAATCCAACATATTTGAATTTATGGCTTAAACCTTATTTTTAATTGATACCCATATTTGAGTAGACGTTCTGTTTTTATTTATTTATTAAACACTATATTTATTAATTTCCATTAATCAGCCAGCCGGAGAGTGCATCTTTTTCTAATAAGATTTAACGAATATGCAGACGTATACATGGAAATAAATAAATATACTGTTTAATAGATAAATAAATAAAAGCAGTATATATACTCAAATATGGTTATCCATACAAACTTTTTTAAACTTTTTTTACTATATATATATATATATATATATATATATATATATATATATATATATATATATATATATGTATGTATGTATATGTGTATATGTGTATATATATATATCATAAAAACAATTAATACAAAGAATTGGCAATGTTAAGTGATTAATGGTGAAATCACTTCGCTAACAAGACTTAATGAGACATTAACTTGCTATCAATTCCTCGAATAATGTGATCCTTATATTTGTGTTTTTATCAGATGGAATTGACGGGCCAAGTACTTTCAACAATTTTAAACTCATCTTCGGGTAGCAATTTCTCCATACACAGGCAAACCCTAAGCCGAAATATGAGTAGATTAGGATTTTGTTTCAATTATGATATTTATTGACAGTTAAATATGTTTTGGAGCGTACGATGCCGCGACGCTAGAGTTCTTGTTCTGTTCCATCTGTCAACAACTCAAATCTAATGATCGTATTATTCAATGAATTGATAGTAAGTTAATGTCTCATTAAGTCTTGTTAGCGAAATGATTTTGTCATTAATCACATTAACATTGCTAATTAATTCTTTGTATAAATTGTTACTTTTTGATATAATATATAATCTTCACACTCTAATCTCTCTCTCTGTCTCTCTCTCTGTCTGTCTCTCTCTATATATATATATATGTATATATATATTATAAATTAATTGATTTAAAATATGGGTTTGTCGCTACACAGTGATAACCATGTTTCAGAAATGGAAGCTAAAGCTTTCGAACTTAATTTTGTTATTAAATCAGAGACATTAGTTCCATTTCCTCGTCAAGCGAATTCGCTTGATGAGGAAATGGAACTAATGTCTTTGGTTTAATAACAAAATTTAATTCGAAAGCTTTAGCTTCCATTTCTGAAACATGGTTATCACTGTGTAGCGACAAACCCATATTTTAAAGCAATTAATTTATAATATTAATGCTTTGTAAATTTACATTGAGCACTATTGTGTAAAAATAAAAATATCTATAAGAACACCGGATTTTATATCTTACTGTTCTTTCTTTTTATTTATATATACATATATATATATATATATATATATATATATATATATATATATATATATATATATATATATATATCATTGTTTACATTAAGGCAGTGTGCGGCTATCAAGTATTGACAAAATGTTAACTTGCACCCCTAACTTTCTCACATAATTATTTCCTCAAAGAAATACTCCTTTTCTCAGCCAATATACATGACCATAGAAATAAAAAAATAAGAAGAAACAGTTAAATCAAAACCTACATAAATAATGTATCAATAATTTATCAAATTAAAATGATATATTAAGCAATAATTACATTAAAATAAATAAAAAATAAATATATATATAAATTTGTTCACAGCTCGATTCACAGAATAGATTCTTGAGATCAATTTGAAAGTGGGATTCGGATAGCGGAATATAGATTTAATATCCACAGTTTAGTAAAAACCAGGTTTTACAGTTCCAGATTATGCCAATAATTCTGGCCGGTTCGAAGACCTTCATTTTACAAATACATACTAGTATGTTTGAACATTTAAACCACCCACGTAGCATCCCAGAATAACTCAAATATGTCTAAGAATGGTAAAAATGACTGATTGATGTCATTGTTTACGTTTTACATAGACCACGGTATATTACCAAAGTTTTCGGCGGTTAAAATTTAACGTTTGCGTTTAACATTCATACAATTATTGACGCGTTCAGAAAGACTTTTTATTACTTCAAAGTGCCGATTAATGCTCGTAGCGTGTTTTTTCTTATTTAACTATGTGATCCCAGCGTAAACCAAACTATTCTTCTCTTAGGGGCCTTTTAGAGAATTAGAATGAATGTAAAATGGATACGTATATATATATATAAAGTGATTACCGAAATCAACAATGGTAGAAAAGAACACACTATTCAAATTAATGCAAGCTTTCGAGCGCTATTCTATTTTACGAAAATTTATCTCCGGGATTTAACGGAGCATGCAGCCGACATAATGACTCAGTAAAAATTGTTTCATGACGTATAGTAAACAGCAGCTGCCGTGATGAAAAGGAGACATCGAAAACAAATCAATTTAGCTATAGAAATATGTATTTACAATTGGCAATAGCAAATATTATATGAAAAAAAAAAACAACAACAATAATAATAATAATATTAATAATAATGTTCATGAGGTATTTAGTGTGGCATAGGTGGTGGTCATAGTTGCTGAAATGTTATGTTAGTGATGATATTCTCATTATTTTAATGCAACTTTCGGCGGTAAACAATCTTTGGGCATGCACACAAATGGCTTCACAAGTATGACTTGCAGATGTAGGAAAGCGGCAGCAAATAAGTGCAAACAAAGAAACGCATTAGTAAGATCTTGAAGAACACAAATATATGGGAGTGGTCAGAACATATGTGAGGAAACAAATATGCATATAGTTTCTTATGTACACACACATATGTCTGTCTATATATATTACATAATATATATTGGAAATTATATACATATTTATATGTATGTGTGCGTGTGTGAGTGTGTATGTGTACACTTCCTAAATTCTAAGCAAATGCTTAAAGATAAGTATTTTTTTGCGCGATGTTAGTTAAACTGAGACATTTTAAGTACTCCCTTATATATATGGAATTGATAAGAATTTTATTAGACATTTCCCACGGCACGGAATTTTCATGTTTTTTTACAATATATTTTTAATGTGGAAAACACTTTGTCTATGCATTAGATTCCTATTTAAAAAGAACATGATTGGAGGGAAATACATTTTCCTGCAAATTTCCGACACACACACATATTATTGTTTTTGGTGTATTTTCATTTCTTTTCGGGTCCCGACCAGAAACCTAAGGCCAGAAATGGCATCATGACATTTTCCTCTGAGCCGTTTTGAAAAAGAAAACGCACATATTTTATATAGATAACGTCCTTCGTAAGTTGTGGCCTGTACTTGTGAGTACATTTTTTTGTTTTCATTTCTTTAAAGCTTGGGCTACCAGAAAATCCTGCAATGAGTCTATTGGAATCTTTTCCGATCAATCCGAGGGCTCCAACTACAGCTGCAATTGTTAATGTCCTCATGTGCCACATAATTGAGACTTTGATTTCAATCATTTCCTTTGATGTCTGTTGCATGCACATTTTCTTCCGAGAACCAACCTAAGGTCAGAAATGAAAACAAAATTACATAGATAAAGCCCTTCGTATATTGTGGACTGTACTTGTGAGAACATTTTTCTTGTATCTCTTCGAGGCATGGACTTCCAGAAATCCCTTCAATTAGCCTACTGGAATCTTTCCAACCAATCCTAGGGTTCCAACTTCAACAGGGATTGTTGATGTTCCCATGTGCCACATTTTTGAGATTTCTATTTCAAGGTCCTTGTATTTTGACAGTTTTTCGAATATCTTCAAAGATACATTGCAGTCTGTAGGGACTGCCATATCAATAAGCAGCGCTCCGATTACTATTGGTACATTCTCGTCATTCCCCACATCTCGATCTCCAGATCCTTGTATTTGGAAAATTTCTCGATAATTTTCATGGAGGTATGTGTCTCAGATGGTACTGCTATGTCAATAAGTATAAACTTCCTAAATGTCTTGTCTTTTATGATGATATCAGGTTTGTTGGCTTTTATTTCCCTGACAGTTTGAATTGTCTTGGCAAGTTCCAGGGGATAATTACATCGTTATTTTGTGTAACTGCGCATGGTTGGTGCTCATAGCATTTCTCACTGGTTTTAAATTTTCTGCTTCTTGCATATCTTCCAGTACACATATATGTCGCTTACCTTGTTATATCTTTAGTTATATTCATTTTTTGCGAGTTCCTGACATCCTGGTTGACAGTTTCGTCATATTTTCCGCGGTTCTTGCATTTCATATTTGATTATGTGACAGTAATTGGATCTGGTTGCGAGGATTTGGTCCTGAGCTGTAATAATTAGTCCATCTATCCCAGCTTTCAATCCGGTGCTCCTCAGCCACTGATGTGTTTTCTGTTGGTTCACATCTGATTCTTTTGTTTCTTCTTCTTTCGTTCTTTTTAGGTATTGTCTATGCAACACCTTGTCCTCCCAGTTTCGTCGTAATATCATTTGGTCAATTTATTTTGCTTTCTGCTGTACTCCTTTGGCATAGATGTTATTCTATTCATTTTTTGTTAGTAGGGTTTCAGATATATTAAGCTGTTTCTTTAAGTGCACAGCCTCTTTTCCGATGGAGTGGATTTGGTGTTATACTATTTGTAGTAGAGGGTCATCAGTTTTTGTGAGTTATGCTTCCAATCTGATTATTGTAGTTTTTAGAGCTAGTTCAAGATGGATCAGACGCCGACCTCTTAAAGCTCATGTTACATAGCGCCTATCAACATCTGATTTCGGGTGGTGCATGCTCATTTGGGTAAGCATTTTTCTGGTTTTGGCAGCCAATATTTTAATGTCATTCAACGCCCATTTAATGTTGAAGCTGTATATTACTACGGATATATCTACGTTGTTGATAGACTTCATTTTATTGGTCCCATTAAGTTCACTTTCTCGTATCAAACACACTTTCCTATAATATTTCTGTTGGATTTTTTTATTATTATTATTATTATTATTATTATTATTATTTCTTTGATTTCTGATGTGTACTCATTTCTTTCCGGGCCCCGCCTAGGGACCTAATGTTAGAAATGGCATCATGATATTTACCACTGGAGAAAAAAACATATTTTACATAGAAAAAGCCCTTCGTAAGGTGTGGGCTGTACTCGTGAGAACATTTTTTTGTATTCCTTTAAGGCATGGGCTTCCTGGAATCCATTCAATGAGTCTACTGGAATCTTTTCCAACCAATCCGAGGGCTCCAAGTACAACGGAGATTGTTGATCTTCCCATGTGCCACATTTTTGAAATTTCGGTTTCAAGGTCCTTGTATTTTGAGAGCTTTTGTGTGCTTGATAATTTCTAGTTAACAAGCACTGATCCTGTGCAGCAAAGATAAAACCTTCCGTTTCAGTTTTTGACCCTGAATTACGTACCCATTAATGGGTACGGAGTTTGTCTATATCAGCTTGTTTGGTACGGGCAGAGTATTGGCCATGAAGCGTTTTATCTTGCCATTGTTTTCTGTATCTGTTATTATTATTATTATTATTATTATTATTATTATTATTATTATTATTATTATTATTGTGCTATCGTCTGTGTAAGTAAAATGTTGGTGACATCTTTCAAGTACAAGTAATCGATGCGAATTTATTAATTAAATAACATGCAGTTGTTATAATTATGAAAAAGAGATTACAAACGAGTAAACCTCAACATTTTAGGTTTTTTTCACTATTTAAATACGAAGACCTATTAATTTCTTTCATTTCATTATATATGGGCTTCATTTTGTAAATCCTAAATTTGACATAAACTATCTTCATAACGTATACGATCTACATTGTTTGTGCAAATGTTTGGCATAAACTTAAAAAAAAAACACTTCTTAAGTGTTTCTCCATATAATGTTGTATTTTGTGGGATACTTTTTACCCTTACCTTTAGAATATATCAAACAGCTAACTGTAACCGTTTTAGAAAACGATTTTAGAAGTCGGATACTCCCCAGGGAATTGATTTACTAGGAATTTCTATTGCAAAGAGAACACAACTATAATCTGATGAAATTCCCGACAGAAATACACCATTCTCAGTAATTTTTCAGTGCGATTTTTAACTTTACCCAATTTCTGCTACATCAAAGAGTTTATTTTATTAAATGAAGAAACGTTTGAAGAATGAAAAAAAATGTAAGTTTTAATGCCATTTTCGAGCGAGAAACTTTATTAAACGAATGAATCTATCTATCTATCTATCTATCTATCTATCTATCTATCTGTCTGTCTGTCTGTCTGTCTATTTATCTATCTATCAACTGTGTTGAACTGCTTATGATTAATGATGGGTAGGTTGGTGTTTCCTAAAACTTGTTAATTAGATAAGTGTAGTATATATATTAATAATTTAATTTATATAGAGATGTGGTAAGAGACCAAAGATTATAGCATTTGATGACCTATGTATTGATATAATATTTCTCATCCTTGATTGAAACGAAGTTTTATTCTTGAAAATATATATAAATCATATCAGTGTATTTAGTATACATCTTTGTTTTCACATAAACATGCCTCATTTGTCCTGGGTATGATGATAAAGTAGATCCGGCAGCAAGTTTTCTGATCGGGAGATTGGAGGTTTTAAGGGGCGAGTACCATCTCTTAATTGCTGTTGTTCGCACTTCCACTCTGGACCGAGGTGGTAGTACCTGTTACGTGCCCCTGCTGTGTGCAAATAGTGAACCCTCAAGCAAAAATCAATTGTACATCTTTATGATGAACAATACATTTTTTTATAGAAAAACGAGAATCATTGCAACAGTATAAAAATATAAAAAAGCATTTTTATAGTAAAATTATTAACAATAAATTTTATGATCTAAAATTAATATCTAAAATATATATATCCAAAACAGAACATACCTTTATCCGAAAGTTTTAAATAATTTACAAAATATATGTAGTTGAATGCATAAGATTACGTAAAAATATTTAGATTTTGGCATTAATTAAGGTGTTGATAAACCACTGAAATATCACCCAATCAACAATCTATATTTATTGTAAAATTACTAGCAATAAATATTCAAAGCAAAATGACGAACAATATGTTTTTCTGTAGATGAAGGCATACAATTCCATTCAAAATATGGAGATTTTTGGCATTAAATAACCCATAGACGTTGATATGCTACTAAACAAAACAACCAACCAAAGCAACCCTCGCCCAATCTTTACGGAGATCGGTTAATGATTACGGTTTCCGTTTTAAGTCGAGGCGGTAGATACCGAATGCTGGGAAAGTGTCCGCTGCATGTTCACAAGCATAATGAAAAGAAACACAAACACCAAGTCGTGGAAAGGAAACGCAGACCCTGTTTACCATAGAGGTAGATGTTTTATTCAGTATTTCATCTGGATGAATAGGTTGGTGAAACCAGGGCAACATCAGCTATGTTGGTATCATAGGTCAGCTCTTTCCACAACGTAATCATCGCCAATCTACACTTCTGGTGGTTGGCAATAAAATCGGTTGCCATCAAGCCATGAGAGAGACAAGCCCGTCTCTAGCCACAAACGGACCAGAATTGACTGTTCATTTAGTAAAGTACCCACAAATAATCAATTTCTTGTCGGATGGTCCCCACCCCTTCATCCATTCCATCACTTCCCTTTTCCACTTTGGTCAAAATGGATGCCGCTTGGATGATCGGACTTTAAAAAAATTGTTGGCTATAACACAGAAACACTTGAGATCTGGATAAAACCACATCTTCCCTATTTACGCCGGCATCCATAGTGTCACATTCATGGTAATTTTTCTTAAGAAGAAAAAGTTGAAGATTACTGAAATTAAATTTGCATTTTTATATAACTTATTTTACTTTATTGTAATTTTATTGTAATATTATATGGATATATTTACGTCCATGCTTTCTGCTATCATCTCTAAACAGGATCCACAAAAATAATCTGGACTTGATGATATCCCTGCTATAGTATTTAAAAATGATGCCCTTGAAAATGTTCCTCTTCTCTCTAAACTCTACAATAAATGCTTTTCTGCTTCTTGTTTTCCTGCTTGTGGGAAATCCTTTTTCTGTCGTTCCAGTCTCTTAAAAGACTTATCTTTTATTATCTATAGACTGTCTTATCCGTCTAACTATTACCCTATTAGCTTTCTACCTCTTTTTGGCAAAAGACTAGAAGGTCTAATCATTTCAGAATTTATTTAGATAAACAATACAAATTTCTCTTCTATAGGTCAACTGCTGATGAATTAATGATTATTTCTGAAAAGGTCTATCAAGCTTTAGAAAAAAAATGGTGAAGCTAGCACTGATGCTTTGGATAACGCGAAGGCATTTAATTAGGTTTGACATACTGGTCTTCTTTCTATGCTGAAACGTTATGGTATTTCTGGATGAATTTCTGAACTTATTTCGCTTTTCTTAACATATACAGAAACGACCGTCCTGGGTAAGTCGATAAACTATATCCATCAGCCAGGCCTCTGATCAGGATGTTTTGAGGAGCGTGGAACGACCTCTTAATTGCTAGTGTTGCCAGGTCCATCCTGACCCGGGGTGGTAGCACCTGTTAGGGTCGCAGCTATCGGCAAATAGGTAACTATTACCAGCAATAATTATTTGAAAGAAATTTTTACCAGTAATACAATTTTGAAGGAAAATATTACTAAAAACAGATTTTTGATAAAGGAATAAAAAAAATTCTCGATTAAATAATTCATTGATGTTGATATGCCGTGAAACAAAATAAACCTAACCAATCTAAACCAAAGAATACATATTCTGTTCAAACGAATTTATCTTAAAAATGTCGGCATTAAATAACCGATTGAGGTTGATATGCCGTAAATTCAAAATAAACCAAACCAATCTAAACCAAAGAATGCATATTGTATTCATACAAGTCTATCTTAAAAATGTCGGCATTAAATAACTGATTGAGGTTGATATGCCATAAAACAAAATAAACTTATCAGATACAGAAATGAATGTTGTCATCTATGGCCACTCTTCTAGATTTCTTTGCCTTAAGGCATGTGTACACTGGCTATTTCCTGGCATCTACGTTTTTCCTAATATTCTTGAACAACCTTCCCGATTATATCAGTCCTCTCGGTATTCATGCTGACGGCACAACTATTTACTTTAATAACCTGAGAGAACACATTCTACCTTCAGTCAGCATGGCTGATGCTAACTTCCAGGAGAATAATTCATTGCGTTTTCACGGACTGACATTTTCTGCTGATATTATGCGGAAAGATTATATTTAAATCAATTGCTAGATCTTCTGCTAGGATAGTTGTTTCACTGTCGTGTTTCCCTCTCCAGAATCTACCTTATATATTTATAAGACTATCATTCGTCCGGGAATTTAATATTGCTACCAAATCTGGTCTGGATCTCCTGATTCATATTTAGAGAATCCTATAAAATACAAGGACGACTTTGCCAGGTTATTAGTCCTGATTTTGGAGTCTACTGTGTTTAGGCGCATACCTTATCTAAATTCATTCAGCTTTCTGGCATTTTCGTTTTCATTTTCATTGCTTTTAAATATTTAAAAAAAATATCAATGCATCCAGACGGCAAGTATATTACAAACTGGATTTTAAAAATATATAAAATCGCAATTATAATGCAGATTTAAACAGAACTGCTTTTAACTTTAAAATTTGTTCCTAGAATAAAAGCGACCATGTTAGGTTTAATGAAAAATAAACAAGCAATTTTCGAATCTTAAGAACGCTATAATTTCTGAGCCATTGAGCGACAAGGTTATTTGTTATTTATTCAATACATTAGTACGTTGTCTCATTTTCGATTTTTGGTCGTTACTCACCTATGAACCTTTTCATAGAAGCCCATTTTATTTTCTCGTGGTCAGTTTCGAGCGATGGAAACTCGGTGTAAAAGTTTTCTAAAATAAATGATGAGAACCCGAAATCGGTCCGTGCAGTGAGATGTCCCGCTTGTTGGTAGTGGTTTCAGATGACCAACAATAAATTATTGAGTAGAGTTTGTACTTGCTTGCTCTGTTTCTCTCTTTTTCTGTGTGCGTATATGTGTGCACGGATATCTAGAGGCGGGGAGTTGGTATAAGGCGATGTATTAAGGAGACATAAATCATCATTGGCAGAGTGTCTCTTGATGGTGCTAATGGTTATAACACGGGTAAGGATGGTAATGTTACTACAGATGACGACGACGACGACGATGACGATGATGATGATGGGATGGGGATGGGGATGGTAGTGGAAAACCCGTGGCCCGAGTCACTCGTCAGCGTTCCATTAACTAAGGGTTATGACTTCTTCGCCACGAAGGTCAATATTTCCTTTTTGATGGACAGCCCCTCATCTTGAATTTAAGAATAGATTTAAACACAGAAACTGATTAAAGCTGACTAAAGAACGAAGAAAGATGACTACAATAATGCATACAGTATTTATTCAACTTGTGTACTGAAGATTTTACGAGCAAATAAATGTACTCTTTACTACATAAGTCAATAAAAGATTACATGATATAAATGTATTCGCTGTTAATACCGATTCTCTTCAGAAAATTAAACAAGCAAATGATTATGCCGTGTTCTGCGCAAGCCAGTAAAATCTTACAAAAAAAAATGTATAAGGTACTGACATTTACCTCATCCGAATTAATGTCCTCATCTTTATGGCCGCTCTGACCTCCGGCCTACTTCAGTTAATTGTCAGTCCGAGTAACATTGAGAGATAGTCGAAATTAACCCTTTATTTACCCTACGAATATCGTGAGTCATGGAACGAGGACAATCTAACTCACAAGATCAAATCAAGTTTTAAATTCGAAATACCTCCAAGACGAACACCTGGAGAAAGCCGATAGGTGCAACGGCTGATACGTCATAATAATAACAAAGATGAAGAAGTTAGTCGAAATGTAAATAATGTAAACACTGTTAACGCATCCCAGGAATTGAGACAGACGTATATAGAATATTTATACAACTTATGCACAATAGAAATTAAAAGCCAATTAATATATTGTGCAATAAGAAATTAAAAATGTTTAAATAAGACAAGCTTAAGTGGGTTTCATACAACTAGATTACAACGGGAATTGTGAGCAGACAACTGTATATATGCATATATTAAATGAACAAATAGTAAAGAAAGCCACTCGTATTCGAGGATAGTAGTCTACTGGGGCGGCTAATATTGCAGATGCTCGCTCAAGCGACTATTCTGAGCAGACCTTAGGGAAAGGGTATGTTATCGAACATGATCAAAAATGTGAACAAGGCCAGTAGGCTCAAGCCCTCAGCCACGATGATTGTGACTTCGTGTTAGCACAGCTATCGACAGCCGCCAAGGGTTCCGCCTACCCAATTTCACTCACAAGTCTTGGGTCAACTCGTGGCACAAATGTGCCGCACTCTGAGATCGACACCGATAATATCAGGAAGTCTCCTTCCTAATGGTACGATTCGGCCATGGTGAGTTTCGAACCCAAGTCTCGTGATCAGAATGTTCTAACAACTCAGCTACGTGACCCATTAAAACGAACAAATAATATGAAGTGAAATATACGTTAATTATGTATTAAGTTAAGCACTGAATTTTCTGGAAACATTTTACATTGCAGAATGATGCGCTCAAGTCTAGTCAATATCAAACTATTAAGAGCTGAACTGCTTCTAAAATGTTCACAGTTCACTGGATTTCTGTTTAAATTACGTTAACAACCGTAATAAAACATAACCTTTTAAGAGAAATATTTCAGTAAGCTGAATCAAATTTTGTCCGGTTTGAAAGGATCCATGGGTCTTTGCTAAATGATGTAACATAACACTGCTGAGTTTGGAGATGAAAAGTAAGACGTTCAATTTGAAGACACGATTGATAAATTTGAATCAGTGAAAGCAAAGAAAGTGTAGTTTTATTCCTATGTCCGCTCTCTCTCTCTCTCTCTCTCTCTCTCTCTATCTCTCTCTCTCTCTCTCTATCTCTCTCTCTCTTTTGATCATCAATTTGAACATTTGCGAACATGATTCTTCAATTACATTTTACTTCTGTATTCGAAGCTATTCCATTTCACTCTATGTTCATAAATAAAGGTTTTCTCGTCATTCAAAGTGTGAGTACATTTTTTGAGACACCATATATATATATATATATATATATATATATATATATATATATATATATATATATATATATATATATATATATATATATATTCAGTTGTATGGATATTATTTCGTAACCCTCTCAAACAAATACCCATACAAACTGAATAAATTACAAACTAATATCCATACAACTGAATATGTCAGCTCCGTCATAGAGCACTTTCCACTAAGTACCGCGCATAACATATATATATACACACACGCATATATATATATATATATATATATATATATATATATATATATATATATATATATATATATATATATATGATGGTTGACTGGATGTATCCGAGTATAGCTATGTGCTAGGGCGGATATTCAATCCCCCTTTCAAAGCCTTCTTAGGCAAATTATTTCTGTTTGTTTAAAACTTCACAGCTTATTCCTGTCATTTATACTGCGTTTATATAAATATTTATATTGCGCGCTTCTTAGTCGCAATTGGGGAGAGAGAGGGGAGAGAGTGAGAGATAGAGAGAGAGAGGGGAGAGAGAGCGAGAGAGAGAGAGTGATCATCATCTGGCTCGATCAACAGTTTGAATAAGTCCAGTACTGTCATCCCCTCGACCAAGATAACTTGATCGTTCGTTCTAGCACAATAATCAACGAAAAATTATGCCTACGCAATTTCAGTCAAAACGATTGGGGCAACCCGTGGTATGTTTTTCAGGCACTGTTCAAAGGTCTCACATGTAGTCGAACACCATCAAGTGTAAATATACGAGAATTTTGAATTGAGATGATGTTAATGAATGACAGTAAGCTTGAAGACGTTATAAAATGACATCTCAGATAATGAAAATCTACCTATGTTGTAAAATTCGCAGGTAGAAACTTTTGTCTATCATTTTCATCTGGTGTTTGAATTAAAGTAGTATTTTTCTACCTTCAATGTATTGTTAAAATGCAATGAGATTCCAAGTCAGTTTCCCTTATTTAGACAACGCAAAGACAATGCCAGCTTCCGACCACTCTTCACTATTTTGCATGTAACATCTTTTGTTTTAGATTCATTGACTTAGTTTCTCTACCTGAGGCTTTGGCTTTTATTCATCCAAGATTAATGTCTTCTTTGAATTGAGTGGAAAGAACTTCACGCTGTGAAATATGTTTTAAGATTTACGGTAACAAATATCGCATACTTCAGTTGATGTCGACATTTCAGTCGAGATGAGTTACGTCTTTGCCAATAACTAACTACAATACGAACATAAACCTGCCTGCTCTAGCTGGTTAATACCACTGGGAAGTGAGTATAATTCTCACTGGGCGTCACATGATTTTTGACGTGAATCAAAACTAATCTAAACTTTGATAATAATACAAATAGTGTATTTACCACTATATTTTGCTTCTATATATCACGCGCACACACACACACATACACACACACACGTATATATATATGTATATATATATATATATATATATATATATATATATATATATATATATATATATATATATATATATATAAAATAGCTGACCACTCGTATTCGAGGATACCTGTCGACTAGGGCGGCTAGCCAATTCCTATTGCAGATTCTCGCTTAGGCAGATTTGTGTTTGCTCAACATCCACAGAGCCCACTTGTGGTTTATACTGCAAATATGCTGAGCAGACAATAGTTACAGTTTCTGGGAGAGAGCGTGTTATCTAGTGTAATCAACAATTTAAACAAGGGCAGCGCGCTCAAACCCTCGGCCACGATGACCTTTGACTTTGGGCTAGCACAGCAATCGACGGCCCCCATAGATTCCCTCTACCCAATTTCAGTCACAAGGCGTGGTATAGTTTTTCAGGCACTTTCCAAAGGTGCCGCACCCTGGAATCGACCTCGATCCAGTCCGATATCATCAGGAAGTTTCCTTCCTGACAAATCAACCATGGTGAAACTGTGAAAGATATGTTTAATTGAATAATTTAGACAAGTTTATATTCAGTTGGATAAATTCTATATTCACTGACAAGCTTTTTGGTGTCACTATTAAAGGAAAAGAGAAAAATTACCGTGTTGATACATATTATTTATTACGAGTACTTTCGACATCAGCACAATGTCATCATCAGTTTGATGTTATTTATTTCGAGACAAATATTGTAGTGTCCATCATTTGCAAAGATAAAATTGCTGTGTTCATCTGAAAGTTATTTCTTTTACTTGGGAAGTGAAAAACTGTGCGATTGACTTGAGTAACACTTCCGGTATGTTAATTAAGGGGTTGTCAAGAGTCTTTTTTTAAGAAATGAGTATAAAAACTATTAGTACAAACGTCGATATTTCAAACTATCTACTGTAAACTTTTAAAATATTTGTGCAGTAGTCCTAATTACTTTCTATTAAGGTTTGTTTTCCATTTTCTAATAAAATTACTTCAAGTAATAGTGCTTAATATCAGGGATAAAGCATGTCTAAATGTAAAAATGGATGCTGAGAACAAGACAGAGTGGCAACAGTCTGTTTCATGCGTGAACGCAATCTTCAGACCATGTCTTTTGTATTGTGGCTTGACAATATGTGTTGGTCAATGGAGCATTATGGCTAACAAAGTCATGTAATAATAGTTTATTGTATTATCCTAATTTTGTGGGTGGGCAGTAGACAACGGTTATACTTCACTTTGTTCTAAAGTCTACTGAGTAGAATTTATTTTGCGTCAGAATGCAGTTACTTGTAGCTATTGTAGAGTGTTTTTGTTAACTTTTAGCACATTACATTTTATTTAATACTCAGGGTACTTTGTATTTATTCATTACTATCATAAAAGCCACAGTCCGGATAAATAAACCGCACAGGAATCTCGATAATTGATTTTAATCGAAAACTGCGAGATTATGAAAGATTGCTGTGTACGGTTATGACAATTCAAGAAACATCAGTGGCATATAGAATGGATTAAAAGCACGAATTAACAAAAAAAGAATGTCTTTGTAGATTACATTTTATGATGACGCAGTCATTAAATCTGATTGTTAAATCTACAAAAGGTTATTAAGAAGCATTCGTTTTCTTCCAATTTGATGTAAATATTTATTAATTACATCCATTTTTTTCCACTCGTTGTATATGGGTCAGTTGGCCCATTATTGGCAGAAAAAAGGTCTTCAACTCATACAGATGCAAATAAACCAGTTTTACACAGAACTTTTGCAATTAAACAAAAGTATTGGATAAATAACACTTCGGTTAATGACTGAATGGGAGAGTATTGGCAACAGGCTAGTCGATTACTTTCTTCCTTCAAGAAGCTAGAAAAATAGGCCTTGCATTAGACTTATTGTATTAAGAATTACAGAGTATTCAAATTACAATGTTTCTTTACAATTTTAGAGCCACTGCTTAAATAGTGTAGATGTAATATCTGACTAAACTTCAAGATTATAAACAAAAAAACTATTAGAACTCAAACAAAATTGTGAGTATAATGATTTAATGATCAGGACTTTCGCTCATGTGTTTAAATCTCAAATAAGTTATTATTATTTTAGAAATCGTAAATATCAACTTGTTTTCAGGCACGTCAAAACACCAGAAAGCTTATGTAAATTATGACTCCTTAATCAGCTACAGTCATAGACACTTGATTATATATTGTAAGGAGAAACTTATCCGGAAAATTTAGAAGAAAGTTTTGGTGAAAAATTCGTATAGTTTGCTGATCTGCTATAAAAGTGATCTTGCTTTTTACACTGGCAACAAAGGAGACATTGGATAGTTAGAGTTTTCCCGTTTAATAACAGAGAGGGTTTTGTCTAGTTTTCTAAATGCAAATAGATACGGGAGGCACGTTGGAGTAATGGATAGCGGCTCGGATTGAGGAATCGGAGAGCCGAATTCAAATTCTAGTCAGATCCATTACATTCACTTACGTGCTAATATGCTTGAGGGAGGTATGAATCATCTTCTTCTATGGGTAAATAGCAGGACAGAGCTTGGATAGCAGAAAACAAATGAGAAAAATCCGCCTCGTCAGTCATGTATCGAAAGATACATGATCGCCTAAGCGTGTATCACTCTTGGCACATAACTGATACTGCCTGACTCATCTGTTTTTAACTCATTCTCACCATCGTCATTCATCTAAAATGAAACATAATAAATGAAATAAATAAAACCGCGATTAAAATTCGCTTTTAACGCTGAGTAGGAATTTCTGCATAAATTAGACATTTACTGTATTTTATTACCATTTTATTTATTTTTATATAAATTTTATTTTATAATTCATTCTAATTTATTCTTGAAAACTGTTATATACCGTACCTATGAACACTAATGGGTATGTCCCAATCCTCATCAATACGTTGGACACTATTGCAAGTGGGGTTAATATGCTGTCTACACTGGCAGCGTGAGCTGTAAGTATGGGAATCTCTTGCCGTGTCGAACTCTCTGACTTCCGGCAGAGAGGAACCCGGACGAGGCTATGCTGAAAGGCAGAGTCTCGTCCAGGGAGGTAGACTGGTACCCGATCCCCCGTATGCGGGATCTACGGGTAAAATTAGGCCCGAGCCTACGGGCTCGAATTTCCCCACATTAAATTTAGCCTTTTGCCACAATCTGCCCAGTGGGTAGGCAAGTAAATATCGTAATATGGTGTCTTTCACGCCGCTGGCGAGTATTTTATTTTGTTGATGTTATAAAGATTACCATTTCATTTCCAACCTCCGATTTGTTTATTCCTCTTTCAGTAATTCTTTCTATGTTACAACAAAAATATAAGATACAATTACATTTTATTTAGTCACCAGTATTTGCAATGACGTATGGCTACTTATCAGATTTGCTTGTTGATGCTTTTGATTAGAATTCCACAGGTTTAGTTGAGAAAAAGTTTTTAATGAAATCTTGAATTTGTTTTGCATTAGATAATGTTTTCTCCGTAAATCTTTATGTTGCACTCAGTAAAATTCGCTGTTTTGATGGTCCACAAAATAGATCAAAAAGATAAGGAAAAGATGATATTTTGGAAGGGAAAGCTGACGGCCGTGCCAGTCTTTATCGTAGTGCTGGAAACGCCCCACCTTCTGCAAAAAGACCGCCTGGAGGAGTTGGAAATAAGCGGAGGTGAAGGATCAAACCAGAGAACAAAATTTTAGAAAACAGTGAGAATATTAAGAAAAATACTGGATTCTTGTGGAGACTTTCAATTCATCTAAACACATAAAAACTGTTTTTAATATTATGACCCTTCAGACCGTAGGCGATCATACCATCCACTGCTTCCGATTCTCTATAACCTCCGAATTGCCAAGAGATCTTAGAAGATAATGGAGTGGTTTCATGTTGCTTTCACTACGATTTTGAATTCAAAGCATGGAATATAACATTTTAATGAACAAAGAAATAATCACATGAATGAAAAATAGAGCAAATCGGTGTATTTGGGAGACTTTTGCTGTTTTGTTTAGCAGCATATCAACACTTCTCTAGGTTATTTAATGCCGAATTCTAAATATTTTTAATACAATTTTTTGGCTTCAACTAAATATTTTGAACCTAAAATCAGTGTATTTTTTGGAAGTCTTTTTGGAGGTTCTTTTTTTTTATTTTGGTTAGCACCTCAAAACCCGTATACGTTATTTAAAGCCCAATTCCAAATATTTTGAACAAAATATTTGACTTCAACTAAATATTTTGAACGTAATTGTATGCCTTCAACTATAGATAAAACGTATCACTCATTAAGTATTTGTTTTATATAAATATATACTGCTGATATTTTTACTATTAAAATGTATTTTTATACTTTCATGCTGTTTCTGTTTGTGCGTTCACTAATCTCCCATATCTATGACCCTAACACGTGCTACCACCCCGGGTTAGAATAGACCTGGAAACAGCAGCAATTAAAAGGTGATTCCAAGCTCCTCAAAACCTCCAATGAACCGATCAGAAGCCTTGCTACCGGATGAAGTTTATCGTCATACCAAGGACATGAAATTAAGTGGTAAATGACACATAATTCTGAAGACTTTCTTATGTCTAACTGGAATGCATTCGGTGCGGAAATAAAACACAGGTAATCCTTTAATTTGTCCTTCCTCCAGAATGTGCACAATTCTCTATATGAGATCATACAAATAAATATTATATTAATTTAAAAATGAATTATCTGTGTGATATCAATATTTACATCAACAACTAGTAACCATAATAATATGTGAAACGGAGAAAGTATTGACGAAGTTGAAATTAACACTTTCATTTCATTAATCATTGATTTGTTAATGCTATTAGTACAATGTAAGCTAGTACTAACTGACGCATGGCTGGATCATCAGTAAATACATCGATTCAAATAGAAGTCGTTTCTGTTAAGCAATGTGTCTCGACACGCAACAAGATGTAGAATAAAACCTGTCAAAGGTGGATGAAAATTCTTGTATGGCCAAAGGTCATTTGTCACAATGGGGAAGGCTAGTATCCATAGTTATGTCTAAAGGCAGTATAATGATAACACATCTCTTTTCGGAGGGTTTCCTAGATTGAAGTAAACAACCAGAGCAGTTCCTTGAAGAAAATCAATGGCCAGACCTCCGTGATATTCGAAGAACATCGCCTACGTTTTGACCTAGAGAAGGATGGGAATCTCCAGGTGTACTTGTACAAGACACCCACGCATGAATGAATAGATCACCGGTTTTCAACGCATGTATGTGAAAGGAACTGGTCAGGTGCTCAGCTGCGCAAAAACCCTAAGACCAGAACGGGTCAACCGGATGATGATGATGATGATGATGATGATGATGATGATGATGATGATGATGATTTATAAATCGTTATGGTAGTACAAAGCGTGTCTGTGTTCAACAGAATGATTAACGTCCTCGTGTACAGGCAAGAACTACAGGAAGCTATCACTGAACAATTAAAAAAATCTGCTGGTGACAAATAACATACAGCTTGCGTCCACATTTTAAATAAACATTTATTGGCAAATGTCTGTCTAATATATCTATTACGTTAAAACCGGCGAACGTTTCCTTAGTGATAATTGTATACGACTTTTAGCCAGCTAAACGGTTGACTCCTAGAAACTTAAAATTAGTTTATAAGGGCAACTTGACACTTGGGAGAGATATTAGTAAATTCTAAGATCACTAGTGGCCTCCAAAAATTAGTATAGTGCAACAGTTTTATTTCCGGTCATGCTACCAAAAATATTCATTAATCTTACAAAAAAAACCCCGCATAAATTAGAAACGCAGCATATGTTATCAATTCCGATAGCATAACGGAAAATGGAGTTCAGGTGACTTATTTACATAGGAAGTTACAATGACTAAAAATAGATACGGCTATTACCCATGAACATTTGAGTGCATACTACTTCCCGTGAGTCAATAACGCTAGAATATCTCGCCGATACCTAAAGAACCGAACGAACAATTATCACTTGATAATTATGAATACACACAAGCGGAGCTTAGAATTCTAGCAGTTACATCCAGAACAAATAACTGAATTAATTTTTATAAGCATTTCTCCCTAAGCAAGGCAGGAGTTCCACTAGTACACAAGGGGCTACAGAGCTTGAAAATAAGGGAAAAGACTGGCTACAGGGGGAATTGAGGAAAGGATAAAAAAAGAACTAGGATCAAGCAATTAGAAGAAGTCAATTTACATTTAAATTTATGAAGATTATATTTATCAGGCAAGCAAGTAAAAAGAAAGGATTTCCACTGTCGTGAAGTGCGACAGAAGAAACTTTTGGAGTAGAATTGACGGTTGCATTTAACTGATTCGACAGTAAAAGGTGGGACCGAGATGCCAACCTAGTAGCACATTTAAATTCGTGCAGTCGGGTTAGGAGTAAAATTATCTCGCTAGAGCAGACGCCATGAAAATCTTTATAGAAAAGACAGAGGAAAATCCCATTACGTCAGTGACAATTTGACTGAAGTCGAGATCCCATGTCAGGACTGATCACATTGCATATCATACTTTGGATTTTGTTGAAAACCTGGCAATGAACAGCTAAGTAACCAGACCATATATGCAAACAGTATTCCATGCGGGGACGAATGGTAAAATTGTAGAAGTGAAAGATGGACTCAGTTGAGATAAATCATCTGACGTGACACACAGAATCAACTCTCCTTGCAGTAGATGCAGCTATTGATTCAATGTAATTGTTCCACCTCAGGTCAGTTGAAAACGCGAGACCAAGAAGGCACAGTGAGGCGCTCTCATGGAGTCAAGCATCAACCATAGAAGGGAAGGGAATTTTCTCTATGGTTGGTAAATGACGGCAGTTTCCTTTTCGATTCATTAAAATCAGCTTGAGTAGAAAGTCAGATCTCTTCTTGGCAACTGCTGGTTATGAGGCTATTATAAATGTATCAGCAATTGCACACCCAAAACAATTGGAGGAAATGACTTTTGATCATATAATTTAACTAATAGCGAAAACATAGCATCCAAGTAAAAGCTATTGAATGCAGAGAGAGCTAATCATGAACATTTCTCAAAAAGTTAATTAACCAATTATCGAATATATTCTATGTTTGAAACATGTTGCTAAATATTGTGAATTTGAGAAAATGGAATCGGAAAACCAGTCAATCGAAATGTAATTGGCAAACAGCCTTCAAAATAAGGAGTACCGGCAAATGTCTAAAGCATTTACAGCTGAGAAAAATTTGACTAGAACAGTATGTAGAATTTGTCCGGCAACAAGTATTGATTCGAAAATTTCATACAGCAAAAATTACGGATTTAGTAGAGGAAATTGGTACATATGCGATAAAGAGAAAAAAAAAACAGAATAATGTGTACATTTGTGGCTATCACCTCAAAGAGAAAAATGAAAATTTGCGGCATATAAAAAAGATGTGAAAAGAGTTTCAAAATGAACATTTTTTAACGTATGTGTAAATCCAAAAAGAGAAACGTAGAGAGACGGTTCAATAAAATGAAAAAGAAATAAGTATAAACGTATTTAGATTGAAAAAAAGAAATGAAAAAGGATAATTCGAATCAATAATGTTTTAATGGATCCCTGAAAAAAAACTTTAGGCTATTTTAAAGCCTATGTAGAACAAATGATATACGTTTGACGTATTGCCAATTATCTTGGCCAACTGAGAAGAGAATCATGTTCTTATAGGAAATAATGTAGTGAACATAAATTTGACAAAATTAGTAAAGAATGTCAAGGCTGCGGAAACTCGAATGGTAAAAACTCTGAAGTAGAATTATGACTAAAGGAAAATGTCTCCCCACTCATATTTTCAAGCAGGAAAATTTCATCTACTACGAATAGTTTCGGAAAAAATAAAAACATTGCTGCAACAAGATCTACATGAATGATTTCCGCCAGGAGGATGCAAATGGGCCTCCCCGTTAGGAATTTTAAGTAAGAATGATAAGGATCTGTGCATTTGTGGTGACAACAAAGTAGGCGTAAACCACAAGATATGTGCAGACTCATATCCTATTCACAATATAGAATGGGCTTTGAACGTCTTTGTGGGTATGGAAACATTCTTTAAAATTGATTTAAAGTCAGCATACAATCAAAAACCTGTTGACAAATACTTTAAAGAAGTCACAACAATAAACACGCCAATAGATTTATTAAGATGAAAAAGCAAGCTGTGTGAAAATAAACCGCAAGTGGGATTTTCAAAGGAGTATAGAGCAAGTTATTGGTAATGATATAAAAAAAATCCAATATGCAACCAGGGTGACATTTGTGTTGGTGTCTTCAACGACGAGGAATTAAAATGGAACATCAGTATGGCAATGAATAAGTTAAAAAGGCTGTATTAACAATTAACCAAAAAAGAAGGTATGCACAAAACTAAAAAAAATCATTTTTATGACATTCCATATCTAACGAATGTATATGACCGGATCAATCGTTAATTGAGAAAATATTAAAAGTCGAAGTACCTAAGAACAAAAAAATGGAATTTTTCTTGGGATTTATAAATTTCTACGGGACATATGTAAAGTTATACTCCAAATTCAGAGGAACTTTTGCTGCTTTAAGAATAAATAAAGTGGAACATATTTGGACACAAAACAAGTAGAATTTGAAAATGTAAAGAATCTTCTGGCAAAGAAGCCAGAAGAGAAATATTCGATTCTAGAAAGGAATATTACATCAGGATGGTCATCCTATTATGCATTTTTCGATAAAATTGTCAAAACCCGAATTAAACAACTCAAATATTAAGAAAGAAACGTTGGTCATAATATGGGCAACAAATAGAGCTCGTCAGTTTTCTGACTGGAAAGAAAAGGCTACTAAGTTCCTACCATAGACCTTTAGAATTCATATTTATTCCTTGGAAGGAACTTCGTAAGATAACGTCTTTTAGAATTCTAAGATGGGCCTTAATGTTAATGGTGTTTGAATTTGATATTGAGTATGTGGAATGCAATACCATTCCGCATGTAGACGCTTTGTCGGGATTGAGGTTTATTACTCCTAAAAGCGATAAAAAGGAGGAAAAATTCGAAGATACTTTCTTACACTGGGTTGAAACTGATATTTTGTTGATAGACAAATTAGCTATGATTCGAAGCGAGATCCCATATTAGACAGTATATCTTTTAGGATAAAAAATAATTTCTCATGAGCAGAACGGTATTTTAAAGAGGTGAAACACAAATTAATTGGAGAAAATGATGTAATTTATAATGGAGTCATTCCACCAGCACCGCAAAGGAGCAAAATTATGAAATGTATACACGACGATGTTCATTGCGGAATAACGTCAACGCAAAAGAGATTAAGGTTAGGGACATGGTGGCCAGGCTATTCTAAAAATGTATAAGAATACGTAAAATGGTTTAAAACGTGTAATGATAAAGAAAATTCAGACAGACATACATAAATGGCCTAAATAATCCCATCCTTGAGACGAAGTACATATGGATCATGGCCAGGGTAATGGGGTGGGATTATTACTAAGACTGGTAGATGCGTATTCAACATGTTCAGAGATATTACAGGTCTCTAACATAAGAAGTCCGGCCATGAGACAAGCCTTAAGAATCATATTTTCAAGGAATGGAAGTCCGAAAATGCTAGTATCTGAAAAAGTCCCAGAGTTCTGAGTCGATGAATATTCCAATGGTCGAAGAGAATTGGATGCAAACCATATAAAACACCACCATACTATTCGCAATCAAACGGATTTGCAGAAAGGATGTTGCAAACTGTAAAAAATGAATTGGAAATATGTGTACAATAGAAAGAAAAGATTGTCTTTAAGCTATGGACAATACCACATGTTGGAAGTTCGAAATGCCTGTCCGCCATCATGGGTAGACAAATTAGAGCCTCACTGACAATGCCCTATGCTACCAAGGAAAAACTGTGCTATAGAAAGAATAATGAATCTAATCTACAAGAAGCAAGATTCATAATACAAAGTGGATAGAACACTATGATAATAGAAATATATGGAACTGGGATATTAGAGCATGCAGACAAAGTTAGATTGCAATACGATAATGATGAAGAAATGTACAGTGACTCTGAAAGGTGAAAGTGTCATGTCAAGACAAAACAAACATGACAGTGAAATAGAGAGCAGTATAGACTCTAAAGGTGGAGGAACATAACTATGAAAAAGCAAATGATCACGATTTTCCATATCTAGATAATCTCTTAGGGAGAGGGAGAGGGAGAAAGATGGTGAGGAGATAAAAAAGATAGTGAGGAGAAAAAAGCTCCCAGAAGGACCAGCAAAAATAAGGGGAGAATACCTCTTCGGTGCAGAGAGATGAAGTGACCCATTTACATAAGAAATCAGAAAGGCTATCCACAGCTACGGTTATTAATGATGAGGCAGTTAAGTGAATACTACTTCACATGAGTCATTAACACTACACTACAAAATACAATGAGGCAAATAAAAACATCTACACATATCTAGGATCGCTTCACATTAATATCCTTGGCATGATCTGGAATTAAGGATGCAACGGGCATTGAGGAAAACTTTGACTAAAATTATTTAACGATGCAAACGGAATTGGAACTAGACTCTCGTATTAACCATTATAGTCATTGTCCATCACACAACCACACATCCAAGCTTACAGTACGAAGTATACTCAAGCTGTCAGTCTTCTCGGTACTGACCAATTTTGATTTTGCTTAACTTCAGTGTTCGTACGGGAACCAATGAAGAATCTAACACTTAAGAATGTGAAGAGCGGAAGGAACGATAGGGAAAAGTTTTAAGTGATCAAACATAAAACTGAAGAAGCAACACATGTCAGAAATTCAAACAATGTTCTTGCAACATGTGCTCATGTGATGTGTGGGTCGTGTAGCAGTTATCGACATGTAAAATACGAGTGGCGAGACAAGACAGTTGCATTGCTTTTGTAAAAAATACACTGAGAAAATGCTTGATTCCCTCTCATCTTACCACCCCAGCTATGTGTTAGCTGTGTTAAGAGTAGACAGAGTTCTCTAGTCTTGGTTGGAAACCAGTCTTGTAGAAGTCAAATCAGGTTAAGAGTGGCATTATCAAATCTACCCGGTAAAAAACTATTTGCTTCAGACAACACAGTAACAAGATTTTAGTTCGATTTTGATGAGGTGTAAGGCCTTGTACAGAACTATGTAAAGCTAACTAATTTTGTCAGTATCCTTTATTCTCTGAAACAAAACAAATGACTTCGTAATATCTTCCAGTGACCTACTCAAAAAGGGAAACTAATTACTTTACTGTGAAATATGAATTGTTAAAATTTGCTTTAAAAAGGATTATCAACCAGAAATCTGCTTTGTAAAATAATATTTTTATATTAATTTTCACCCAATACAAGTCTCAAGAGACACCCAAGTTTTAAGTTTATGTTACTGCGTTACTTAAGAGAATGCAAGAAGTGAAGTTCATGGGTTTATGCAGGAAAATATCCCTAGACTGAAGAAGGTAAGGTTATAGTGAATGGAAAACACTCAGCTTGGAGTCTGTTCCACAAAGCAGCCGTTTATGGGAAGAATCTTTCCGAATGGTATTTACTAATGGGATACAAAAGAAATGGAAACGATTCACGCGTGTGTGTCTGGTAGGAGGTCAGGAGTGGTGGGCGTAAGGAATCTAGTTCGCTTGAACACATAGCATGGAATTATTTTTACAGCGCTGTTCATCTTTTACAAGACCGGGGGGGGGGCTACTCGAGGTAGAGGGCTACGTGTGCAGGTCATTTGTGTGTATAGGAATGGAAGATGGCGGTTAACACTAGCCTTAAACAGGTTAAGATTGCAGTGATCTGAGAAACATTCTCTTGGGAGGTGATTCCACAGGATAGAGGTTCGCGGGAAGAAGCTGCCCGAGTGAGACTTACTTCTAACCGATTGAATACGAAGAGAATGTGGGTGGTTTGCTACTATGTAAGTGGCCTAGCGTCTTCTTGCTGTGAAGGTTTGCCTCGGCGCGACCAGGGAATGTCGTTCGTCCGAGCACTTTCCGTGGAAGTAGCGGTAGAGCAGCGCGAGGTTTGACATAACCAACCGAGATTAAATGTTGCAGACTAATTCGTCATCCACAAGGACTCAGAGACACATTTGAACTTTATCATGTCTGAAGAGTGAGATCTGTGCAGCTCCCGACCAAATATGACAACAGTACTGATCTGGCTCTTGTAAGGCGAAAGGGCAGCAGCAGGAGGAGACAGGTACTTACTAAACGGTAAGAGAGCCTACCATTTTATCTGCATCCTTAGCAATGGATCGCATGTACAAGTTCCACTTCAGTTCGAATGATTAAAAGTAATAATATCAGTTTCTGTACAGTTTTACGGTTCTGCAAATAACAGTTGAACTACTTGTAACTGTTTTAAAAATTCTTACAAACAAATCGGAAAAATAAAATAGTGAATTTTGTCAGCTATGTACGAATCTATTTGAAAGGAAATATTGGTCGGAAATGTATTTTCAATCAATATTCAAATGATATACATCTTGTATGATGCCCGAGTGCCACCCGAGGTAGAGGGTTACAGAGTAAGAGATACATCTTACGCGGATACGTGTGAAAGGTAACTGTTTAACCTATACTTGAACGGGTTAAAATTGTAGTGATCGGGGATGCAGCCTCTTGGGTGTCGGTTGCACAAAGCAGTGGTTCGTCGGAAACAGCTGCTCACCAATGGAATACGAAGGTAGCGAGAGTGGTTCGCTACAATGGGCGTGGCATGGCGGGTCGTGGCCATGGAGGTTAGGATTGGTAGAAGTAAGAAATGCATTTCATTCAAACACTTTCTATGGATAGAGTGATAGAGAAGCCATAGGCTTTCGACGCCTCGTCTGTGAGAAAGGCGTCGTATGAGGGAGAATAATCCATCATCGTTGGTGGCAAATGAAGACAGGGGTTCCTCTGTCCATTTACGGCAAGAGTAATCCATTTTCGACCTGATCTGGTTCTTGAAATGCTAGAGGAGAGCAGGAGGAGCGCTACAGGGAACCAACTATTTTGACAGCATCTTTGGCGATCGATCGTATGTACGAATTCAACTTGAGGTCTGAGCTGAAGTTAACTCCAAATAAGAGCATGGAATCTTCCTGAGGGGACATCCGTTCATCGTGACTGGTGAAAAATCTAGGTCCGATCGGAAATGGTGAAAGCATTGAATGTGACCGACCAGTTTCTGCCGACTGGGCTGTTAGAGTTAGGTTAGAAGAGTGATCAGTTGTCATGCTCTGGTCATCGAGGGTTTCGGAGGTGAACCCATGTACAAAGTACAGAGTATAAAGCCCCTCGAAAAGGAAGAAAAGCAGGAGATAGGGAAAGATAATTCGTTTCACCATATGTTACTGAAACTAAACTTTTTTCATTGAAAAACAAAAGCCCCAAACTATACATTTTTTTATATCCAGTATCTATTTTTTGAAAAAGTGAGAGATTCCAGTTTGATGAATTTTTAAATAATAGCCTTCAGATAGACTGGACTGTAATTTCGAATATGAAATGACGTTTCTCTTGTCTAACTACTAGGCTATATTTACAAAGTTAATTTCTGTAGAGACGGTCTGGGAGAATAATATAATCAGACAATGGCATTCAGTTATCTGCCCGGACCAGAGAAATTGTAATAAAACAGAACTAAGTGATTGGGCCCCTTTTAGGATCTTTTGTCAATATTCTTACCAACGATGAAGGCAATGTCGCAGACAATCAGCAACAATGAGAGTTAAGTGTTTCCTGCACATGAACAAATACTTCTATTGTGTAACTCGTTTTATTCGCATGCCGCTTCAAAGGAGAGGGTATGCAAATGTGGGATCGTTTAACAGGATGGCCAACCGATATAAAATCACATTTCGCCGTGCAATTTGTGGAAGACATTGAATTAGAGAAGGCGTCTTTTGTGCAGCATAACGTACGCTTCGTGATTCAAATTCAGGAATGCGCCAATGCTAAGTAATTAGATAAGTCGACAGACACTTAGATCTGAACATTTTAACATTCTTAGATTGATAGGTCTGTATGTAAGTAGGTTAACTCGTCTGTAACATTAATTCATCGATACAATATAAAGTAATAGCAAGCTTTTCTAAAAGACAATTCCTAAGTTCCATCTTCATCTGGCGCGCTATATTCATGGCCTTGTGTCCGACAAATATAAGCTTAGTAAATAAAGATTCATTGAAGATTTTAGCGATTACCTTTGTGGGAATACGAATAGAGCATTTCTTTTTATGTTGTAGATATTATTGCTTCTCATATCTTGTAAACGAACATAATATTGGAATACATAACAAGGTTATTATCATTCTGTTACACAATAGTTTGCGAGCTGGCTTAGTTCGCAATAGTTCTACAGTAGATGTTCATTTGCAGAAGTAAACGTTTTATTTATGTTCAGGTAGCACAGCGGTTAGCAGCGCTGAAAGTGGAACCGCTGTAACGAGTTCCAATTCTGACCGAGTCTGTTTTGTTAATTTAGAACTAATATCTTTGGAGAAAGTATTAACCCATCTTCTATCTGCTATAGGTAAAACATCACTCTGTATTTTTCTGCCTTAGATGACAATCTCCAAGAAGGAAAACTCTGAATGCAAACTACCGTAAATAATAGGGTAAACGTGGATCTTCAGCTTTGGTAGGACAACTACTGAAGGAGAAGGTGCAACTATTGCTTCTAGACCTACAGTAGATCGTCCAGCGTATGACGCTAAAATACCTCTACGTCCAGAGTAAGAGGATAAACTACGTGGGACCACGTCTTAATTTCTGGTGTTCCCAGGTCAACCCTGAACCGGGGTAGTAGCACCTGTTAGGTCCCCAGCTATGGGCAAATAGTTAACACCCAAACTTGTGTAAAAATAGGTTTTAATATTAGAAATACTTTGTAATAAAAAAAATATTACCAGCAATAATTTTTAAGGAAAAATTATTATCAGCAATACTTTTTAAAAAAAATACCAGCAATACAAACAGTTATACATTCTTTGAAAAAAAATATGACCAGCTATAGATTTCTTCAAGGAAAAATATTCCCAGAAATAGATTTTTGTAGAAAACATATTACCAGCAATACAAATTGTGTCTGCATTAAATAACCCAGTGAGGTTGATATGCCGTAAAACAAAATAAACGAAACCTACAGTAGATGCTGTGCCGGACTGTGGTTTTAGCAGGCTGATGACTAGGATCTCAAATTCTATGTGGCCCCCGGACAAAATGTATAATATCTTTTTTATATTCACTGTCATAGGCTTTTCTTACAAACTCTGCCATAACGCATTGTAGATTGTAAACAACCCTTCAATAATTTTCCTTACATTCTATTTCAGAGAAATTCTGTCTTAAGCCAATGACTCAGTGCTAGCATTGATTTATTTATAGACATTTTAATTTTAAAACTTATGAATCTTTTCAATCACAAACTGAATAACATAAATATCATAATTGTCAACTGTTAAATTTTAAACATCCGTCATCATCTTCGGGTTTTACTCAGATTGTTTAATTTAACACTCTTCTATTTTCCTCTACTAGTGGTAATGGTATATTTGGAGGGGCCTCACAAGTGGAATATTCTAGGGACTCTCTTTATCTAAAGCCGACCCTAGGTAGATGTGATGCGCTAATGAATCTAACGTGATTGGGGACTCATCTTTATGGTCTTGTGTAATTTTACAAATCATGAACAGAAATCAATATTTACTTCAAGTTCAGCTTCTTTTTTATAGCTAAACATGTTGCTTTCAGAAGAATAATTTAATGAAACTACAAATCGCATACTTTTGCTACGTAAGCCGGTTAGGTGCATACTTTGCACTAGATATTGGTTTTCAAGGTAAAATAAAAGGCAGTATGTCTAATAATGATTTACAAGTCTTTCTCATTTGTAAGACTGATATAAAATCCATTCCCTAAATAAATTTCCCTCATTTCGAATTCTGCAAAAGGAAGAATATATGTATATGCTAATTATGATATTTTAAAAAGTCGGATGTCTGCTTTTACATCCTGTTTAAATCCAAGTTTCGAAAGACGAATTACATAGAAAAGTAACTACTTCATTTTATTCAGTTACGAAACGGAATATGTTTCAATGATATTTCATTTGTTTTAGAGACGTAAAAATCCTTAAACATATAACATAGTCCAGTACAAAGACACGCGAATAGGTAACGTCGATATAATTGAATATTTCAATTGAAATTGTCTCTGAGACTTGCTTGCTAACAATTATTCAACGGCAGTGCATCTTTTAGATATTTAGAAAAATTCATTAGGCCATAAATGTCACTCACAGAATATTTGGCCCCACAATAGGAGCAATGAGTAATGAGGAATCATTTTAAATTTGTCCAACTATATGTGACGATTAAGACGGTGTTTACTCTTCATTTTGTTTAAAAAATGTTTGAATGTAATGAAAATTTATTCTTGCAAAAATAGGCTGTCAAGAGAATTCAAACTGAGAATTCTATTATCTGCGTTAATATTCTGTTAGAATATGGTATACCATTTTTATACAGGGTGTCCATAAAGTTCGTGTGCACTTTAAAAAATTTATAACTTTATTTGTATTTACGATAGGAATAATCTGTAAAAATGTTATAAAGTTTAATGTACCTAGTTTTAAGTATAGCTAAAATAACTAATGTGATTTCAGGCATTATTGTAAATCAGTTGGCAAATGTTTTCCGTGAACTGCAAAATCGTATTACCCTTTGTATTGCTAATGATGGAGGACATGTGGAAACTTAAATAAAATTTCAATAAAACCATAAACAAATATAGATTTACTTCTTTCTAATCCATTTTACAAATTATTTCTATCGCAAATACAAATAAAGTTATAAATTTTTTAAACTGCACACGAACTTTATGGACACCCTGTATATAATTGCCTTTTTTTAGCCAGGATGATATCAATGAATTAAAAATAAAGAAAAGCTAAATAGAGGAATGTCTATAGTCGAATGAACAGATTTATTTCAATGATGAATAACCAGTATAAGTAGTGGCAACGTATATAAGTGTTTTCGCTATCATCGCTACCTTCGTGGGTATTTGTTACTCACAATCTCTCCCATTTCTTCGAACAATTATCCTGACAATGGCCGAGAATTTTTGCCAATGTATCTGGCCATCAAATTGATTTGTAGATCCCGTCTATCTGAATGACAATCTAAACGGTAAGAATAGTCTTTTCCTAATAAGGAAATATTCGGAATGCTTTGACCAAAGAGCTAGCTAGCCAGTTGGTTTATATTTGTGAAATTTTGAAACAACATTTCAGGGAAAATGGTTTCTCAATTCCATCAATTTTTATCGCTCTTTCTGCAGTAATGATGGGATTTCTTTACTAAACATTTATTAAAGGAGTGGGAAAAAGCTAACGTTTTATTTCATTATTTATTCTTCCAATTACTAGTGCTACCTTGTTTGTTTGCTGCAGCCGTGGTAGGCTTTCAAGTAATTTTTTTTTTGTTATTTCATAAAGATTTTGTTTGAGATTGTTTATGGCCAATTTATGTAATTTGAATAACTGATATGAGAAAATGGATGTACTGGGTGCGATAGATAAATTGTCGTGTAAATTATGCAAAAATGAAAATAACACTGACGTCTCATTTTAACAGAAATATTTATCAAAATTACACAAAAATATCTTGAAATAGGAAAGAGCCAATTTATCCAATAAAATCACCATTGGCTGCGATGACAGCCTCCAGACGACTTCGGAATCTCTGTCATCTCTTCTGGACTCTCTCCTTGTTTAAGTCGGTGAATGCTGCCATAATCTTTGCCTTCAAATTTGGCGTTACAGGGAGTTTTATTTTTGGTCTCACGCTCAATAGCGCCCCACATATAATAATCAAGTGCGTTGTAGTTTGGAAAGTTAGAAGCCAGATGTAAGGGACGATGTGGTCGCAGAAATTGTCTTACAGCCGTGGCCGGGTTCTTCTGCTTGTGTGGCTTGGTCCAGAGTCATGTTGCCAGGAAATAGAGTCTTCCAATAGCAAGCCGCTTGACCCAGTGCAGCACTACCTCTTCAAGGCACTTGATGTAGGCCTTCCGTCTTGAATCTGAGGCCCTCACTAACAAAAATCTGATGTTCTGTTATCAAAACGATAACAATGAGATTTTCGAGATGTCGGACCTTCGTAATCAACATTCGAAATCTTCTGCACTGTCATCAAATTGACGCCCGAATACTTTCTATTATGTTGATAGATGTAATTTGGTTGTTTGTAATGAGATGATAAAGATATGCTTGAACTGTTTCGAAAAGTGAGAAGTCCACCCGCGAGAGGCCAATGTACGAATTTAATGTCGGTTTTTGATTAGATTATATAATAGATTATATTCCCCAACATACATAAGAATTCATAAACAACATTATTCTTTTGTATTGTTCTTACATAAGGTGGATTATTGAGTTCCAGACTTATTGGTAATAATTAGATTAGACGTTTAAACTTTTTTTACAGTAAATGATAAATCTAAGAGATTTGTTTGTATCGTTAACAGTTATACACGGCAGAATTATATTTTAATGGGTTTTTCATCTTGTTTATAATCGGGATGCCTCTGGTTATAAGAAAATAACTTGTGTCTTTATTTTTGCTTATATCAATATAATTGCTTGTCATTTTTCTAAATTTCTTTAAGGCCAATTTTATTTTATCATCAATCACAGGGTTTGGGATATTATATTTGATACATGTTTTGTTTTTCTTGCTTAATTCTTTATAAAATGTATGTGTTCGTAAATGAAATGACTTTGGCTCAGATAATTATTTTCCCTTTATAATTCATATTTTATATCTGTGAGGACATTCACGTTTATAATTAAGAAATCACGATTTTTTGCTTATTGAATTTTATACAGTGAATTGATGAAAACCATTTTTAGAATCAATGAGGACGTCAAGGAAAATGGATTTTATTAATTGTGCATATTTCATAAATAAAATATAGAAAGTAATTATTCGTGATTTCTTAATTATTTTTGAAAGTGTTCTTTAAGTTTTTAATATTTTATCTTGTGTTTTACGTTAATATGAAAATGTCAATGTCAAAGAAATTTTACATGAAGTCTTTCAATATAATCGATCTTAGAAGTGGGTCTTCCCAAATTATTAAAGATTTGTTTTCTACATGGGACAAACAGATGTTAGATAAAGTGTGACCAATGGTGGACGCCCACAACTACGTCATCGGTCTCTGTATAAATGCTGCCATAATGAACAAAGAAAAGGTACTTATGTCGTGTAAGATAAAAGATTATATAGAAGTGTACGTTTACTATGAGAATTTGGCAGCGTGTGATGATTATATAGGTTTTTGTATTAATATTTTTATGGTTTAAGTCCGTTTATCTCTGTCTTGAGGTGGATGGTGTTTGTTTAGTTTTCTGGATGTGTCTGTATTGGTGAGGATAGAGTAAAAATTCTCATTATAGACACTCCTATTCAAAATATCAAAAGAAATATGTGTATTCTTTGTAATTCCAATATATTTTGTTTATTTAATCAAATTTTAGACCCTCTTTAAGGCTTTGCTAAAATATTGGCTTCCACTTTTAGCGCTATAGCAATTTTTAGTTTTTCAGCTTTAAGTACAAAACTTAGTCAGGAGTGAGTTGTGAAGATTTTCTTAAATTGTCGAGTTAAGATTAATCTGTACAATATGTCGTTGCTTTTTTTATACTATTGTCAAAATTGTCGCAGCGGTAGCTGTATAATAAGAGGTTGAATAATTCCGATTGCTGGTTAGTAAGTAGATAGTCAGAAAAACTTAGAAAGTTATTAGAGGAATTATAGAGATAAATTTTCTATCGTATATTAAACATTTTAAGAGTTATTATTTCATTGATTTTTTTCTTCTTCGTTGTGATATATAGTAGATTTCGGGATATCAGTGATCTTGTTCTATTGTTACAATATATTAACACTATATATACTGTTTATCTCTCAAATGCTATAAAGCACGAACTGCCTAGAAAGTCTGAAAATTTTAGAAGCACAGTACATTAAATAAAATAAGTATCACTTCGTAAAACTATATATCATATAGAGCAAGGAACATTTAATAAGGCTACAAATAATATAAAAATACATGTAAATATTACAGAATTAAAGAATTTATAGATTTCCAGTGAAGTCTAGCTACGTGTAATCTTTTAACATGATTTTACAATTGATTAATTTGAATCCTAGTCTTCCTCGCAAATGTCAGAATTTAGCAAACAGAATCTATACTGATAAAATACGGTTCTTGATAATGACTAAAACAGTCGAATATACTTGAACTAAAACAGAATGAAACAATTGACCCCCGGATGTAATATATACATCTCACTGGAAAATTGAAGAAAAAAGTAATGGAAAATTAAATACACAGATGTCATCGGTTGAATTAAATAAACCTTATTTTTGTACATATATAAATGTGTGCAAATGCATTTCAGAGACGTTAACTCTGATATGTTTTCAACGCCGGCGAAAATGCAAAGTCTATTGTGTAATTATATTTAAAAAAAAATATTGCTTTCAATCTGAAATCTTTCTCTAGCCAACATTGTTATGTTACCTTTGCCTCTTGTAGATTGCCTGGGAATGTATAGAAATCATTATTTTCGAAGAATTCCCCGTGAAATACACACACACACGCGTGCGCGCGTAAATACAAACAACAAGAAAAAGAAGCTAAATGAAATCGGCAAGATAAAAAAA
>OZ038480.1:134247092-134262092 GCA_964036315.1 Acanthosepion esculentum
TGTATTTCAAAACTAGGATTAATACTATTCGCAACTGATTTGCAATCTTTAGTCATCAGTCATTGCAATTTAATTCTCTTTATTAAGATATCTTTTTCTGGAACTTTATTTGAGAATAGTAGCTGATTTAGAGGAGGCACGGTGGAGTAATGGATAGCGGCTAGGACTGATCTATTACATTCACTTAGGTGGTAATACCCTTGGCAAAGGTATGAATCATCATCATCTTCTTCCAGCTATGAGTAAATAGCAGGGCAGACCGGGTTCTATATCCTTGGATGGTCTACCGCAGAAAGAAATGACAACCTACTGCGTGGCAAAATCTGCCTCGTCAGTCATGTATTGAAAGATACATGATCGCCTAAGCTTAATTAATCGGATTTAAAACCGGTAGTACTTTATTTTTAGTTTGAATTGTGTACACGGTGGTAGCTTTTTATTTTAATTGTTGACAGGTTGACAAATAGTTAACGTATCTGTAAAATGTCCCCGTGAAATATAACGTGATCGCCTATACATATAAATTTATCTACCCAGTATTCTTAAACATTTAGGAAAATATTCTTCGTAATCTTATGTCTTATAGAACTTGGCTTAAATTCTACTACAGACATCGTTCTTATTTTCTTATAATGTCGTGCGTGGATGACCGAATTTACAAAAATCTACACGTTTATACACGCAAAAAGAATGTCAAAATAATTTTTAAAATATTGGTGTTCGATGATTTTTTCTATAATTTAATAATAAAAAAAATCCTTTTGTTTTTCTTAATAATAGCATAAAAATTTTGACGATATATATTTGTTTTTATTAAGTTTGGGTTAATTTTTCATCATGTGTGCAAATTTTTTAGCATGGCAGTGATGGTACCTATATATATCCTTTTTTTTCTTACTAATGTTCATCCAATACAAAGTTACGAGACACTCAACGTATAGTGTTACTGTGTGTTTTTATATGAGCGCAAATAAGGAGAAGAAGTGAATTCTTTGGGTAATGCAGGAAAGAGTACAGATAACTCTAAACTTGAAGGGGTCAAGATTTAATTAGTGTATAAAATTTCATAGTGCGGACGGATCCGTTAGGGGCATAAAGATGAATAAAGGAACTGGAAAACCAATCCTAAACAGAAAGCAAGAGATGAATCTTTACCCCTGTTCAAAAGGCTGAGAGGGAGTGTCAAGTGCAAGATTGGCCAACCTATCTAAGTTTCAATTTTTTTAATATCTAGCTTAGCATTTTCATATTTTAAATAATTTTACATAATTTTGTTTGAATCATTTCACTCCAAGCAAGGCGATAATGCCTCTGAGGCGCAAGAGATTACTGAGTGGGAAAGAAAATGGAAAGACTTTAATGATGAGAATTGAAAATTAAAGAGCAGGGTTTAAAGAAAACAGAAGATTGCGACTGATGTAATATTCAGATTGTAGGTGACAAGGAAGCAACAAACGGGAAGAAAGTTCCTTTAGGAGAGAAGCGCAAGAAAAGACACTATAATTACGGTTACATTTTAGTAAATCAATATTAAAACAATGAAACCCATATGCCAATATAATAGTCCGCTTAAATTCATGCAGCCACGGTACCAAGTGGAGAGTTCATTAGAATATTAAGTCGCACTGAGACTGCATTAGCGAAAGAGATTCAAGCAATAATAAGAATAGCCGGAAGCATTTTTCCGAGTATACCTTTACAGATGCCCGTCCATGCATATTTATCTTACTTCAAGACACAGAATCGAAAATATGGTTTATATTGCACCTATGCTGTGCGTACCTTAAATGTTCGAGGATAATATGGGCGGGGGATGAGTACGCTGAAACCTTTGATAACGATAACTTGTGACTTCATGCTAGCACAACCATCAATGCCTTCGAAACAGTTTATTCTACCGAGTTTCATTTCGCAAAAGGTTGGTTCAGCAATTGGAATAGTTTTCCAGAAACTTCTTAAAGGAAGGATCTTGGGCCAATTTGACTATTTAATGCGTAAAGGATAAGGGAGATCATGCCCAAAGAAATAAAAATAATTCTTTGTACTTTCCTCTCGGATGAAATCCAATTAACCAAGGAGAAACGGAACACAAACATTATCGCAGAATCTTAAATTTCACATTTCTATTTTACATTTTGTTATATAAATCTTATTTAAAAATGTTAATTTGGGGTTTGTTATTCGTTGGTACTTGTTCCTATGTTCATATCTGAGCGAACCCACTTTTTTTCTTTGAACCTAGTGTTCATACATTTTAAGATGCGAATTCGTACATAATATGCATACATATATATATATATACATCGGTTGGGGTGTAAGCCATCCGGCCAAGATAAAGAATAGACGAAAACTAGACAATATTCTTACAACAAACTCAATATATATATATAAAATTGAACATAGAAGTCAACACTTAAAGGCGACTGTCTGTTTCATGCTAAATGCAATCGTCAAGTCACGAGTGCTGTTATTTTTCTCGGATATTGATATATACGGGTCAGTGGTGCATTGTGGGTAGGTTATTTTGGCAGATATTTTACCGGATGTCATTTATTTCTTTATTTGTGTCAAATTATTTTGCTTGTTTTTATTTAATTAATTTTTGTTTTTTTATCCTTTATATTTATTTTATTTTTATTTTTTATTTTGATCGTTGTTTTTATTAACGTAGTAAAATTTGTTTATATAGCTTATTGTGGGTAGTCTATTATGGCGGCTATTTTAGCGGAAGTCGTTTATACAAATAAACGCCTCTAAGTGTTGACTTCTATGTTCACTTTTATATTTACACACGCTCTATCTCTGATATTGAGCACTTTATCCCATAAATATAGCACACTTTAAGACTATATTTCTTCATATATATATATATATATATATATATATATATATATATATATATATATATATATATATATATATAATTATTTATTTAAATATTATAACATAAATATGTTATAAAATCACTACAAAAATAGCCATTTTGTTTCAACACATCTGGTGTCTTATCAAGTGATGATGTTGAATGAATATATATATATATATATATATATATATATATATATATATAGGGAAAGAGAGAGAGATATTGGGTTGGTGCATAATTATCAGACGTTTTGTAAGTGGGATATTTGTTGTTAATAAAATTTGTTTTTGTTTATTAAAATATTATTTTATTTTCTGGTTATAAAAATGCATGTCAATAATTATACTCGTATTTGTTATGTTAATAATAGCACAGTCATCTCGCGATCTCAGTAAATGTTTCGACGAAGAAACAATCTGCGAAAATCGATGCAAGGAATGGTATTCCCATTTCAAATCTGCTGACACTAGCTTGAAAGATAAGCCAGGAAGATGTCGACTATCGGACTTCGACGACCAGACACTTTTGGCAGCCGTGGAAGTGGACAAAAGCTTGACAACTCTAATGCTTGTCGAAGACTTTAATGTGGACTATTCAATTATTGTTCGTCGTCTCAAAAACCTCGGAAAGTTATGGAAAGTGGCTAGATGAGTCCCCTGCGAACTCTGCGACAACAATAAAGCCGAACGTGTCCGAATATTCACTGATTTTCTGCAAAGAAACGAGCAAACTCCGTTTCTGAAAAATCTTGTCACTGGGAGGTGAATCATGGCTTCTGCTGACTAAAGTCAAAAGAAGGAAGGTCTGCGTTTCGCCAAGAGTTTCACCAAAAAGGAATCCCGAAAAACATTCACTGTATGAAGGCAATGTGGTGTGTTTGGTGGGACAGAAGCGGGATCATCCATTGGGAAAATCATCTCAAAAGGGATGTGTTATTGGTGGAATGACGACGATGAGCGTCAACAGTGTCGGATTCCAGACGCCAAGCAGTAGTTGAACGGCAACAGCGATGTCTATCTGGCTCAACTTGACTGCCTTCGAGCTGCAATCGAAACGAGAAAACCACGCAAAAAGAACCATATCGTCTTCCACCACGATTATGCGCGTCCATATGTTGAGCGTCGTGTTGTCGACTGTATCGCCAATAACGACTGGGAACTGCTTCCACATCCGCCATATTCTCCCAGAGAAGCGCCTAAGGACTACCACGTCAATTGATCCTGAAAAAGTGGCAGGTGAACAAAGTTTATACCGATTTGGATAAGTTGGAGGCCGATGTCAAAGCATGGATTGCCTCCAAGAACCGTGACTTCTTTGTCCGTGGAATCGACCGCTCCCAAGCAAGTTGGAAGCAATTATTGAAGTAGATGATGACTACGCTTTGGAATAATCATTTAAAATTTTATTGTTGAATTATGTTTCTTTTTCCATAATAAATATTGTTTAAAAACGCCTGATAATTATACGCCAACACAATAGATTTCGATATGTGTGTTTGTGTCTAATATCCGTATTATCAATATTGGTATCAAATTATCGTTAGTTTACATATATGCATAATTGGTGTTCTGTTTAGTAAACAGTATATTTATTTTTATTTATTTCCATTTACCGGCCTGAATATTCGAGAAATTTCATTATAAAAATCTGCGTTTTCCGGCAGAATGCGAACCTGCGTTCCACTTGTAGAAATCGTCATTAATCGGATGTGCTTTAACCACTCGAACACAGAAGAAGTAATGTCCGAAGAAAAACCCGAATAGTGTTTTTGAACACAGATTCTTCTCTATTCTCGAAACATATATCTCTGCTCAGTTTCGTATCCTACGGTATAAAAAGACAATTATAAATAAATGATTTTTTTTCATTTATTAATCAGATATTTTAAGTCATAGGTTAAATATTTGAAGGAAAATATATTGGATCAATAAATGAAGAATCCATTCTTAATATATATATATATATATATATATATATATATATATATATATATATATATATACATACATATATATATATATATACCTATATATACCTATATATATATATATATATATATATATATATATACCTATATATATATATATATATATACATACATATATATATATATATATATATATATATATATATATATATATATATATATATATATATCTATATCTATACCTATATATATATATATATATATATATATATATATATATATATTACTACAAGCGTTACTTAAATTATTTTTAGTCATATAATTCTTTGAAATACTGTTCAATAACAGTGGATTCAGTAAGTATTAATCTTACTACTTGTGAATAGACTATTCTACATTTAAACAAAGTTCATGATATTTATACAGGTCTCGAAAAATATCCGTTACAGATCTCAAAAACGACTCACGATGCGAAATATCCAATCCCAACATATTAACAACAATGTTCAGATGTTTTTGTTCTTTTGCAAGATTGTAAGTAATTTCCCGATTCAGACACATATTTAAAAAGGTCCCCAAGTATTATCCGATTAATCACGTCGGCCTTCTGCTGTCATTTCTTTATTGAATGTCTCCTTTTCAGACATTTTTCTCTTCTTTTTTCGTATATATTTTATTTGTTTTTATTATATCCTTATATATCTATTTCTATTTTTATGAATTAACTGATTTCATTATTTCCGTATTTTTGTTTTCACTGTGGTCATATACATTTATTACGTATACAATACATTTGTATATTTTTGTATATTTTTTCTATTATTTTCATACAAATTTTACGTTTTCTTCACACACGTAATTTCTTTTTCTTTACATTCGTATGCTATTTGTTTTCAGTATTTTCGTATAATTTTTTTGTATTTCTTAGCTTCCGATATTTCTGTTTTCATTCCGTTTGTATATTCTTTCTAGCATTTTTTTTATATTTTTATGTTTCTATTATTTTCATTTAGTTTTCACGTCTTCGTAACGTGTGTAATGTTTTTACTTTACGTTCTTATATTTATTTTCGGTCTTTTTGTGTATAGTTTATTTTAAGTGTATATGTATGCTGCTAGGAACATTTTACTTATTCTGGAAATATATACTAATATAGAACATTTGCTGGAAAGAAATCTGCGTAAGGATAGAAAATGAATTGTTCATGTAGACAAATATAAAAAATAGCATGTTAAGTATATGTATTACACCAGATTATTAACACGTTCACAGCGAGGTTATTCTAAGAGAATAATGAATGCTATAAGGATTTATTATCTGTGGATACAATCGTTACAACGTAATATATACAAATGACACCGTGTTGAAGACAGACATAGAAAAATTACAGTAACACCGAGACAAAATCTTAAAGCCAAATAGACAAAAAAAATGAACAAACCATCAATTGCAAGAAGAAGAAATATATGGCGGTTAGTAAGATGATAGACCAAAAACGTGAACTGCGAAGTGGAGACGATAAAATCAAGCAAGTATAGAAATTTAATTAAGGTGAAAAGGATTATAATAAACGATGTATAATGTGACACAAAAATCCGAAGATGCATATGTATAATAAATTTGCGTTCCAAGAAACAGGGAATGCTTATAAGAGACAAATAAAAGAATGTAGAAGTCCTGTGTAATATCAACCCTCCTATATTGCACTGTATGCTGAACATGATGTGATGTAGAGGAAAAAAGTGATAGCCTAAATGTGGTTCTGCAGAAGGATGCTGAGAATACAATGGTCGGAACATATGAGTAGCGAAAAAGTTTTAAGAGAAAATACTAAGATGATGACATTTGTATTTCGAATCAGAAGAAAGGTGAAAGATTTATCTGATTTTTAAAATAATTCCCAAACCAATGCAGTTTTCAACATAAAATGATGTTCAAATGGCTGGTATAAGTGAAGGGTCCTTCATTGACACCAGAAAAGATATTTCTTTAAAATATCAAAGTTACTAAAAAGGATAAGAAAATAATTGTTATACACAAAAATCTTTTGATCTTCCATCTTAATAATAACAGAAAGTATTTGGCGATAAAGATTTTCATCATGTATCGTATTATTTACTGAATTGTAAGAAGTATATATATATATATATATATATATATATATATATATATATATATATATATATATATATATATATATATATTATAACCATGGAATATATATATATTATATTACAAATGGAATATTAGTGTTTACATGGAATATTAGTGTTTGAGCCTTTTATATGATATATATATATATATATATATATATATATATATATATATATATATATATATATATATATCATATAAAAGGCTCAAACACTAATATTCCATGGTTATGATTTATTACATTGTAATCGTAATCAGGATCCAATTCATCAGACCTACAAATTCAAAAAGAAATTGGAAAATATAACTCCGAGTATAAAAAACAAAAAATTTAGTGAGAGCGTAATTATGGGAGTGGGAAACAAGTGTGAGAGGGAAATGTATGAAAGCTCTAGAGGGAGGTGTAACACAAGAAAGAAGAACAGGAAGGCCTAAATTTGAAGGAGGGGATTAAAATTTAACAGAGAGAAGTTTTAAAGAGAGGAGTTAAATAACGGTTTAAATGAGTGAGATACAGATAAATATGAATTATTTTCAGATGCATAATTCGCTACCGATTCGCTGACCTAAAATTAAAATAAAAAAAAAACAGACACCGGAAACGTATGGATACATTTGTGGTGACACTGTGCACAATAAAAAAAACGATATGATCTAAACTTAAAATCCAGCCAATACATACTGCCGATGTATTTGTCAAATTTTTTCTGCTTTGCATTACTAACCTTAAGTATAACAGAAAAAGTAGATAAGAGAAAGGAAAAAAAACGGGGACGTAAACTAAAAACGAGGGCATTTATAATAGAACATGTGTAATCAAGAATAATTAGACCAAGCATGTAATATCACCTACAGGTTATAAATGAAACTAAACATGAAAAAATTAAAGAATATTTAATCTAGTAAAGACCTACTCTTTATATGCCCCCAAAACACATACGTAGATACACACATACACAGCAACATATCTATACATACTCGTACATACATACATATACATATATGTGTGCACATATATATAAATACACATACACACATGCATACATATACACATACACACATATACACATGGACATATATATGCACACAAACAGATATACATAAAACCTTACACACATTCAAACATAAACATACACACACTCATCTAAACAAATATACAACGTATATATATATATATATATATATATATATATATATATATATATATATATATATATATATAATTTGAAGGTAAAAGGTAAAAACCACACATCCATCCATACATACATTTAACATATAAAAATAGATGGGTAAAATTAAACTAATTTGAACTTAAAAAACTACTGAGGAAGAAAACGTTAACAATATTAAAAAACACACGGAGTGATTAACGCTTATATATCTATTAAGTCTATATATATACCTAGGTATATAAAAATATAAGAAAACTATCATATTTTGTATATCAGTTATCTAGGAAACATTTTTACCTACATACCCACATACACATATATCAACATATGAATAAAGTCTGCTAAAACAAATGAACAAAAATATATAGAAAATCACATAAATACAGACAATGAAATATATAGGTAATTATAAGATTCATTCCATTTAAATGTCATGTCCGATGTTAATGATCCAAAATCGAACTGTTGTAGGTAACAATACGTTATAAAACCGTGTTTATGTTTTAAAGCGTTTTTTATGTCTAAATTTGGAAATAATCTCAATACGAAGATTAAGTAACTCAGCTGGATTTTTATCTTTAAAACAAAATTTTTTCCCCAATGCATAGGTCACACCGATCACGGAAGTTATTAGGGGTTCTCGCTCTTGTTAAGAATCTCCCTTCGAAATGCAGGGTTAATCCCTTATCCACTAGATCCCAGTAGTGTTTGGATTAGGAAGTTTGATTTTTAAGGTATCGATATTTAAAAGAGCGTCTGTGGTTGTACAGATGCTGCTTCCAATTACCAGCAGACATACCTATGTAGCTTTTTTTTCCTGGCGAATATTTTCATCGTGGAAGATTGTAGCTTCATATATTACATTCTCATACATACATTTTCTCCCGATTGGACAATTAGCTCTACTGCTACAATTGCAGGTGGGGCTCCTAGATCGTGTTTCGCTATTATGGTAGTTCTTAAGTATTTTACAATTGTGGGTCTCCATATTACTTACACATGAATAACTAATTTTCAGTGTTTTCCTATTGAAAATTTTATACAGTGTATGTTTACTATGAAAGTGATTGTCAATTAACCTTAGGAAGAAACTTCCTATATCAATGTTGGAAAGCCTGCAATACGGTGGGTTAAACCATATTACCTTCCTATTTCTGTTTTTAGATCTATTAGTCCTATGTTTTTCAACTCTTCGTCATAGTTAAATTCCTGTTTGTATATATATATATATATATATATATATATATATATATATATATATATGAAGAAATAAAATTTTAAGTTGTGCTATATTTATGGGATAAATATCGGAGATAGATCGAATGTTAATACAAAATTGAACATTGAAGTCAACATTCAGAGGCGGCGGACTGTTTTATGCTAAACACAACCATCAGGCCTGAAAAACCACATCTTCATTTTTTGTCTTTTATATTTGTCGTACCCCGTCGGATCTGTAATAGTTAAAGTCAAACTGAAATGTTCACGTCGATATCTGCAACACTTATGACAAATACTAACTTAATTTCGTTTGGCACCGCGTACATACTTCAGAAATACCATCCAAAAATACTAGGTTCATAAAACATACGTTCTGCACAATCAGAAAAGGCCCTTCCGGTTTTGGCAGCATCTGATTCTGAGCCACTGACTCACTGTAGGACCAAAAGATGATTTCACCCATAAGATAGATCCGATCTGTCTGAGATTAGAAGCGGGCCGCATTGAAATCGTCCTTAACCACATCATCAGCGGTGACACCAAAGCATGACGAAGGCATTAACAGTGATGCCTTCGGCCAGCAGCCGAGACTATCAAATATTACAATATCTGTTGATTTTCTCTACGTGCCTTTTCGATTACTGTCTCAAACAAATTCTCAATCTCCTGTGATTGATATACGATATCCCGGAATGAGCAAAGTATCGAAACTTGTAAATCACGGGGAAACTTAAAAACAAAACCTTTTACTTATTACAATCACGTCATATCCCCTTTTGCTGTTTTGTCACTTCAACGTTTTTTTCTTCTTGTTAACACATTAAATAAATGTTTTTAATTTGTCACTTCCTCTTTACTTCTTGTTAGCATTTGAAATTAATGCTGACAAGCTGACAATATTTGGTTAACCCAGGAATGTTGATTCTTTCAGAGTTCTTATTTCCAAGGAATTAGGAAATCAGTTTTGTTTCACATAGACGGAAATTCACAAAAACTAAACGTACAAAAATTTAAAATGGACAAAAACCGTCAATTATTTTAAGAAATTTTTTCATGTTTATCTATAAAAAAAAACGTATAACCATAAAAAATATGTCTTAAAATAATTGTCTGACTTTGTCCATTTCATAATGTGTGACGTCATTTGTTTACATTTGGATACGTATCGAGCAGATATGAATTTATAAGAGAAAATCAAGGAAAATTGCAGTTTAAAAACAGTAAAGTCGACCTTGCTAACCGAAACGCTCCTCTGTGGCTCAATCGGTAAAAGCACGTCAGGCTATATGACGGTTCCGTACAGGATACAGGTTTGATTCCTGTCGGAGGACGCATATTTTCTATGAAAATTTCTCGAACATTCAGGCCGGTAAATGTCGTTAATACAGTTTATTATAAACAGAGCATTTACTTAAATATTTGTATCTATAAAAAGAACGTATAAACATAAAAAAATGTCTTAAAATACACAAAAATCGAATGGATATATTTTTAATCCGACATTCTTTATTTCTTCCCCTAAAAATAACGTCTAACGTAATGTATAAATATGGAGGAGACGAAATCTTATTCTCATAATTTCCAAAAAAGATTATTCGAAATAATATATCTGCTTTTATTTGGCTAGACAAATTTACTACAAGCATTTAAATCAATTTTTTAATTTAAATTTCTATTGCCATATTGATTCCGATTCTAGCCTTTCTCAAGAAAACACAAGCAGGAAAGGAACGAAGATTATCTCAGTTTCTATCAGGACTCCACTGGCCGATTCAATTTCCGTGATTCTAAATGTGTGACTAGTGCCATTTTAATTAGTCTTATTCTTTAGAACAATTAATACTAACATAGACACTTACAATGAAGACGTTTCTGGTTAAGGCAGCGTTGTCTGAAAATGCCACATTCTTGAATTTGTCCGGAAATATACAAAAATGACAATACAGTGTAACCCGGATATAAGAGACCCTGATCTAAGAGAAACCCGGATATAAGAGAGATTTTATCTGGTCCAAATTAGAGCCTGTGTTAATAAAACAACTCTCTTATATCCGGGTTACACTGTATTTAATGATTTCGGAAATCAGCGCCATCTATCCCAAGTTCATTCGTAATTTATGATAAACCATATAGACTAATGTTCCTCCCTCTGGCTCCAGCTGATCCAAAGGCCAAAACACAGGGATACAGGTGCCGGTTTCGATATAAAGCTTAACCTGGAATAAAAGCGGAACCTTTTCTTGTTAAAGGGCAAATTTTATCCTTACCTTCGTCATTTTGATTTCTCGCCTTTTTATAATTCATTCAGCAGGGCAGTAGCCATATAACTTGAGCACACACACACACACACACACACACACACACACACACACATACATATATATATATATATATATACACATATATTCATATATATATGTATGCATATATATATATATATATATATATATATATATATATATATATATATATATATATATATATATTAATGCATGTTTCATTAAATAATATAGACAGGTTGTGCCTATTTATTTTACGTAAGTTCCTTTCATATTGTCTGATAAGCTTAATCTCATTTTTGTTGAAAGACGAAAGGAAAACATCATATTGATACATGTTTAAATCCAATCTAAGCTTTCGGCCTATATAAGCCATTATCAAGATAATTAAAAAAAACTAACAAGAACCCGACCAACCAACTAAAATCAATGCTTAATCAACTAATTACGGCTAATAATACTGAACAGAATTCTTTAAAACTCCCTAAAATTATTGGTGATTACAGACCCGGTTACATATACGGCACTAGGAAAACACACAAACCTGACTATCCTCTCCGTCCTATCATATCACAAATTCCTACTCCAGTATATCAGCTAACAAAATACATTAATCAACTCATTGCTCCTTACCTTCCAAGTAAATTTAGTGTCAGTTCAACACTAGAAGTAATCCAAATCCTATAAGCGAAAAACCTAATAATGAAATCATAGCTATATATTTTACCCTCCTTTCCTCTCCTCCTCCTTTTTACCTTCTTACTTTATTTATTTATATATATATATATATATATATATATATATATATATATATATATATATATATATATATATATATATGTATAAAAACTTACTAACATAAATATACATATATACACATCCAGCAGTACAGACACACATACATACACACAAATAGATACACATATATACAGACACGAATAACACAGTGTAGGTACACCAACAAACATTCACATCGACAAGATGACCATCAGGTTATAAAAGTAATAACCTATTAAATTTACAGTTCGATCACCGAAGTTAAGCATCGTAGAGCCAGGTCAGTACTTAGATGGGGGACCGCTTGGGAACACCTGGTACTGTAAGCAGTGTGGATGTGTGGCTGCGTGGTCTAAGGCGTTGCTTTAGAATCACGAGGCACCGAGTTCGAATCCTGGCTGGAATTAATTTCAGCAGCTATCGGACTCCAAGCACAGGGCACCTTTGGCAAGTGTCTGTTCCATAGCCACGGGTCGACCAAAACCATGTGAGGGAATTTGGGAGAGGAAACTGTGTGGAAGACCTCGTTGGCCAAAGCTAGCACGATATCACAAAACACCGTGATTGCGAGTTGAGGTGGCCAGCCTTGTTCATTTATGATCACGCTGGGTTCGCACCAACGCTTTAAAACTCTGCACACGCCAATAACAGTATAAACTGCAGGTGGTGGGCTCTGTGGGCATTTCCCAGTTGGGAAATTGCAAAAATGCCTGTGCAAATGTTGCAATATGCGCTAGCTAGCTGTGCATTGCAACGGGTGTCCTCGATATCGAGTGGCCAATTATTATTATTATATATGTGTGTATATATTTATCGATAGGTAGGCTTTTCTGTGCTTCCGTCTGTAGTAATGAATGTGTGTACACTGTACACATATATCTGTAGGTAGTTCTTATTTCTTTCACCTAATATATAATAAGGCGTATGTAGGCATATATGAAAAAAATTTTTTTACATATATTTGTGTGTTTGGAATTTTCGTTTTTTATATATTAGATGATGTTATTTTTATACGTATATATCTGTTTTAATATCCTTTCTTTCCCTATTCTTTGTTTCTCTGTTCTATTTGACCATTTTTATCTATGTATATTTGCCCGTATAAGTTATATTTTAATAATAAGTGGTGAGAAGTGGTTTAATAACACTTTCAGTCTTGAATGTTTTTTGGTTGTTGTATGGGACTGTCTAGGTCAATGTATGTGGGTGTATGTATATGTATTTATCGGTGTCTAAGTGTATAGAAACTTGCATTCACATTTAATTGTCTATATATGTCTGTGTTCTGTTTGTTGTTTTTTTAAAGTGTCGTGGAGATGTTTCCTGTCTCGTCCCTTCTTTTTATGTGTCTGTGTATATATCTAAATATGTCTGGGTGCTCATGTATTATAATCTGAGTGCGTATGTATTGTCTTTCGCGAGATGTCATCATCCCACCCCTACACTTGGAATTAAAATGTATTCATGTTGTCATGAAGTTAAGAGCAGTCGGTCTTAACGTCTATTCTAACGTAAATTCAATGAAAACAAAATAAATAGAATAACATATGTATTTTTCGTTTAACTTTAATCTCAAATTTTATCATATAATTTAATACTTATTGGTTGGAATAAATTCTATTTTAGTATAAACCCAATTTAAAGCATTTAATAGCTATTATAACCTTACTTCGTTGTCAAGTTTTTGGAATTCTCCTATACTTGTATATTGATTGGTCATTCCAGCTTATGTAATAGCGTTTTCCCCTTACGAGGGGCCGTTAATTTATTTGAACATTTTAAAACCCTTTATACTACATTAAACATCATCACTTGATAAGACACCAGAGGTGTGGAAACAAAATGACTATGTTTATAGTGATTTTATAACATATTTATGTTATAATTTTTAAATAAATAATTATATATATATATATATATATATATATATATATATATATATATATATATATATATATATATATATATATATATATATATATATATATACAAAACCCGTCTGTGAATTAAACACTCTGAATCACTGTCATGTTTATTCAAAAGATATACGTAAAAATACACCGTCCTCTCTGCCGAGAGCCATTAGCTTAGGGGGGAAAAATCTCCGACCGATGCCGTATCAATCGGGTTTCGATCCTTGCTTGAGGCAATCGGATGCTGATGTGTTACGATACAGGGAAGCAGTATGTCTGTGGATGACAATACACACACACACACATATATATATGTATGTATGTGTGTATATATATATATATATATATATATATATATATATATATATATATATATATATATATATATATATATATATATACATACAAAGCTATTGTATGAGAGAGAGTGGAACAGAAATAAAGAGAGTGAACTGTTGTTGGCTTAATCTGTAATCCTTTTTTTTAATAAATGAGTCATTAGGAATTTTTTTTAACTATCTTTGGTCAGGACCTCATAATCACGTATCCATGTTTTTGCGTGCATATACAGTGATGTACATATATGTATGTATTTATGATGTTATTTTTACTGTTATATCTGTAACTGATTTGAATTTCCAATGCCCATTACATATGACGCGGATTTTCTGTCAGCAATTTAACGCAGACT
>OZ038480.1:134272092-134347092 GCA_964036315.1 Acanthosepion esculentum
CGTAAATATAGGAAATGCCAACTGTAGACTGTAGAATTAAACAATTAGACAATCATCAATATTGCAATTAATTAAGCCAGCGAAAGGGTATGTCTTAAGGCGGGAAAGTGATGCACTTGTTAATAATATCCACAAAAAAGAAATCCTATTAAAGAATAAAATATAAATTATTCTCGAGCTTTGCGTTTCAACGATCTAACACTTCTAGATCTATTTTATTTAATGTGTGTCATCGGACGAGAAATAGAACTACTCTCGGTTTTAATGTGCAAAAATATGAATTACTTTAACCACGATTGCGCGGTGATTCTAAAATCATTAAAAAATGCTATCAACATTTATAACTGGTGGACACAGTCTTAACAAATTAAGGTACGCAGATAAAACGTGGTTGATGGCAAACACTAAATAAAATAATATTCTAAGAATACAAAGATGTATGATCGTTTACAAGAGGGACGACAAGATGCGAGTTAATAATTAGAGATTTCAAATCAAGCAAATACATAAATTTAACTCTCTGAAAACAACTATAACTGTCATAGGAATTTCTAACACAGTTACGGCAGATTGCGTAACTAACACAATTAAAGTGTGCGTTTTTATGGGACAAATTTATCCCCATGTGTAGCCGATACTGGTTGATGGGTGATTTTATCAGATTTCATATTCCGTGTCACTATTCTGAAAATCGCAACTCTAAGTTTCATGTACGTAACAATCGTCAGACGCAAATTAAAAGCTGACGATTACCACGAAACAGGAAACTCAGAGTTGCATCGAATGGTGACTACCAAATGTATATTTGTCCTCAGTATGAATTTCAGCTCTGTTATTTTACATCATTTTCTGTTTTATTATTTCTCTTATTATTATTATTTTACATCATATTTTCAGCTTTCTTAAGCAATTATAAAAGTTTTTTGTTTTCTTTTTATCCTGTGTTCATGTTGTGTCGTGATTTTTTATTCATTTATGAAGTCGATTTCATACGTAATTTTAAGAAATGTATTCTAATTTTATTCATACTGATTTGTTGGTTTAGAAGCTTAAGGATTCTATATTTTGTAATAGCTTTTTATAAATTATGTGACATGTAGTATATTTCCATTGCTTGTACACCGGTACTCGAACACAGAATATAGAATCCAGCGCAGTACGCAATCTGTTCAATGAAACAACGTTAAAAATTAACACTCACAAGTCAGACACTCTATTGAATTTGACTATATTGCCAATACCACCAGCAGCTGTTCCGTAATTCTTCAGTCTTCGATATCAAAGACTGGCAGTGAATATTCCGGAAAAAAAATATGGCTGCCTTTATACACGTAGGATTGAATATTTTGAGCCTTCTGATTGGTTATTACTTCTATTGGTGAACTACAAAATGAGTCAGCTCATTTTGACTGGCTCACTATTATACCAAGGTACCCAAAAACTCCAACACAAACACACACCCACACAAGCAGATCACATGCATATAATCATGCTATACATTTATACCTATATAAATATGTATTATATTGAACACATATTTCATTCTCAGTATACGTGTATATACCCTATGTACAGTGGGGTTGAATAAGTGATCGTACAGCAAACAAATGCTTGTTATTTTCACTTATAGTGAATGAAAATCTCGAATAACAATATTATATATGTATTTTGGGGTATATAATCAGAATCTGCTATTTAAAATAAGAAATTCATCGGTAAGTAACTGTTGAGAACAAAGGTAGACCCGTTGCTCCCAGGAAGATATCTCCCGGATTACGAAGAAAGTTGAAATAAGTCTAAAATAACCCAATGGCCATCAGACAAGATCTTCAGAATGATCTGAGCTTGTCAGATGTTAACGTAACTAAGCAAACGATTACTAATGAACTACGCAGAGACGATATAAAGTCGCGCTCCCCAAGGAAGACACCACTCCTTCTGAAACGGCATAGAGGTAAAGAAAATTCTTATTGGTAAAGTGTTCTTTGGACAGATGAGAGTGAACATGAGTTGTTCGGTCGCAATTCCCTGAATTATGTATGGAGGAAAGACGGCGAAGCATATGCACCCAAGAACACCATAGAAACTGTCAAATTTGTTGGGGGTATTATCATGGTGTGGGGCTGCCTTTCGATGCGAGGTGTTGGCAAACTATCAATTATAGAGAGTAGAATGAATGCAGAAAAATATCAACAAATCCTAAGCGAAAATGTATCTCTTTCTGTAGAGAATCTTGGGCTTCCTCATAATTGGATCTTCCAGCAGGACAATGATCCCAAGCATACTGCTAAGATTACGAAGAATAACAATGTTAACATCTTACAATGGCCCAGTCATTTGCCGGATTTGAATCCAATAGAGAATTTATGGCGGTTTTTGAAAAAATAGGATCCGTGATAGATGTCCAACAAACATCAAAAACCTGAAGACAATTACTCAGGGAGAATGGGGCAAAATACCTATTAAAGTATGCGAATTGATATTTGAAGACTACTGGAAGTGATTAGTTGCTGTTGAACTTAATAAAGGCTATGTTACAAAATATTAAATGGAGAAAATATGTTTTTGTTCTGCTGTACGATCATTTTATAAACCCCTAAAAATTTAAATATTGCTATATTTCCTTAACTATGGAATATTATTTAGTTTTATTATGTTACAAATAAAAATATGAAATATTTTCATGTGTACAATCACTTATTCAACCCCACTGTATACATTACTGTTAGAACATTATATATTAGGCAACAATCATGGTATGCATGTTTTATTCAATTAACCGAAAGCTTTTAGAAAAATCATCACTAAGGACAGTTCATTTAACCTAGTTGTCAGGAAAGAAAAATTATAGGGACATTAGAAAAGCCTAGCATACACAATCACACCAATATATATATATATATATATGTGAAAATTTCTCAAATTTAAATTTTAGAGAAGACAATATTTGTAAATAAATGACAATAAGAAAACAGTAATTGCTGACGCGTTTCGTCCTAATGCGGACTCTCACAAACAAATGTACACAAAAACATATTAAAATCAAAAGAAAATGGTTGAATCCATCAACAAAGATTAATGAAATATTCTCCACACGTGACATTAACTGACGTCATTTTCAGTTAAAAATACGAAAATAGCGTTTCCTACATTCCCGTTGCTAAGAACACTCTGTTTTTTGTTTTTATTAATTTTCTTTGTTTGATTAAAATCATTTCGTTACTTGCTTTGAAAAAGTCCGCATTAGGACGAAACGCGTCAGCAATTACTGTTTTCTTATTGTCATTTATTTACATATATATATATATATATATATATATATATATATATATATATGTGTGTGTGTGTGTGTGTGTGTGTGTGTGTGTGTGTGTGTGTGTGTGTGTGTAGACACATTCACACGCGTGCACACACACACACACATATATATAACAATGTAAGATGAGTACAATTCCAACTTTCATACATTTAATGTAAAAGAGTGCTCAATATACAGTAGATCAATATTATTTATTTTAGGATATTAAAATATCATGTACAAATCGTTACACAACTGCAGTGGTGTTTCAACGCATACCATTGCGTCTCCTCAGGCGATTGTAAATTATGGTATAAATGGTATGCGTTGAAACACGACTGCAATTGTAGATAGGTTCACTTATCGCCCGGGCACTATTCATTCCATGTTTATTGCATCAGAGTAGAGGTTTATCTCTCTGCCCTTCCGTGGCGTTAATGAATTAACTGACTTAACTTTTTGGTAATCTGGCTGATCAGTGGCTGCTACCTTTCAATTTGAGGCTACCGGATTGGCATTTCTGTGGTTGCTGTCTCCGACTAGTAGTAAGGAGCCCGAACTCTTGGGTTACGCTTAGAGAGGATGTTCTGATCAAGAGTTGCATACTATCCGGGTAATTTTAGTGCCATGCCACACATGGTTATGTATCCCTGCATGTATTTCCAGGTGGAAGCTCTGAAGCCACATCATTCTTTAGTCTTAGCTAACTTCTGACCAGTTTGTATCGTCATCGGTGATAGTGATAGTTATTTTGGTTCTTTGTCTTCTCAACAAAGTAGATACATTGAAATAAAATATGGGTGAGCCAGCTTATCCCCTCAGCCTTTCTTTTTCTAATATTCGTGAAATACATTCCACTTTCTGTAGTGTACAATCTTTGACAAGGGAGGTGGGGAATGTGATGATCAGCAAGAATATAATACATAGAGAAAATTATGTTACTTCTCAACGATACGGACACATACGTAAAATAAACGAACAGAAAATAACTACCGAAATATAAAAATTTAACAAGATAATCAGGAATCTAATTAAAAATTAAAAAAAAAAAGTAATGGTACAGACTCAAAGAATATCATATCAGAACACCCAAACTTTAAGATCGCACTAAACCTCACAAAACTGGTACTCCAATGCACCCCATTATCTCAGGAATATACAGAACACCCGACAAAAGCCATATCAAAAATTATAACTCTTCTCCTTGGTACAACCAGTTCATCTCACATAAAGAAGTCAGGCAGCCAAGTCGAAAAACTAAGGTAAATGAGCATGACTGACAAACGCATGGCCAGTCTAGATATAAAATCTTTCTACACCAACGTCCCAGTCGAAAAATGCCGAAACCGCCTAAAAAAAGCATCTAACACAATTAAAGATAAAACACTCTCTACTAACAACTAAAATAATCTATTGTCTCATCACCAATCAATGCTACTTCACATTCAATACTGATTGTTACAAATAAAATGTGGATTACCAATGGGACCACCTCTCAGTGGAGTAATGGCATGTATCTAAGAATTTCACGAATCCGGTCATTTCCTAAACATTTTACCGAAACAGTCAACATACTTCGGTTATATTCATGAAGCTCTAATTATATATCCAGGTGATACGGATTTACCTGACTGAGTATATGAAAAATTCGAACACACAATAGAAATTACATACGAAATGTAAGAACATAATTCCTTACCCTTCCTAGATATCAAGCTACACTGTACTAACCATAATTTAAAACTCGGTGTCCACCTTTAATCAACTAACAAAAACGACCTAATAAATTCCTCTTCTCATCATAACAGCAACATAAAATCTGGCATAATCATCGGATTCTACCTAAGAGCTCTAAGAGTATGCAACTCGGATTATTTACACAAAGAAGAGAAAAACATTGAAAACACTTTCAAACTTCCCCAGTACCCTAATTATTTAATATTCAATTTGAAACAAAAGGTTCACAAATATATTCTAAACCAATAAAAACGGACCCTCCTTAGTAACCCCATCAATAAAAAATAAAGTAAAATATAATCCTGCCTACTAATTCTATCACATCTATAATCGAAAAGAATCTGTCTAAACTCAACATAAAAGTCGTTACTACTACATCCAAAACAATAAAAGTAAATACTAGACAAATCAATAAACAAAAACATGAAGGAGTTTACTGCATGGCCTGTAATATTTGTGATACAAAAATTACATAGGAGAAACCTCAAGGAATCTAAATAAATATTATATAAGCACAAGGGACAGTCTACAAAATGATACATCAAATGCATTGGTTGCACGCTGTAACGAGACTGGCCCCGATTTTTACGTAAAAAGTTAACATGATCGAAGCGGAAAATAATTCACTACGACGTAAATGTCTAGAAAGTGCCTTAATCTCAAGGTCATCTACAGTAAATTTGCGCCTTGGCTCTTACAATATTTCACCATTACTGGCAGATCTTGTAATATCACAGTGTGGAATAGCTACTTGAAAAAGTGATGGCAAAAAAAGACACTAAATGAAATCGGCTAGGAAAAAATCTAAAATTTCCTAGCACCCTTCTACCGCGCGCATGTGTTGTCCTACCAACATAACAAAATTAGTTCGATGAAGTCCTAAAGGACGAAATGCGTCATAAGGAAACTTTTTACACTCTGACATAAAATGTTTCCAATAATGTTCTAGATATATAAAAAATATATATCGTTATCTCATATACATATATATATACATATATATATATATATATATATATATATATATATATATATATATATATATATATATATAAATGAAACAGACTGTCGCCTCTAAGTGTTGACTTCTATGTTCACTTTTATATTTACACACGCTCTATCTCTGATATTGAGCACTTTATCCCATAAATATAGCACACTTTAAGACTATATTTCTTCATATATATATATATATATATATATATATATATATATGCAAAGCAAAACTAATCGGTTTCAACACACGCATACACAAATATATATGCATGTTTTTAAACTGAATAGTTTTGCTTTGCTTGCATAAATACACATACAAACACACACATGCACACTGACGCACCTACAAGCACATGACCTGCATAAAATCATGTGACATTATTAAATCTGTCTATATGCTTATTTTTTTTCGGTGGTATATTTAATTTTCTGTGTGGTTGTATAAACTCAAGATATATGTCTATCTGCATACCCATTGAAATATATTTTTTGTACGTGAGTGCTCTTATCTCGAGGTTTTGTTTTTTATTAATATATTTTAAGAATGAAATAACCTGTGACTGAAATCAATTTATTATTTTTAAAAATGAATAATAATAAAACCAATATTAATAATAATAATAATAATAATAATAATAATAATAATAGTAAACGTGAATCTATAAAAGGAAAAAGTCCAAAATATACTTGTATATATCAATCTTTTTTTTTTTAATAATTTTTAAAAAAATTTCTTGCTTAATGCTAAAGTTCAAAATGTCTCCAGAATGAGGCTAAAATAAAATGGTCCGGAAATATTACATCGACTGCCGTTTGTTGGGAACAGTAGGAACACAAAAAAAAACATAACAAGCCGTATTTCTTCTTCGAGATAAGATATTTTACACCTGATTTAAGATGTGCATATTCTTCTGAGACTAAAAACATTAAAAATACGCTATCATCTTTCTGTGGTAAATGCCACGCATATAGGCAAATGCATTTAAAGGGAGATAGGTGAGTTTATACATAGTAAAGTGTATCTTCCTGTTTTTCCTTTTACCTTTTTCTCTGGAGTTTCAATAATGCATATGTTTGTGAGCCTGCGTGCGTGTGTCGGGTATAACTGAATGACAAAGTGGAAAAATTGCCTAAATTACAGGTTTCGTCTTTCGAATGAACTTCTTCAGATTAACACTTGTTATATGGACGGACTCTTATAAATATAGCGGCGGGGGAAATACAACAAACATCATTATTAATGTTTCCATCGTGTAACGCATGTACAGTGAAACTGATTTGAATTTTAATTTTTAGCCTCCGATGTATTTTGCTGTATAACTTAAGAAACCACATTCAGTTTTCTATCGCCTTAAGTATCACCCCATCGTAGTTTTACAATAGTTGTGTTAGGAAAACATATGTTTTATAATCCTGGACGTATATTTCCGTGGAAGATTCCGAAATTAGTTTCTTCTTAATACATTTTCGGGTTTGCAAAGTATATAAGCTGAATATCATATATATGATCAGAGTAGCATTTTTATGTCAAAATTATGGTTGGTCTTGTTACGGTGAGCGACCAACGCATTTGATGTCTCGTTTAGTAAAATGTCACTTCTTTAAGATAAAATGTAGCTTTAAGTTATGCTATATTCATGGACTAAAGTGCTCAATATCAGGGATAGAGCGTATGTAAATATAAAAGTAGACACTGAAGTCAACGCCCAAAGTCGACAGTCTGATTTAAGAAAAAAACGCAATCGCCAGGACATAGGCCACTTGTGGGTGTTGACTTCAGTATCCCCTTAAACGTATGAAAAAATGGAAAAAGGGTTCCATCACTTTTGTTATTAGATATCCCACACTGTGATAATAGACGTTCTGCAAGGAATGGTGAAATGTTCTAAGAGTCACGGCACACATTTAGCACCCCTCATTCTTGCGCATGTGTAGTAGCTCCAACAAAATATATTTAGACTGATGCATTTCTAAAGGACGAAACGCGTCAAACGAAAACTTTTTTCCACTTTGTCATATATTTTCCCGCAATATACATATATATATGCGTATGTGTGTGTATGTGTGTGTGTGTGTGTGTGTGTGTGTGTGTGTGTGAATTTAACCTTTTCTTATTTGTGATATTAGGTTCGCTATTTCAATATTTTTTTGTTGAAATGTTGAATTATATTTTCCTTCTTTCTCTTGTTCATTTACTCTTCAACTAGCAAGGAAGCAGAAAAGCGTTGAAGTGAAATTAAAATGGCGCTCAGGCATTGTCAAGTTTATTTAAGCGCGAAATATTTCGCTTACTTCTTCTTATTGTTAATCTCCTTGTCACTTGTCGATTCCCCAGCAAAGGCGACAGGTGACTATTGTTACTTTTTTCTATATCTTTTTTAAAAATTTTATTTTTGACTTTATAAAGTTTATAATCCATTTAATTATTTTCTTTTTTTTAACTATAAATATTTCTTTTCCTTTCTTTCTCTCTCTCTCTCTCTCTCTCTCTCTCTCTCTGTATGTGTGTGTGTCTGTTTGTGTGTGTATGAGTGTGTGTGACGAACATACACACATTTATTTTTGCGTCTATTTCGCTTCCTAAGTATCTTTATGTGACTATATATTTTCTCTAATATATCTTCTTTTGGTTTCTTTTCGAAGATATCTACTGATTTTCTCTTGTGTATTTTCTTTTGCTTTCTCTCTCTCTAACTCTCTCTCTCTCTCTCTCTCTCTCTCTCTCTCTCTCTGTGTGTGTTTCTCTTATTTTCATTTTCTAGTTTTTGCTTGTTCCATTATGCTTGACTTCGTAGGTACCTTTTTTTTTAATCTCGAGGCATTCATATTTTTTCTGCTTTTCTCTTTGAAATTCATAGTCATTTTTTTGCTCATTCGCTTTACATTGATTTTTATTCTTACTCTTTCTCTTTCTAGCTTTATTCCATCGATTGCTTCTTCTTCGTTTGTTTTATTGTTATTGCTTTTTGTAAATCATCAACAGTAATTTCATTTTTCGTTATTCGGTTTTTGGCTTTTTTTTTCTATCTCCGCTTTTTCCTTCTTCCCTTTTGTTTTTTCTTTTCGTTCATTTTTATCTCTTTTCCTTCTTGGATTTTTTTTAATGCATTATTTATTTTTTCTAATTCTCTTCCTTTCATCCGCATTCTCCTTTCAAATTTCAATTGATATTTCCTTTTCTTTTTTTTAAGCTTTTCTTCATTTCTTTTTCATGTTTATATTTAACATATCTACATTTTTCATTTTGTTTTATTTCACGTTTCTTTCCAATTTCACTGTACATTTTCCTTCCTTCTTTCATTCCTTCCGATATTCTTATTTTCTTTCTTTCTTTCTTTATTCTACATTTCTGTCTTTCTTTCTTGCCCCTGTTTATTATTCTTTTTTTTCCAAGCGTTTCTTTCTTTCACGCATTCTTTCTTTCTTTTCGCGTTCTCTTTTTCTTGTTTCCTTTTTTACTTTCTTCTTGTTTTTTTTTTCATTCTCTCCTTCCTTCTTTCTTTGTTTCCTCTTTTATTTTGTACCTTTATTTCTGTTCAGACATTTCTTTCTATCATTATGTTTTGTTTTTATTGTTTACCTATCTTTCATTCCTTCTTATCTTCATTTTCTGTTTTGCTCTGTTCAAACCTTTCCCTTGCTTCATTTTTCTTTTCATACTTTATTTACATCTCATATATTACTTCCGTGCCTCAGTTCACACTCCTCGCTAGTCGTTTTTCTTTCTTAATCTCCTTTTCATACTGTTGTCCTTGCAGACAGGAGATAGACGCTGGCCGTTTGCTTGTCATTCACTTGATTGAGTTTTCGCCTTCTGTGGGCAAATTCGTTTCTCTGCTTACACCTTTGGTTCCTTTCATTGTCTGAGTTAACGAATCAAGCGAAACTTTCCGATCGCTAAACACATCTGAGAGAATCATATAGCGAAAGTAGCTTCATGTGCATCGTTTATTTCGCGAGCGTTTGTGTCTATACACTTAAAGATATTGTGTGCGCATGCGCTTGTATTTGTCTCTGTGCTCACTCGAGAAAAAAAGCAGAAATAAGAGGTGAAACGGGATTGAAAAATTTACTCCATAGAAAAATTCGTATATTAAATATTTCTCTCGTTCTATATCCGGTAAATGACATATAATGCAAGATAGCGGCATTTATCATGCATAGATTACTACAACACAAGACCAGAAATGGACGAAACAACATCTAAAATCGATCTCTATCTATATCTCTGAGATGAGGTATTATAGTTACTTGCATTGTTTACATTATTCGGAGTGTTATCCCCATTTTCATTGCTATATTCACAAAGTATCGGCCCTTGTACGCTCCGGCCTTCTTCAAGTGATTGGCATTTCGAACTGAACGCATTATTTCGTACACTGGGGGGTAGATTCTTCTAGTTCCACGTGCCATGCCTCTTCCAGATGACTCAGTTAGTTCCCTTTAACTCAGCTCTCCATGTTTTGCTTCACCACTACTGTTGTCTGCTTTTGTCCTAAGGGACAATTGCTTAGATCCAGTGACTAGACCCAAAGCAGTGGTGAACAAGCTACCCCGCTGGATGAAATAAAGGCTTCGGTTCGAAATTCTAATCTCCTGAAGAAGGTCGGTGAGTAAAACGGCCGAAACTTTGTGAATATATCAATGAAGATGTGGATAACAGTCAGAACAATGTAAATAATGCAAGCTAAAATCGAACTTACAACTTTTGCAATAATCACAAATTATAAAAAAGCACAACCGAGAAATTATCAAGAAACCACCCGAACAAATTAAACCCACGTGTAACTGCAGAATAAAGAATAAATGTCCTTTAAACGGCAATTGCTTACAAGACAACATAATATAACAAGACACGGTTGCTTGGAGGAAAAATAGATATTGTTACCTACCCAGACTAAAATAAACTACTAAATAAACAATCTGAACTCGTCTCAAAATGCAGATATGAAAACAGATTCTTACTACATTACTTAAAAATCAAAAACTGACAAGAATAAATGAAAACAAACAAAATAATAATAAAACACATTTAAAAGAAATTAACCCTAGCAAATAATAAACAAATTAACAAACCATTCTCGTTAGAACAGACGAAATATAATAAATACAAAATAAAAAAATGATTAAGAAACACATGTAAAAATAATCAATCCAAATAAATAAATAAAATAATGAACAAATTAACAAACCAACCACAACAAAATAACCGTTAGAATAGGCTACAAAAATTATACGAAAAATATCTATAACTGCTATATAAAAGATCTAAAAATATTTACGACGTTACAAAAAATAGAAAACCGAAAAAACAATATACAAAATAAAAAATAAATATAAAAAACAAATAAAATAAATTAATCCAAAAAAATAAACAACTTAACGAATCGCTCTCACAAAAATAACCGTTAGAATATATAAAATATATATTAGCCAAAACAAGTAAAAATAATCAATGCAAATAAATAAATTAAAAAACTGCACCCCCAAATAACACTTAGAATAGACTACAACAATCAATCAAAAATTGGAGGAAAATAGCTTTAATTACCTTCCTAGACCAAAACAAACTATTTTATCTAAAAAATGTTTTACTACTTTAGTAAAATATCGAAAACCAAAAAGCATAAATAAATATATAAAATAAAAATAAAGAATAAATAAAAACCAAGTAAAATTAATTAACACAAATAAATAAATAAACAAACCACTCCCGCCAAAATAACCGTCAGAATGAACTACCTAAAATGCTTCACTGACCCGTATATATAAATAGTCGAGAAAAAAAACAACACACGTTGTCTCGCGATATATATAAAGTGAACTCGCCCGTCGTATTCGACGTATGTGCGTCAAACAGCTCTGTTCTTACGAACCAACAGCCCAGACACTAGCACATATGATTTGACTGTTGTGGTGAAGGATTTGTGCAATACCAAACACACTTTTTGAAGGACAAAATACGGAGACGGGTCACAAGGTCCCCAAACAACCCTCCGCAGGTTTTAATTTGAGAGTTGAATTCAGAGTTGCCATCTAAGGTTATAGAAACCAGTCTGTCCTGCTATTTACCCATAGCTGGAAGGAGAAGAGGATTAATACCTTTCCTAACTCTATTCGCACGTAAGTGAATGTAACACGGCTTTATATATATATATATATATATATATATATATATATATATATATATATATATATATATATATATAATAATTTTAAAAAATGTTTCCATCGCTACATAAGAGTGCTAATGTGTCAAAAACGAGAGCCGAAACCATCAATATAATTATTGAAATTAAGTTGAATTAAGGTATCGAGTCCTGTTTCATCCTCAAGCGAAAATTTAGGAATAAGCTATCTTGGGGTATGCGCGTGTATATAAGTATGGTCTTTTGTAACATTAATTACTATGGAATCGGCTGGGTGCGGCCATTTTGGTTAGGTGGTCGAAGAGTTAATTCTTATCTACAGATCAGTCACCTTCGGAAAGGTTATGCCAGGTTATGGTGGGGTGTCTATTTCAAAGCCGATGGTGGCGGTCACCGTCTGGTTAGTTTAAAGCGAAAGATATTTCATGGCGCGACGGCAAGTCGTCAAGTGTCCAGATGTTTTATTTATATTTGAATTTTCACACACACACATACACCCACCCTTCCACTCCCCCACACCCCATACACACATATTTTATGTCAAATTAAACCGACAATCGATTCAATTTACTATTATATTTTCTTATTAATATAGTTGTACATTGTGGTCAAATATGAACTGTTCGAAGATCACTTTTTTTCCTTCGACCGTCTCAGCTATTATCAAGAAATGGCTGTCGTCAGTATGGTAGATGGCAATATATTATATATATACTGGCAATTTTTATATTGTTGAAATTCAACTCAATCCAAAATGGCACCTACGTTTAAATTTTTACGCAGCGGAAAAGCGTGTATTAAATATATCTATATACTCTTATTATTTTGTACGCCTATTGAATATTTTATACACACTTTAAGATACTGTCTCCTCTGGTGAAAGATATTTAATTTAAGCAGGTTGTTCTTTTTTAATATTATTTCTTTTAGAATCGTCAGCTTTTCCTTACACAGAAGTCTATAGTAATTAAGATATATGATTTCGCCATATTAATGATTATGATTTGTGTGGATATCTCAGCATCGATAACATTCATTAACATAAACAAATAGTAATGCTTTTTTGTAACTATTTTAACTTCTATTTAACATTATTTGAGCCGCGAGTGAGGCGGTTCTGACTAGATGTTTCACCCAAATCAAATTCACGCGAATGGCTTGTCAAACTTTCTTTGATTGCCAGCCATCTTCAGCACCATCACTACCACCAGGGGATAGAATGGAAATAAAGAGAGAGGATGATGACCTCGATGATCGAATTAATATAATCTAGTTGATTCTTTATTGTAAATCCCTTGGTTTAGTTACTTTGATCAGCTAAAAAAAAATGTGTCCAACCGAAAAGCCATTTTTAATGAACCGTGCCATGTAATCGATTTGGTACATTGGGCAAATGAAACCAAGCATTGTTTATTTGCACAGAAAATTATACATATACCAACTCTCAGCTTCATATTTTGTTAAATAACGAAATTATAAGGAGACAAATTAAAAAAAAAAAAAAAAGATTTCGGACTGTGTAGTTGTTCTCGGGGAAATAGCGATTTTCCAAATGTAGCTTAGATGTGGAACAAGACCGAAAGTATGGGCCACCCAGTGAGGATCGAACTCAATACTCATTCGTAATTGTTTTAGCGAGACAAGCTAACTCGGGGTGCCCAATTGTTCTCGGGAAATATGTTTTAACTCTATGTGGAAGATTTCCCCACAAAACAAACCTTCTGTCACCCAATCGTCAAACTAGTAATAATATTTGGTAAAAACATAACAAAATATATTCTGAAAGCTATTTACGGTTACATAGCAAACGGATCCAGTGCTGAGTTGCTGAAGGGTAATTTACTAGATCTCTCCAGATGTTTCAAGAACATTCGAGAAGTAACTAAAAGTTTCAAAAATTTCTAGAATGTCCTGGCAACATAGATGGCAGTATAAATATAGGGAACGTAAATTCAACAGTTCAATTTACTTCTAGCTGTCTTCCTTGATAGATACATTCGTCACAGATGGCATCAAGAGGCTCTAAGAATCCGGCAGACTCATTTTAATATTTCTGTGACAAGAGAGAAAAAGTACCCTTTGGCAAACTCTACTTAGATATGTGTGACCTACAAGGCATATTTCGGTATACTCATCAGAGATCAAGACAAACTCTGGGCACCTCATTTCACCTGCGAACTCTGCAAAAGAAATTTAGAAGTTAAGATGGAAAGTTTTGCGTGTTTAGATTGTGGAACTTTAGCTTTCATAGTTTTGGAAATTTTAAAATTTGAATTGAACTGGTGTTATTGTTATATACGTTTAAAATATGTTTCAATATTAATGAACATTATCATTGACATTTTATATCCTGGATTATTGGCAAAGCCATAAAAATACAGAATACTAGGCATGTTCAATATTCAAAATTCCGTATTTTTGTGGCATATGCTACGTTAACTGGGGTTCAAATCAAAAGTTTACATATCCAGCATACGATTTTTTGAAATTTCAAAAATCCTAAAATGTAATTTATTAGAATTCTTCAATATAACTGTGTGAAATATATTTGTATTTTTATGCTCATACTTTTCTTTTGTTTTTGTAGGCTGGTACAGAGGGTATAATAGAGTCTTAAAATTTGCAATCTCTTGAATGTGGAGAAAATCAATTGACCACTCAAGCAATTTTTCTTCTGCATGTTGGACCCTTCCAAACGTCGAGCTGACAAGAACGCGCTTCTTCTCATATATCCACACATATTGTTATCCATCGCCCCAGTGCTCCAAAGAGAGAGTATCAGTTTTTAGAAGAGATCTGCAATTCAGAAGACAGATCCAGATTTCAGAGGCACAGTGGAGTTAAGAAGCCCATACGTTCCCAACCAAAATGAACTTAACCACCTGATCAAAGCCTTGGTCTCACAACGTTCAATGCCGAGCTTTTAACCTCGAGACTCAAATAGTGAGATTTGTACGATGAAAGTGTGCAAGTCGCTGGTCAGAGAAAGCGCTATCTGTGTTTTTCAAGCTTTCTCACTCATTAAGATGGGCGTTGCTTCTGTCACAATGTAATCAGGCTGTTCGAGGCAATTGGAATCGTGTGTAAACACGGCGAGTGACGCCTCTTCATTGTCAGTTCATCCAGGGAGCTTCAAAACCATGCTTCTTCATAATGGCAACATGTATCCATCTATTCCTCTTGCTCACTCAGCGCAAAGAGGAACAGAGCAGTGTCAAGATCTTGCTAGATGTACGGTTGGGTGGTTATCGAAGACTTGAAATTGTTGGCATTGCTAATGGGTCTCCTAGGCGGCTTCATCAAGTTTCCCTCTTATTTTTGCCCTAGGGATACCGCTATACACTACCACGGGCGAGACTGGTCACAGCGGATCTATTTCAGCGTGTAGTGGAACAACTTCAAATGGAAGACATTTTTAAACCCCGGAAAGTATTGTTTCCTACACTGCACTTATAATTAGTCCTTATGAAACAATTTGTCACAGATCTAGATAAGGTGTCAAGCCTTCAAGTACCCTCAAGTCTTCTTCCGTAAGCGGCTTGCAGCAAAATTCAAATCCGGTGTTTTCGTAGGCCCACAAATAAAGAAGATCATTAAGTGCAATTAATTCCTCATGAGGCTTACTAAGACGGAGAAAGCAGCGTGGAACAGCTTCGTCGCAGCGCTTCGGAGCTAGCTGGCGACCAACAATGCCAAAAACTATGTGGAAGTTGTTGCGTCCCTGGTGAAGATCTACGGTAAAGAGGGCTGCAGGATATCATTTAATTTCCATATCCTTGACTGTCATCTTGATAAATTTAGGAAGAACTTGGTGGGGGCGGGGTGCTCAGAGGAGCAAAGCGAGCACTTTCATGAGAAAATACTGAACCTTGAACGCCGCTACAAAGAATCCTACAACGAAAACATGATAGGAAACTATATTGGGCGGGGATTTGGGAAATTAATTTACAGTATATGCATAAATTGCAAAGAACTACGTATTTCTACTTGTTTTATAGTCTCTCTTGTGTAATCATATAATAAATAAATGCTGCTTTTGAATACTACGTTTTATTGTTCCTAATATCCGTGAACGAGAATTTTCACATTCGCCAGTTTTCTCCGTGCGAATAGGCAAGTGTCAGAAATATCATTATCCTGGTCAAAATCGCAAAGTGTAAAGGAAGTGTTAGCCATGTTTCATAATTTCTAGGGTTAAGCAAATAGGAAATAATACACTCTACACAAGGACACAAATACTGTTACACTGTATAATCTATTTGGTCATAAATGACAGGAAATCTAATTTCTTTGCTGTAAAACACTAAACTCTTTGCCAAAATGCAAAATTCTGCTGTTCATATAGAGAGAATTACATGTATAAAGTGGACAGCATGGTTTTGCATTTTGGCAAATAGTTTAGATTTCTGTAATCTACAGTAAATATTAAATATTGGCTACAAGTTTCAAACCTTTATATGAAATATCCTTGGAATTATAAAGGTCCGAATTTTGTTGAAAATCTTATTTAGACAAATGAAAAATAGGTAGTTAAATTTCAAAACTACTGAAGATACAAATCTAATATTTTGTTTTTTTCAGTACATCTGCTCAAAAACGTATAGACATATGGAGTGGATCACCTGTGGCTATCAGTTGATTTGGAATGAAATGAACCACACAAAAAACAAACACACACAAACACACACACCATATATATATGGGAATATTCGAGAAATCTCATTAAAGAATTTTTTATAGTGCCTATTCTATTTCTATTTTAGTTTAGAAAATATACTTACATTCTAATAAATATTAAATTTATAAAATTTATAATAAAATATATTTGCAGGCAAAATGTAACGGACACACACACATACACACACACGCACACACACACACACACACACACACACACACATATATATATATATATATATATATATATATATATATATATATATATATATATATATATATATATGTATAGATAGATAGATAGATAGATAGATAGATAGATAGACAGACAGACAGAGAGAAATCTAGAAAGAGGCTGAGTGAGAGAGATCATGAAAGTAGCAGCCTTCTAACTTGATTCTAAAAACATCACAATTTGGCAACCTTTTTATTAACTGACAATCAACCTAGGGGTACTCACTGAGTTATTTAAGATGTATTAATTAATTTTTAATAATCAACTATGGTTTTGGGTTTTCATTTTATTGGGGGGGGGGTAATTTTCCCCTTTAAAATATTTCACATCTAGGTATGACATCTAGAATATTAAATCGGAATTTTGTAAATTTAAAAACGTTTCAGAGTTTTTGTAAAAAAAATATTTTGAAAAAGAAAATAAATAGTTCCCTGTCTGCAAGGTTTAGAACGCATTTCCCAAAATCATTCTCTAGTCGACTGTAAACTGAAAGTTTCTTACACAAGTCGAACCTTACATTGTTGATGTTCTTTTTAAGTAGATGAAAAATATTATAAAACAATGCAGTGAGCATTGCAGATGACTGACAACAGAGTTTACGTCAAGTGTACCGTAAATATATTAACACTTTTTTCTTTGTAACATGGAGGGGGATTCACAGTCCGAGTAGCATTTTAGACACATTATATATATATATATATATATATATATATATATATATATATATATATATATATGTGTGTGTGAGTGTGTGTGTGTGTGTGTGTGTGTGTGTGTGTGTGTGTGTGTGTGTTAGGTTTAAAAATTCAAAACGGAGCATACATTCGTCTTGCGCAAAAGAGCAATAATTTTGATTTGGTTTTTGTTAGTCCCAAAACGAAGAATGAAAATAAAATGATCTCAGTCTTTTGATAAGTTACCGAAGAAAGAAATCATCTAACGTCGGTAATTCTTCAGGAAGATTGACGAGAAAACTCTACTATACCAGGAGTTCATCCTGGTCCCCTGTGCACAAAAACTTAATGACATTTCTATCTCTTTCTACTGCGACTTCAATAAAAGTAATAGTTAAGGTGTTGTTTCTCGAAATAATTCAGTTTTTTTTTTAATTTAAAGCAAAAATAAATTACAATGCTTTATATCTGTGTCCCATACCTAAAATAAATATTACTGTAATTTTTCTATTAATGAGTCCCAATCTTAAATAATACATACATACATACATATATATATATATATATATATATATATATATATATATATATATATATATATATATATATATATATATATATATATATATATATATATAGCTGTCCACTGGTATTCGAGGATACCTGTCTACTAGGGCGGCTAGCCTATCCCTATTGCAGACGCTTGCTCAGTCGAATTTGTGTTTGTTCAACACCCACAGAGCCGTCCTCTGATTTTATATTGCAACTATGTTGAGCAAACATTAGTTACATTCTCTGGGAAAGAGCGTGTTATCCACCGTGTTCAATAATATAGCCAGCACGTTCTAACCCTCGGCCACAGCTATGACGGCTATCAAAGCTATTGACGGCCCCAAGGGCTCCGTCTACACAATTTCACTCACAAGGCTGGTATGGTTTTCGGGCACGTTCGAAAAGTGCCGCACGCAGTCACATATCACCATGAAGTCTCCTTCCTGACAAATCGACCATGGTGAGATTCGAAGCCGTGTCTCATGGTCAGAATGCGAACGTTCTAACCACTCGGGCACGTGCAACACACACACACACACACACACACACACACACACACACACACACACACACACACATATATATATATATATATATATATATATATATATATGCATATATATATGTGTATGTGTTTAATAATAATCATTTCCGTATACATATATATATATATATATATATATATATATATATATATAGATAGATAAAGATATAGATATATATAGATAGATAATATTAGTGCTTAATATGCACATACATACATATATATATATATATATATATATATATATATATATATACATATATACATATATATATATATATGTATGTATATATATATATATATATATATATATATATATATATATATATATATATATATATATACGGAAACTATTCTGTATCAATCTCTGTTAAAATTTGATTTTCTTATGGATTCCTTGTATCGAACTATATCTATTTTTAAAATCTGGGAATTCAATACAGAATTAGGAAAGTCTTAAAACATCGATAAACGGAAATTGTTGAAATAAAGAAATATAAATATTAGAGTGAGCATATATATATATATATATTCAAAATAAATTGGAGACAATAATAAATACAGTGAAAGAGTGAAAGAAGAGATAAGAAGAAAAGAAATATAGGAGGTAAAAGAAAGAAAGAAAAATTAAAGGAAAAACTGAAGTAAAAATTTTGCCATAGAAAGATGAAGAAAGAAGAAAAATATGTAAAAAATGAACGAAATTAAAATAATGAAAGAAAAATATAAGAAAGAATAGAAAAAAGTGAATGTAATTTAAAGAAATAACGAAAGACAATGAGAAAGAAAACTAAAAAATAATGAAATGAAGAATGTAGGAGAGCGGAATGACGAAATAAAAATAGGAAAAATAAATGAATTTGAAATAAAGCAAAGAAAAGGTGAAAAAAAGAGAATGAAATTTAGTGATAATGATGTAAAATAAATTTATTTAAGAACGTAAGAATAGGAAATTGAAGTTAAAAACAAACAAACAAGGAAGAAGGAAAGAAGGAAAACATAATAATGGAATAATATTTACAAAGAGAACATTTCTAAATAAATAAAAAGACATGACGAAAAATGTAGATATAGAAAGTGAAAGACTGACCAAAATGAATATAGGAAGAAAGAACAAAATTTTTTGATTGGAAGCAAAAATGAAAAATAAATTATGACAAAATGATATGTGAAACTTATAAAAATAGATCGTAGAAAACGGACAAAATAACAAGACAAAAAATGTATTAAAATCAACGTTGAAAAAGAAAGTATAAAACAATTTTTTTTTTTTTATGTGAGATTCCAACTTATTTATCCATAGTAATTTATAAAGTTTAAGTTATTAGTATTGCTCTTTGAAGCGAAACTATTATTATTGGCGGAAGCAAGTGCTGCCACAAATCCGTTATTAAAGTTTGTATTAGAGTTACTAACATATACTGTATAGTCTAACTGCTGCACCGCCTTATTGTCATTTGAAATCTTGGCGAGTTTTATTGTTGCAAGCTTTGTGTTTTTCTTTTCTCATTATTTTCTATTCGTAGTTATCGTTGTTTCTCATTTTCACCATTGTTTTAATTATGCTTTTACCAATATTCTCAAATCCTTTCTTCACATTTCCTTTTTATTATGCTATCTGCTTTTTTCCATCACGTATCCCCTTTTTAAATGGAAATTTCATTTAGTTAAAAAAAAAACTTTCCAGCAATTTGAAAAAAAAACATTGCTACGTTTGTCTTGCCTTATCTTAGCCGACACGTTTCGTTCTCTCTGAGATTTCATCAAGGCAAATTCAAGGATTTTATTTTATAACAAGTATTTATGTACAAGAGCAAATATGTAATTAATTTTTGAACATTTTTAAACCCAAGAGCGCCCATACATTTTCATCAGATTAACCGAACTATCAGGCAAGCTATAGAGGATGCCAAGTCACAAAATTCATTGTCCAATAAACAAGAGTGAATAAAAGATGATCTTGATTGTTTTTAAGGAAATTAGTATCTAAATTATTTTAATTTGGAATTAATTTATGTGTTATATATTTTAAGTCACATGAGATTATAAATTTAACTGTTTTCTTTTAATATTTTTATAGTCATGTCTGTTTGCTTGGCAAAATAGTAATTCTTTCAGACATAGTGATATTTGAAAAAATCCCGGGCGCAAATTAATATTTTCATAAGAAATACTAATTTACATAGTGGATTGCAGGATATATTCCATCCAAGCCTCATAGAAGTCTTTGAAAATAAAACATATTGTACCTACTTCTTCATCGATTATTTTAAATTGGAGCCATTTTCTTTTGTGAAAATCAAGTGACACCAAGTAAGGAAACATTACCTTGTGTTTTTATATTACTACTAATATTACTACAAAAATAATGAAGTTGTTATTACATCCTGTGAAGTATTAACTTCTAGTTTAGCTATCTGATATATTTCCTTCCTATGGCCTCTTGAAATCGCACTTCTTTTAGCCAATGCCTAGACCCGTACATGTCAGGAATATATTGATCGCTTCATGTATTATATGTCTCTCTGTTGCTGTCCACATTTCTCAGCGCAGTAATTCAAAAATTAAGATTAGCGAAGATGATTTTTGTGGTGAAGGATGTAGAAGACGTTTGGCGCAACATAGTGTATTATTGTGGATTCGTCCGTGATGGATGTATTTGCCTATTGCCTTTTGTGACATCTCTCGTAGTTCATCACCCGGCGTGAATCGAATGGAGACGGGAAAACAAAGCGGAAATCTCAAAAGGAACAGAAATAATGTCGGATTTACCCTTCATTGAAAGGCAGTTCTTACGCATCCAGCTTTTTATTCACTGTTGGGTGATAGCTGTGTTAATATATATAGCTTTTGTTTTTGTCTTCCTATGAAACCGTGTCTGATATGAGATGAACTAGAATCTATATTCCATCTCAAATAATGCTCATTCGAACATTGCATAGATAAAAAAAAAGGTACACAGAGAATTGCAAGAGAGTCTGCTAAAATCATTTAGGGACGACAAGGAATGGATTTTCTACAAAATGGGGATTGATCTGAATATTTCAGCACCCCTTGTAGATGAATTCACAATGAAAAATATTTTTTTATTAAACTACTTTGACGAAGAGATGTCGTTATTTTTTTTTTTTTTACTATTGGGTTAATCGGTTCGGTCTTCTTTAGATCTTTGTTGATCTAGATAATCTTGAGGGAATTTCTAACTTAACACTTTATTTCATTTATCTAGTAGGCTGTTCTCGTTCTGTTTCCCAGATCTAGGAATATCACGTCTTTTTCTTTCTTTAAAATACTGCCCAGTTATTGATAATCCTGTTTCCCCATAGTTTGAGCCTGTACTACTCAGCACAGCGATCAAACTTAGAATTAATAGAATACCAAATTCCCCAACCGACGCTATAATCCTAAATCTAGAATTGCAGCCTTAAGTTAATGTTCTAGTTGTTTAACAATAAATGAACAGTACGAGTATACAAGACGAGATATGCCGATACATTGGGAAAGCAAAGAGAAAAATCTACCACCCCATAGAATAATTAAAGGGTTCAGTTCGAAATTTCCTGAAGATTTCCCGGATCGGAAAACACCTAATGTAAACCGGAGAATAGATTAGTTAAAGCATTGAGATAATAGCAAGCAATATAAGAAGATTAGTCCGGCTTTAAAAAATGGAAATTATCTTAAGATAGACACAAAAAACTGAAAGATTGTGTTTGGTATTCAAATACGAAATTACATACGATTTTATATACGTACAACAGACAGAAATCTCTATAGTATTTTACTCAGAAAAATATATTCTCATAAACAGACAAGCATAAAAGTAAATACACAAATAAATAGTAATTTACGTTATTCAGAATATAGGCGGTCATGGCTCCCCACATTTTCCATTTCTTTATTATCTGTGATTTGTTGTGACTTCTTTAAAAATATAGTGAAACGATTTGCACGGACTTTGAAATTCAAAGTTGTTTCGCCAATTCCATATTCCGTTACATGAAGCGAAAGTCTACGCTTATAATTATGCATGCAATTAAAAACTCAGACATCTACAGAAATTATTTATAAATATAGATATATAAGCGGACATAGAATTTAGAAAATGTACATTCTTGTGCAAATTAATTGAAACAAAACGAATAATTCCGTTATTATTTACATTTTTGTATTTTTCCAATGAAATACGACCCAGTACATATGTCAGTACTTCGTATATCCATTCCATGAAATTCTTCCTTACAGATTGACCAGACATTCTCGAATGGATTTAAATCAGGTGAGTTTCCGGGCCAGTCTATAGTACATTGATTTGCTCACTGTTAAGGCTTGCCAGTGTGTTCGGACAGCTTTACAATTTTCGTACGCTTCCTTGGAGTAACGTCCAACCCAAACAATGGCCATAGGACAAATAATTCCCTTCTCCAAGTTCTCAAGGATACATGGCACAATGGATGAAAGCGTTAGTTAGATCCAGTGACAGGACCCGAAGAGTTGTGAGTTCAATACCTGGTTAAGGCAGTGGAGAACTTGGAGATGGGGAATTAACAGGAGATAACTGATAAGTGATATCCATTAGACATGGCACGTGGAACTAGAACAGTCTATCTCAGCGAGCGAAATAGCGGGTTTAGTTCGACAGCTGTAGAAAGCCGGAGTGTACAACGGCAGAGACATTCTGAAAAATATGGCAACAAAGATCAGGATGATAGTCCAACCAATGTAAATGATGAGCTAAAGAGGTTGTTTCAACTAATTTGCACAAGGTTGTATACATATTCATACGAACATATAAATATGTAAACAGTACTACATACAGTAGTCTAATGCCGAACATAAAATTTATAATTTTTTTTTTAAAAATCACTAAGAAAAGAAAATATTATATTAATTACTGTAAAAGATTATATTATAAAAATAACTGATAAAGATATTTTATTATAAATTATTATAAATAAAAACAAAATAAAGGTAATCATTTTCAGTATTTCAGGGGTGAATTGCATACATGATTGATCATTATGCAGTGAAATTTTCAGATCAAAATTCAGCGAATATATACGAGTCATTCTGCATAATTATTTATGCACTCTTTTTACAGGCTTACGTACGAGGAGGCCAGTAAAGAAATCTCGAACCAGTGAAGAATGAATTTAAAAAGAGAAAAATAATATTTGGTCATTCGGCTAGGTTTTGGGAAGTTGATTGAACCGATTTCAGCAACCCCTCGCATTAATACTTTCCTCTCACTTTCTAATGTTAATTATAAGGGTAGATTTTGCTTTACATTTTCTCTAAAATTTCGTCATTGTTCACCTGTTCGGTCCATCTCATTATCCTTCTATAAAATCACACTTCTGCTGCTTGAAGTCTTTTCTTCATCTGTGAAGAGATTGTCCAAAAACGATATTTTTCTGTTCTTTAATACTTTGTTTAGCTTTTGGAAGGCATCTTTCGTTATGCCAATGCAGCTTCGGATTTCCGTGTTGCACTTTCCGTTTTCTGCTCAAACACTTCCCAGATATTTAAATTAGTTGTACATGTATCAATTTCTAATTTGCAATTGATGTTTAGTCATTTCCTCTCGCTTTCTTTCACTAACCTCTGTAGGAATTATTTTAGTTTTCTTTCTGTGTCTGCTTTAAACACAGAGCCATCTATATATCTTATGTTAAGATTGTGGCCACCAGTAATGAATCCCGGTCAGTCAGTTATGTGCCATACATGACTGATGAAGCAAATTTTTCCCGCAGTCGGTAGCCATTTCTTTCTGCACGAGATCAGTTGCCAACCAACGCAACCCGGTCTGTCCTGTTATTTACCCATAGCTGTTGGGAGAAGAAGAGGATTCATACCTTCCAGAGGTTATTAGCAACTAAGTGAATGTAATGGATTTGACTGGAATTAGAATTCGGCTATCCGATTCCTCAAACCGAGACGCTATCCATTACTCCACCGTGCCTCAATGAATCCCAGAAGGACATATAATTCTTTGAGAATAATTTCATTGAATAGGTTGAATAATCTGGTGAGAAGACGCATCTTTGCTTGAACCCCTTTCCATTGTTGTATATTTACTGACTTCATTTTCTATCCGGATGCAGGCGGTTGGCTGCCAGTATAGGTCCTGGATTATTTTAATATCCGTCCTAAATATATCATTGTTATCTAGCAGGTCCAACAGCTCTTAGTGACATAGTTTATCAAATGCTTTTGCATAATCTATAAAACCCCTTTTTGCATTTCTATTGCTCTATATGATATCATAAATATCGCATTTCCAGTTCCGGTGTCTGTATTGAACCGTACTGTTTTTTTCTCTACTTCCGGTCTGATTCTCCTGACCATTCTCGTCATCCGAATTTGGATGATAGGTTTTGTGTAGTAGCTCATTAGCAGATTGTCCGATTAAATTCACATTCGTTTGCAACTGGCTTCTTAGGCAGTGCTACAAAAATGGATCTACTTAGTTCTTCTGGTATATCACCAAGGTATATTTCATTTATTATTTCTATAATCTTGTCAGTATCTTATTATATTATCTAAGTCCTGCAGCATCTCTATTATACATCCGTCTGGTATTATTGCTTTGTTTCTTTTCAATTTGGCCCTTGGCTGATTTCGCATCAGATTTTAATATTTTTGGTCCTTCCAAACTTGCAAGTTGCCATCTTTTTGGTCCTTCCAACTTGCAAGTTGCCATCTTTCATCGTAGAAGAGTACTCCGAAGTATTCGTTTCATCTCTGAATTATTTTTCTTCCTCTAATATCAGTAAACCTTTTTTAAATTTTAGTCATCCTGTTGAAGAACACGGCTTTTGTTTTTTTAGTTCTCGTATTTTTTATGCATATTTGATTTTCATTCATTCTATTCCGATACATTTTTCGTTGATTCATGCCTCTTAATCTGCTAACATTTTTCCTATTTTTTGTGCAGTGTCTTATATTACGTGCAGTTGTTTCTTTGTCTCTATTTCATAATGTCATACATTCTTTTTTTTCTTTCTCTGGTTGTTGTAACCTGGGGAATGTTACTGAATAGAATAATCAAACGAAAGTTGGTAATGAACGATAATACTTAGGACAAGAACAACACATATAAAATTCACCAGCGGCGCCTAGAAGTAGTAGTCAAATGCTAGAAGTGGGTCAAGTGAATTCAACAATGATATCCTACTGCGGGATTCCTACCAAGCGCCCCACACAGTCAGATGTGGCACAAGGCCGAATTTAATATGGGGTATCCGAGCCCGTATGCTTGGCCAAAAATTCCCCGTAGACCGTTTTAAACGAGGTCGAGTTGCTGTTTCCCGAGACGAGATTCTGCCCTTCGACATAGCCTCCTCTGGGGATCCTCTCTGCCCAGAGGCAGAGGGTTTCACCAGCACAGCTGGAGACGAATCTCATATTGCAATATTTATTTGTAATAAAATACAAAATGGGGCACATGTCCAAAAATGAGGTGGGGAAAAGGACAGTCTTCATCTGTCTTAATTTTAAACTTAGCTAGCCACAAATACTGACCCAGACATACAAACAATATTCCTAACACCAAAACAACGCAGTGTTGCTTACCTTTCTTACTACATTCACCATAATACCTCTTTGTCTCTATGAAAATACTAAATATACCCCATATGTACAATTCATTGTCCTTGGGAGTGGCATAGCAAAACAATTTTAAAACTAGCCCCAATGAGTATTTATAATATGAATAGAAATTATTTACATGAAACTAAACAAAATAATGTTAATATAGTAATAAAACCCCTACAATCCTTTAATTTGACAGAAACTTCAGTTAACTGGACGAAATCAATGCGGGTCTATAATAATATAAAAATCATTCATTCATCACACTGACACGCACTCATTCAGATACAAAACCAAATACGAAAAACACATACGCGAAAAGGAAAGGCGCCCCACATCCACCAGAGAAATGATATCAGTGACCACCTAACGAGCGAGGGGATGGGGAATTAAACTAAAGAAAAATGGAGACAGAAATAAAAGGGGCCAATGAGCATACACACCCTAGCTAACTTAACTGGAAAAAAAGGAAACTATGCATTCAAAAACAAAACCTAAACTATCCTAATTTCGGGATGGGTTGCCAAAGTTCAACCCAGGAAGAACAATATCCTGATGCCTAACCGACATCAAAATGCCACTCTATATCAGCCCATTTTACTCGACATAAACGCGCAAGATTCACCCACCTTTTGCCAAGTTTTGATGAAGTGGGCCGCCGCTTTTCCGCTCTAATCTTGACGTTAAGCTGATGATTACAGACGAAGAAAAGTTTGGAAGAAGTGAACTTCTCGGCTTCATAGAATTCCTTCTGACGTGTCGACCAAATCACGACTCTCATAACACCTAGTAAGTAAAAGAACACATAGTTTTCAGTCTTCGTCATCGGCGGCAACACATTGCTACAAACACAACTGGCCTCAAGAACAAAGAAGTTTCCACGCAGTATGCGGACCATGAGGCCTTCAACAACTTGCACAACGGCGCTACGACCCTGCAATGAAAGAAGGCGTGACCCAAGTTCTCGACTTCCCCACTACAGCGTCGGCAGTTAGAAGATTTCTCCAAGCCCGCTGCACGAGGTATTTTGCCGGCCCAGAGAGCCCTACGAATCATCATCCAGCTGAGTGATGCCTCATCGTTATTGAGGCATTTCAACACGGGCGCCAAGGCCATATTGAGCGAGCCTCCTGTTTCGTAAAATCGAGCTCGTCAATCAGATCATCACGACCGTACCCTCTAATTAACAGTTGATATAATGCATTACGAGACAACGCATGGACGTTGCAGAGGCCATACAACGCCCATAAGTGGCGTTTCAGAGCACGACGACATTCGCGAAAGGAAGAGCATTCGACTCGGAATAAAGTTATCAGGCATGGGAACTTCTTACGGGTGTCTTCCTTTCATAAGGCGTCCACCTCATTCGATTCGTGACACATTCGGTCTAGGAAGGCGATGCGAAGCATATATTGACGAATCTCAATGCTAGACATAGCCAGACCGCCTTCAGGTGGACGAAGGCTACAGATCTCCCTAGATACCATAGTGGCCTTGCCTCTCTACAAGAAAGAGAACAAGAGCTTTACTAATGGCATTAGTGTGGCATACGGAAGTTGAAGTACAGAGTGTCGGTAAAGGACAATCGGGTAGATGTGTGAAATACATACTGCCGCCCTCCCCTTCAAGGAAAATTCCTCCAAGACCTCAGATTAACTGCGATCTCGGCCTTCCCTTGTACCTCCGACCAATTCATATCAACCTGTAGATCAGGATCGAACCAGACGCCGAGTATCTTGACCTGCCCATCCGTTCAGAGGAAAGATACGGGATGAGAATATCCACTGCGCAAAGCCTGCCCGCCGGATCTGCGAAGACAACAGTACACGCGGCCTTCAAAGACTTGCTTACTAGCAAATAGACACCTCTCGAGCGATCATCAAAACTTGCTGAATAGAGGGAGAACCCTCTAGACCAGTGTTTCTCAACCTTTTCTGGACCAAGTCCCACCAAATTGCTTATAAATATCTGATTACCCCCCCACACACACACACACGTAGTGAAATTATATAACAGATGGAGCTTCCTGGAATTAATCCCATTGATACTTCACTTATATTCTGATCTTGCCACCATCAGCTATGCTACCCTACAGGTTCTGTTAATTGTTGTGTCGGAAACCTACCACCCCTCTTGAAGATGAACTTGTCTGCGTCTGTGAACAAAGACTTTAAACAGTGGCATGTTATAGACTACTCAGGCGATTTCTGTACCTTTTTCCCAATCTATTAAAACCCTTTTTATTGTTACGTGTTATTTGTCGTTTGACTCTATAAACCCCAAACCGACATCATAACATTAATGTATATGATAAGAACAAAATTTGAAAACTTAAGTAGGTTTTCAATATTGATAAGCAGACAAAATAAAATTCACAGGTAAAAAAAACAGACATTTTTTTTCATTTTATTAAACTACAAGAAATTGAATGTTTCATATGCGGTCTACTTAAATAAAAAAAATAGGATGCACTTCAAAAAAATTAGTGAAAACTTTGTGCTTGATATCTGCTGCAAAGAGATTTTATAATTGGTACAATTTTAGTTAGTTTCAGTCTTAAATCCCCCTCGTTTGGTGATATCTAGTGAATCTCTTTTTTTTAGTAGCAAATCATTTACAGTACTAAAGCCACATTCTACTAAATATGACGATGGAAATAGTAATAATAATTTTCTTGCAAAGCCAGTTGAGTTTGGATATTTAACCTCCGTCTCATCCCAAAGCCATGCTGTCACTCCTTTCATATTGAATAAAGCTTTGACAGACTCATCATTCTGTAATTCCGCAAGTTCTTTTTGGTACTGCACTGAAACATCACAGAGATTCACTAGCACTGACTGCGTCACCCATAGTGGAAAATTAATCTCTTTTAAATCAGAAAATCCTTCTTGAAAATCAGTCGCTAAGATTCTCAGATGATCCAAAATAACAAGTACAGCAGCATCAGTTGGCTCATATATCTTCAACCAGTGGAATTGATCAAACTTCTTCAAAGAAAGTTGTTGTTGCCATAATTCAATGAGTGAAATAAAGCCAAATATCTTTGCTTTTACATCGATAAGCGATTTATTTCTTCCCTGAAGTTGTTTATTCAACATATTCGGTTTTCGAAAATATCTGCAAGATAGCATAGATACGCTTTTCCATCAACAGTTTGCAAGTGCATCATTTCGGTTTTATCACTTAAAAAGCCACTAAGCTCTTCAAATAGTTCTATAAATTTTTTCAAACAATTTCCTTTAGAGAGCCACCTTACATCGGTGTGAAGAATAAGCTTCACATGATCGGCATTGTTATATTCACAAAATTTTGTGAAAAGACGCTCACATTTGGCATTAGACTTGATAGCATTAATGCATTTTATAACTGATTTCAGTACCTCATTAAGCACAGGGGAGATCTCTTTTGACACTAAATTTTCCCTATGTATAACGCAGTGCACAACAGATAATTCTGCATTCTCATCCTTCATCAATTTTAAGCAGCCATTTCTTTTTCCCATCATCACAGGGGCACCATCAGCTGAACACCATATTATGTTTTTCATTGGTATATTATTGAAATCCAAGTAAGATTTTAGTTCACGATATATAACTGATGCGGTTGTGGTGGTCTCCAAGGATCTGCAGAACAACATCTCTTCAATAAATTCACCTTTGTCAATATATCTTACATAAGTTATCAATAAGGCCTCACTGCTTTTCATAGTGGATTCGTCTATTTGCAGTGAAAATGTTTTTGATTTCAGCTTTTCATCAAGCTGTGCTTCGACATCATCACTCATTTCATCTATTCTTCTTTTCACACTGTCATTACTGAGAGGCATGGCCTTGACATCATTTTCTTCTTTGCCCAAAACTATTTTAAGAAATGCTGATATACTGAATCAACTGTGGGCGAGGACTTAATTAAACCATCTATATAGATGGTTTAATTAAGTCCTCGCCCACAGTATGATTTTTTCTAGCTTTAGCAATGAGTAAAGAAATTTCATAACTTGCCTCAAGAGAACGACTGGCAGTAGCAGCTTGTGCAGTGAGCTAAGTTTTATATAGTTAATCTTTTTTCAAACTTGTCTTTTAAAGCTTTGAAATAATTCAAATCCGAGTTTGCAAGGAAGCTATGTTTAGCTTTTAAATGCGCCTCAAGACGGCCTCGTTTTATTGATTTATTGCTCAAGGATTGCTGACATAAGAGGCAAAAAGGTAATTTTTCATCATTGACTGCGGTTATAAAGCCGTATTTTAAGAATTCCTCCGAGTACTGGTGAACTGTTTTCTTGCTTGCACTACTCATTTCATGCATAAGGGTTACAACTGAAATTAAAAAATAACTTATAAAACAAAATTTACTTTCAGAATTGACAGACAATTTAAATACGTAAACTGTACTTTCTTTGTAAAATGATTTTTTTAGCAAACTTGTATTGACAAATCCAGTCTATTTTTGGAATTTTATGTAACACAAAGTCTGATTTTAAAAAATGCAAAAAATAAACCCAAAATTGAAAAAAAGCGAGGTAATTTTTATTTTAAAGCTTTTTCACTTACTTTTCGTTCGTGGCAATGAAGGATTAATTAAAATATACGAAACTAATTGAAAGGGCCAGTTTACACAATATAATATAATTGCATTGAATACGAGCTTCAATACAAATAAATAAAATTGCTTGCTATTGAGGATACTTCACATGTAGTATTCGTTCCATAACCACTTACTAATTTTTAGAATTCACTTAGAGCAGGGGTGGGCACACTTTTTTTGTAAGCGGGATAAAATTCGTTTATAATCGCGGTGCGGGGGCCGGATATCTTGAAAATGTGTATTGTAGAGCGACCATGAAAAAACAAACGTTTAATAATTTCATTAATTTTAATTATACATTATAAAACTACTCAAGCAAGACTTTTAATTAGAGACGGCAGTCGGTAATTTTCATATTTTTACATAGAAATTCATTTAACGAAATAAAATTAAGTAAATGTTTTACTATTTTAAACTTTATTTAAAGACATTTGCGTCCAAATTGATTCTCTCATTTATTTAAAATATTGCTATTTTTATATAAAAATATTTGAATGTTTTTAAAGCATCGTTTTCATTATAATGACGAAAAGTAAAAAAATTGTTTGAAAAAGTTCATAAAATAAACAAATATAAAATATAGAAAAAATACAATTAATTGAAACATTTTCGGTGTTTTAAGGCGCAAAAACATATTTTTAGAAAGTTTCCTTGTGTTTGAATGAAATAATGTCATTTTAATAAATGAATTTTTTTTGTTAAAAAAATTTATGTTCAAAAATTATTTTAAGTTATTTAAAAGGTGATCAAAATAAGTGTAGGTACATTTATGATTTGTTGTTTAATTAAACAATGTTTTTGAGAATTTTTTAGTTTTTTTCCAAATATTATTAATTCGGGAAATTTCGAACATTTTCTCTTTTAGAGAATGAAAACTTTTGACAAATATGGCATCCCTTTCGTCGGGCCGGACAAAAACGAGTCGCGGGCAGGATCCGGCCCCCGGGCCGTATTGTGCCACTGACTTAGAGGAATGTCTGACTTAGAGGAATCAAAACGATCACCGAATTTCCAGGCCCCACGTCAAAATTCCCACACCCCACCTGTGGGGCGTACGCCCCACGTTGAGGAGCACTGCTCTAGACAGAATGCTATCATGGTTATGGGTAGAAAACCGGGTATCCTGCACACAAAAAACATTCACCCCGAGGCGCTGAAGGTCACGAGAGAGCCACGCTCTGGGAGACTATGATCTTAGACCTCGGGCATTTAAACATGCTAACCAGATAGAGAGCCATAGTTAAAACCTATTAGGTTTCCTCTGCTGGATTGAACATGGCCGGGGTTAGGACACCGACGGCCTCTCCCATAGAGACAGTACCCATTTCATTTTCAGTTGTGCCTTCAGGAGACAGACAACCAATGTCCAGGGAGAAAGTTAGCTTAAGAGCTCTATACAGGGAGGGGTGAACGAAAAGCGAGAGCCTCCCTGAACAGAGTTGATTTAGTTTTTTCTCGTTTTCGTTATCAAAATAAACTAACGGCGGATAAATATCAAAAGCACTGTTAGCTTCACGTAACATGGCCCAGATGTTTGCTGAGCCATGACCCGCTCTTACAACAGTTAATATTCTTTCATCCAGGGGAACATTTTTGGGATCTTCAGTGTCCAAATTGTTTTTTTGTTTTTTTTTTTCATATTCAAAAGCATTTTCAGGTCTTTGGCTTTCCGGGATAGGGAAAATGCTCTCTCAGATTGGTATATTTTCACCCGACACACATCTTCCCCCCTATTGAAAAGTAATTTATATTTTACTTTTTTCTTTGATAGGTTCAGCAGAGTCTGAAGGGCTAATTTGCCTCTTCAGAGTTTCTGTTTTTAGTGGTGAATTGCTGGGTGTTTAACAGGCGATGGATTGGGAGTTTTGAACTGAATTAGGGTTTTTAAGTGGGGAGGAGAATTTTTTTCAGTGGAGTCAACTTGGAAGAGGTCAGGGTTATTGTTTGCGAAACTTGGGGTAGAGCCATAGTGCTGTTTAGAGTATGGAGACGACGGAGCTGATGTAGATTAACTTATTATTATTTGAGGATGATGTTTTAAGGGATCCTTTAACTTTTCTAATTTTTCCTTTTTCTCAAAAGTGGACTCGTATCTTAGCCGCTGTTGACACAGTTTGTCTGAGTAAGTGGTCGAAGAGTCGACCTTTGAATTGGTAGAGGGAGTGGGGCTGTGCGTATCTTTAGCCGAGAGGACTTCAGTGGAACGAAGTCCCGCTGCCCGGAGCTTCCCTTTGACCTTACTAACGATCTGCAATTCCCCGTCCGTCTTCTCCGCAACCACACTAGAGGCGGGTAAAAGCTTTTCGGGGAATGGGGGCTGATATACAGAACCAACCGGGGGTTAAACCACATCGGTCCCGATCGCTGGCATGCCCATTACAGGCGAGACGGATGTAAAATACTCAGTTGCAGGGGGATTTGAGTCGACAGGGGCCAGAATCTCAGAGGCCTTCTTCTCTGTGAAGGAAGAGATCAGGTGACCAGTTTGTTCGCGCTTCCAGCAAGTCGGTCTATGACCGGTGACTATAATTGACATATTCTGGCCCGTTACATCCAGACAGTTGGGAACGTAGATGAAGGCTTTCCGGTCTATCATGATTTCGAAACTCCATCCCCTGGTAATATCAGTAGAGGAAACACTGAGTATCTGACCAAATTGGAACAGTTAAGCGGCCAAGTGCTCTCCGACGAATCGAAGAGGGACTTCAAATACTGATACAGAGGTTCTCCGCTTACCTTCATATTCTGTATGCAGAATAAGATCGCGACTGGAAGCGAATTTACAGTCGGTAGACGTGGGTAGATGTACGTTCCACATGAAAAATCCCTTTCTTTTGTACACCCTCTGGGGTTTGATCCCCAAAGAAATTAGTGATTTAATTACGGTGTCTTTTGTGGAGCGACAAATTTTGCGCGAACGCTTGTCCATCACAAAGACGGACACGATTCTTTTTCCATCACTCTATTATTCCTCGAGATTGACCAAAAGCCCATCTGCTGTTACCAGATGTGCATACCTATGGGGTTCTCGAGGAACGCCGTGATGTTGATTGAACACTTACGTGGGGACTTTCAACAGGATGGCGTCTCTTAGCGCACTATATTTAAGTCTTTAGTTTTTTCATCTTCCGTTGCTTTTGTCGGGTTTGGTGAATTTGGGCCAATTTTGGCCTCCATAAATTCGTCAGGTTTCGTCAGGTTGCCAGTATTTTGAAACTTTCCACCTACCATACTCTCACTAGAAATATTCATATCGGCAACAACGTCATGTTGGGTCTTTTCACCTTTGACAGATTTCTCCAAAACATCCTCCTCTTTATTCTCCTGTTCCTTATCGGGTGGATATTTCTTTTTCCTTTTGGTCCCGAAAAGATTTTTACGGACCATTTTGAAAAGAGGGGTATTTATTCTATTGAAACAGAACCAAAAACAGTAACAACTTTTCAGACAAATTAAGTACTTGACAAGAAAACGTGAACAATTGCTCACAAACAAATAAAAACGAAAAAAATAAATATACACTATAATTATTACAGAAAATAACAGTTCAAACGAAACATACCAAAAACAGACAGATTTGACTAAATAAACACAAAATTAGAATAAATGAAAAAAACTGAAGAATTAAACACATAACACACAGAACACTTTACGGATATTTAAAAGGGAAAAACAACAAAGAACGAAGTAACACGTAATAAATATACAAAAATAAATCGTACGACGACAAAAAATTTAACACATAGAAAAAATAAACAGATAAACTCTGGAAGGTGGATATAGAAAATCAAAAGAAACGGAAAAATAACTTTAAAAGGAGACTTAACAGAAAATATCAAAAACTAATAAGAGGAGAATAAATACAAAATCAAAGGAAAAATAAAAATGGGATTTAAAAATTGAAAAAGAAAAGTCGTCGCTTGGTGTTAGACTTCAGCGCTTATTTTGATATTTACATAAGCTCTATCTTTGAAATAGAGATCTTTTACTCATAAATATACCTTACTTTAAAAAATATATACGACAAATAACAATATATATATATATATATATATATATATATATATATATATATATATATATATATATATGTATGTATGTATGTATGTATGTATGTATTTGAAATTAATTTCAATCCTTCATGAGCTACTGATCGTTAGCTATGATTTATTAATAAACATGTCATTTTTGTTTTGCTTCTCTTAAGCTTTGATAGTAAATAAACAATCTTAGTGCTCAAGGTAAAGAAGTAGAGTCCAATAGTATTATAAAAACATCAGAGAATTCCCGTAAGTTATCTTTACTCATTTCAAAGATACAACGTTTCAGAGCTTAATCTAGCAACTAAACAATTTTGTTGTTACACCCCGTATGTGTATGCGTGTTTGTACATATATATATATATATATATATATATATATATATATATATATATGTATATGTATATGTGTGTGTGTGTGTGTGTGTGTGTGTGTGTTTATATTATGCCTTAAACATTATTTTTTTGACTACCCATATTTGAGTAGACGCCCCGTTTTTATTTTGGGCTCTTTATATTATCCTTTTTGCGACTACCCATACTTCAGTTGAAGCTCCGTTTATATATTAGTCAGTATATTTATTTATTTTCGTCTACCGGCCTGAATATTCAATAAATTTTATTAAAGAAAAGGGGCACCATACGATGGATACACATGATAGAGTATATGCCTACACGGGAACAATGAATATTATGGTATAAATTTCATCGTAATAAAATTTCAACATGTGAAATTGTAATATTTACACATATCACTATATGAGCTTTAATCAATATGGTTCAGTATGCGAGTAAGTGCCACGAGACGGAGATGCAGAGTTTCAGCATTTGAACAGTTCGGTAGGGCTGGACTATAGGCAAGATAGCATTTGAAAAGCTGGATATTCATTTCATGAAATATTATACACATTGAATATGACACGTCGATAGTTATTAACTGTCGTTAAATGAAAATTCAAGAAGATGAGGACAAAATTCTGGGCGGACATCAACTACAGGCACTCTTCATGATTGGTGCATTCTAAAAGTAGCTATAGCAGAAGACCTTTCACCTATAGTAGAAGCCAGAGCAGAGTTAGTCTCAAGAATGTGAAAAACGGCCTGTTTATAACCGGTACATTGTAGCAGGCCTCAGGACAGTGTGACTCTAGCTATACCTCCATGTACACTAGACCTCACCGGTCTGCAGGTCTATATCGGAATCTGAACGAAGTCACTTCAGGAAGCTAATGGCGTTCCGTATTCTTCATGGGGGATGGCTGCTTTCACCTGCGTGCAATTATGTTCGTTAGGACGTAGGACCTTGATCTGTAGAGATATATAACTCCGAATCTATGTTTTCCCAAGATAAATAACCCTGATTCCTTTACAACTTTGATCTTTGTAGGGGGAATTTGAAACACCCAGATACGTGTTCATTTGGTATTCCTGGAGAATAGTGATGTACTTTATCGCTTCTTCCAATTCTCTACCTTCTCCATTGACACTGCTACTCTTTCTTTCCCAGCCTATGCTCTGCATCTTTCTTTCTTTATTTGTTTCTTTTTTTCTTTATATCTTTCTTTCTTCTCTAACCCTCTTCTGGCCTTTTCTCCTTCCTTCGGTTGTACATATTTTGTTTGTATGTTTTACTTCAAAGCATTTCATCCACATTTATAGACATTTTTCAATGATACGCATTGACAAAATCTAATGAACAAAAAGGAATATGTTATCATCTGGAAAGAAAAAGAACTGAAAAATGTACATTTTTATTGTATACTTAATGCCAGAGAGTACAATTTATTCTCTTGTCCTTTGATAATTCAAATTATTTTCAGCCAATTGAAGTCTTGCAATAATTATTCACCTACCACACCTGTAAGGGGCAGAAAACGTCATGCCATGTTAATTCTATTTTAAGCAATATTTTATGTTTTATTTAACTTCTTTGGAATATTCTCTGATGTATTTTCTTCAAATTTGCCGATGTGTATTCTCATTGGTGCGTTTGCAAGGTTGAAGGACCAAGCTTTAAAACAACATCTGTTACTTAAAAATACAAGAAATAAAGGCAATTTAAATCAGCCATCTTTTCCATTGAATACAGGTAAAAATTTAAAGATGAAATATTGTGTTTTTTCCATAAATATTTAATATTAAAGACCATATATTAATAAAACGAAGAATAAAATGTGTTAAAATTTTAGAAACGAAATTTCAAAAGTCAATCAATTTTATTTAATTTGTTTCATTTATTAGGGGATTTGGATGACATTTTCGCAAAGTATAAAATTATTAGAAGGCATCAGATTAATAACAAAACGAAAAAATTGTAAAACATTTCTATTGAAATTAAAAGAATATAACATTAATAAAATTATATATAGGTATATGTACATGTATATAGATGTGCGTGGGATAAATTGCCGCCTAAATTACGCAAAAAATAAAATAACACTGACTTTCACATTTTAACAGATACATTTACCAAAATTAAACAAAAATATCTTGAAATAGTAAAAGAGTAAATTAATTCAATAAAATTACAATTGACTTCAACCACGGCCGCTAGACGAATTCGGAATCTCCAGTAACTCTTCTGGACGGTCGGCTTCTTCAAGTTGGTTAATGCTGCAATAATCATTACCTTCAATTAATCTTTGGTGTTACAAGTAGTTTTCTTGGTTTCCGGTCCTATTGAGCCCCACACATAATAATCAAGTGGGTTGAAATCTAGGGTGTTAGACAGCCAGATATAAGGGGTGATTTGGTCGAAGAAATTGTCTGAGAGCCATGAATCGGTTCTCCTGTTTGTTTTACATGGTGAAAGATTCTGTTTCCAGACATAGGGTCTACTAGTAGTCACTCTGTTGACCCAGGTCATCACTGCTTCCACAAGGCAGTTGATGTAGGGATCAGTGTTGTGTCTGTAGCCCTCAGCAACAAATTCTGAAGTTATTTTCTTGTCAGAAAGATTAGGGAGAATTTCCCTAGCTGCACTACTCTCGGAATCACCATTAGACTCACCCAACTTTTTAACGAATGCCCTGGACTGCCCGAACAAAAATACCAAGCAGTACAGCAAATCTTTTCAAAATTTCTGGTGTAGTGAATTGCGTTCTGGTGCCCCTTTTCTCACATGCAATAAGCATCTGAATCTGTGCAATGTACAGTTAACAAAATTAAAAACAAACAACACGCATGCGTGGAATCAAACATATACTATGCCAACAGTTTACCCATCACACTTTGTGTGTGTCTATATATATATATATATATATATATATATATATATATATATATATATATATATATATATACATATTTGAACGCTGAAATCATACTCTTTGTTCTTTAACATTTGTATACATACATATATATATATATATATATATATATATATATATATATATATATATATATATATATATATATATATATATATAACTTTGACAATCAATTGTACCTGCTCGACTTGTCAATGTAAATCTTCATGTCACCATCATAGCTATGACACGTCTATACCAGCTGAACAAGGATTCATTGTATCGCCGGCAACATTTCCAGGCACAAATTAAGAAATAAATAACAATGTCTCTTTAGCGATAACATATATATATATATATATATATATATATATATATATATATATATACAAAATGTAGAATGTAGGGATTAAATACAACTAACATTGCTTACACATTACATCGATTCGTTGAAGATACATAGACGATCAACATGTAAATTCATGTTTGTCTATAGATGAGCCACTCCTAATAAGTTATTTATGATGGATTTGTCTAAAGTAAAGGAAAGAGTATCCAGATATATTTTAAACAATCATTTAATTTTCTCTGAAAATAGTTGAACATAAATCCACACTTAAAATATATACTTGTAAATTTATAATAAAATAATAAATTCAACAATTTTGCTTACAAGTTGATTTATAATTAGAGCGAAATGTAGTCAGAACTGACCAAATAGTACCCTAAGTTACCCAGTCATTATGGTTTACCAGAAACTCCTAAACCAGACATTCGTATGCGACACATTACATATAGGATTTGTTATACCTCCAATGGAGAAGGAAAATAACAGTAAAAATTATCGCCCTTTTTGAACAATTAACACTTCAAATATTAAATATTCAGGCGCAATTTTCTACAGAGTAATTCACATAAATATGAAATAAAATTTATTAATATTGTAGATATTAAATCACTCTACACCAAACTCCATGTGAACAAGTGCTACAATTTTCTAAAGGAATGTTTAATAAAATCAAAAACTAATCTTTCCCTGTTAATAGTCAAAATTATTATGATTTCCCAACTGATTTCAAACCGGTGTTATTCACTCATAATAATTTATAAAAAGAAATAAATTAGTACTAACAATGGGAACATCACTCTTTCTATATTAGCATGTCGATTCTTAGAATTTCACATTTCCAAAATATTTAATCTAAATAATCAACATATTTACAATATATCGATGATATTTTATTGATATACACTTGCTAAACGATATAAACTGATCTTGTACATAAACTAAACCAACAGAAGATACAACTAAATTTAATTTTGGAAGAGAAAAATAAATCAATTCATTACTCTATGTTCATATCATATTAAACATCGTGGATAATGATCCAAAGAAAACATCTATCGAAGATTCTACGCAAAAAATGATTTTATTATATCTACACACAATGTTATGATTTTATAAAATTTTAGTTCCATCTCCGCAAAAGATTAAAATCTGAAATATCTATACTTTTTTACTTCTAATATTTACGTTAGGAAGAAAAAGGCTGAAAATACGGAAACTCCTCCAATACCCTCGTTTTTGTATATATAATGCGGACAGGCAAGGTTAAAATACAAAGCACAAAAGACAATAACGGGAATAATATTAAGAGTCATATAATATGATATAAACTAACGACTATAATAAAAAAATAATTTATCCAAATTTACTATAAAATTTATCACACCTCCTTTAAAATCAGTAAGAATGTTCTACAACGCACAACAATAGTACTAGCCGAATTAAATCTGAAACAGAAATATATATTATTAAGGTTTATATGAGCATAATACACTAATCAATGAATAATACTAATATAATTAAAACAATATAATTACGTAACAAACAACTCACTAACCATTCATAGTAATAGATTTGGCCATAATTCGGGCCTAAGTTACCTGGTCCAGAATAATGTAAAAATAAATTTCCCCTTTTATATGTAACAATTAATTCCTGAAATGACACTCTTCGTCTTCGGAACGAAGTGCACGTCGAGTATGCTAAGTAAAAACGTGTATGTATGTGCATACACACACACACACACATATATATATATATATATATATATATATATATATATATATATATATATATATATATAAATATATATATATATGTGTGTGTGTGTGTGTGTGTGTGTGTGTGTGTGTGTGTGTGTGTGCAAATAAATACATACACGTTTATATGTACATATATATGTGCGTGTGAGTTTGCATGTGTGTGTGTGTATTTGCTTGTGTGTGTGGTTGTTTTTTAATGCTATATAAATATCTATGATTTATTTAATGCCGACATCTGAATATTTTGCAGGCACCTTTTTTGGTGTTGAGGGGTGCGGGGAGATTATAATCATAACAATTGTGATAGTTCTTATAATAATTCTCATCATAATTGTGGGGGAAGAGGACATATATATATATATATATATATATATATATATATATATATATATATATATATATATATGCACGCACAAAAGGGTAATTTCGCGTAAGTGGTTATAACGAACTTAACTGGAATTTGAACTCATCTCTCCGATTAACAGTTCTGAACCATCATACATTACAAGACTATATACTAGTTAACCATTTATATATACTTGTTTATGGTACTTAACACTTTTAATGCCTATTGTATTATTTTGACGATTATTCAATGAGCAGTATCAGTTTTCTATCACATTTTTTCTAGAGGCTGTAGAGTGGATATAAGTGTTGATTGTTAACTTTTACTCATTATTTATTATTCATTACTTAATTATATGTTTTTGCTTATCTTTATTACATTTACTTGTGTTTGTGTTTATTCGTAGTTTGTTAATTTGTTTGTTGTTTACTTAGTGTGTTTATTATATATTATTATATTATAATATATTATTATTTATTCAGCACAGAAATTTCTGACCTGCTTTTGAAGCCATATTCGAGTAGGTTCATTATTCATATTCATGTGCTATCATTAGCAAACCGCTTTCTTTGTCCTCACCTCTTATCTGAAGTATGCAAGATTATCATTTTCAGATGGATGAGTCAAGTTTGTCCAGCTAGGCTCAATGTTTGACTTTTGAACATTTGTGTGGTTATGTATGTTGGCTTGAGAAAGAAGTAATTCATTCTGGAAAAGTGAGATTGGAAAGAAACAAGGGCGTGGATTTATATTTTGTTAAGATTCCATAGCAGCACTTAAGAAAAAATACTACTTCTGAGTAAATTACTTTCTCTTTTGATAACTGTGGGATTTTTAGATCAAAATTATAGTTGAATGTACCTCTGTGTATGACTAATGCATTTCAAAAATGATTATGTATAAAATTACTTTTGTATTCACACGTATGGTTTTTTAAATTTCTGCTTATTACAACAATGTGGTGTAAGGAACAGATTTGGAAATTTATTTTATATATGACTGCTTCTGAATTATTATTCTCATGATTTTTTTGGTTCTAATGAAATCCATAATGGTTTTGGAAGTGGGGGTGACTATTTTCATGTTGTTTAGATGGGATAAGTTATTTCGGATACTGGATCGTCTGGAGTTTGAGGCTATTAAATTGCATCTGTTGTCTAGTTCATTGTAGTTAATAATATGGTTGTCGTGTATTTTGTATGCATTTCTCTTTGTGTTGTGTCTGAACTGGTAAGAATATTGGAGATTTATTCGTTGGGAAAATATTTGGGGCTGCAAAGTATTATGAATTTGGCGTCCTTTACATGTTAGGACTGACCTTTCAACCACTTAATGAATATTCATGAACGTTCACAAATTTAAAAGCCATGATAAGACAATGGCTTCCTTGTTTTGTATATAAACACATGCAACAAAATGAATCGTTACCTTTGTTTGATAAAGTCCATGAGAGAACGAAACGAAATAAGAATATTTTTCGTTTCATTTTTTATTCATATATATATATATATATATATATATATATATATATATATATATATATATATATATATATATATCCGAATTATCGATTTCCCGAAATAAATATTACCGTGGCTTTTTTAAGTCTCCGGTTTGTTACTTAATTATGACTTGGTCTGTGTATTACATAGAGCTCTCGGGATTTATATCATCCCTGGATTTATCCATACGGATTACTAATTAACTTTATCATATTATATATATATATATATATATATATATATATATATATATATATATATATATAGTTTGAAATTGTTGTAATACTTCCTTTTTCTTACAAATTTTGCCAATCCGCTTTTTTTCTGCGGTATTAAGGATGTTTGCGTTGGAAATGGAATACGAGTTCTATCGCCTTTCTATCCATCCGAAACGATTGGTCCGAAACGTAAATACATCCTAATGTGTTTCAACAAAACGATATACCACCACAATACATAAACAATACTATCCGCTCAAGAACCATTTTAGATCACAAGCGTTGCTCTAAGGTCAGATCCCCACGGAACTGGTCACTGGACGTCAAACGTTAATATGTTTACATAAATACCGCCCACGACGGAAAGGACATACACCACAAGAAGAGCAACATTCATATTATGGAAATGTATTTCCGATTTTCTGATTTCCCGTGTTCATATAAGCCATTTCTATATTTGTTTTGATATTTTCTGTTAAATTCTCCCTGGGTGCTTATATTTACATGAGAGAATGTATGTTGCCTGCCGTAAAAACAGTAATATTTGGCTTTAGCTACTTTTTTGTCTAATTAAATGTAATCACGCTGTCCGTTATAATATTTATGGCTATAACTCGATTCTTTCATCTGTCTGTCTATACATTGCAAAATATTTGCATATATCAAGCTATTTATTCAATTGAACCTTTAATTGCTACGATATTTACGTAATTATAATTGACGACTGACTCCAATTTTCGAATCATGTTAAAGGAGATTATTTGAATGGTGTTTTTTAAGAGGCCACACCCCACTTACCCAATACGCGCGAGCACTCACACACACACACACACTTATATATATATATATATATATATATATATATATATATAACAACTATATTGGTGTGACCAACGGGCAATTTACAAAAAGAACAAGGATATAATTTATATAGATAGATAGATAGATCGATAGATAGATAGATAGATATAGATATATTATTATTATTATTATTATTATTATTATTATTATTATTATTATTATTATTATTAAGAAACATAATTAATATTTGCTCTGTTTTTATATTGAGCTCTCTGTTTTATGTCCTCCCTGGATTTATCCATACGGATTAACAAACACATCTTTAACTTTTTCTCTGTCTCTCTTCCCCCCTCTCTCTCTGTCTCTCTCTCTCGCTATATATATATATATATATATATATATATATATATATATATATATATATATATATAGGAAATAAATCACATTTATAATTCAGCGTTCTTAGCATTTATTATTTTTATATTTAAAATCAGTGCACGATACAGCTGGAGAACATAATATTATCTCTCTCTTTCTTTCTCTTTATATATGTATATATATATATATAGAGAGAGAGAGAGAGACAGACAGAGAGAGACAGAGAGGGAGAGAAAGAGATAGAGTGAGAGACAAGTGCTGGGAGAGAGCGTTGGGTATAAAGACAGAGAGAGAGAGAGTAATAGGGGGAGACAGCGACACAGTGACAACACAGAGAGTGGACGAAAAAGTCAATGGTCGCCTCTGAGTGTTTATTACATTTCAATGCCCACTTCGTAAATGTACACAGACTTGCACACGCACACCCATCATACACACGCGCAAAACATTTGTTACTAAAGAACCGTGATCTCCAAGTGCTACTTGTGCCACGTAACTCCGCTGCAGGACCGGGTCCTCACTTACTAAACAGCTTACCCGGTCAGGCATTTTTGAATGGGAGTTTGGCTAGAAAACCAGCGAGATTAAAAACAAGAGCTGCCACATGGCGGATATAATTTACTATAGGTTCAATTGACATCTGGCACAAAATTCGTTAGACCGGGCTCTATAGATATGCATGCAACCAGGGCGGTGCTGACAAGGGATCGCTAGGGGGAGAGACTTTCCCTAGATAGACAAATCAACAGGCAGTGCTAATGGTTCGCTCGCTGGACCAAGTTGAGTCATCAAGATGGAGGAGATCGGTTTTGGTTTGACCTGGACAAAAATCGCATCCTCCATTGTCTACTTGCCCAAGACACGCTACGGAAGAATGAATAACTCTCAGGCTTTCAAATCAGATAATGTCGAGGAGACTGTCAGATGCTTTCTTATAGCAACCATACCACCACACTCGATAATGGAGCTGCTGGTTGATATATATATATATATATATATATATATATATATATATATATATATATATATATATATATATATATATATATATATATAAGAATAAGAACGAATGTGATAAGAAAAAAAAAAGAATAGTAAATATTAATCAAACATGTTTCATTATTATTAAAGCTTCAGCAGTGAATGATAAACGATTACAATTTTTTTCTTTATTTTAGCATTCTCTCGGTTCCGTATTTGATATATATTTGTTCCCAACTTATATATATATATAAACAGACAAAAAGGCATATTTTTTCTTTAAAAAGGTAACCTTTTTTCGGCCAACATCCCAGCAGGTCTGTACGTGTGTTTGAAATAATTTCCCTATAGACCGCTCCTGTAAGACGAGCTGAGAGAACATATGGACCTACCAGTCAGTAACCTACAATTTCATCTCACACATTAATTATAAACTGATGCTGGTGTCTAGCCTTTATTGTACCATGGGGATCCCGAGCCGTCCACAAATGTTAGTCGTGTAAATTTGTTATTCAATCTCTTCCAAATGATGCCTCCTCCGTAAACAAGACTGAAGTGACGAACAAAGTATCGGCAGTTTGTGCAATAAACTATCGGAAAAAGTTTTCCCGCGTCGAGTGATTAGAGGGTGTAAGACCTTGCACACGATGCAAATGATGCGGATACAGGAACTGCTCTTGAATTACCCTCCATGCGGTACCATGAGATATACGTTATGCTAGGGCCACTTGACGTGTGCTGATACCTATATCCGTATGTAGAATGAGTTCATCGCCTTCAATTGTACGTGCAGATCTCTGTCCTCCCCGATACATAGTTTTTGGTTCCGCGGATACTGTTTCACCAACGCGACAATAAACCGACGCGAAGTTTGGATGCCTCGGCTGCCTTCGGTCTGGAAACGCAATCTGATGCAGCTGTGCAGTCTCTCGTACCATTCACGCAGCCGTGTCTAAATATCATATTTGTCTACTCGCGATATGAATGTCCTGCCATTGATAAACAGAACGTTTCTCAGTTAACTCACTACTACAGTCATTAAACGTTGAAGATAGATTAGCCACAAATATACACGAATGACAAATGTATCCAAGTCTACAAGACAACATAATGCCATCTACCGTAAACTTCCTTTGAACTTAGTACCTAAAAAACTAGGGATTTGCGAACATATATTTATATGGACATTTGTCTTTGTTTTTTAGTGAGAGATCTGCCCACAAAGTTTGCAAATGTATTTCTGATACACCCTATATATATATATATATATATATATATATATATATATATATATATATATATATATCAAGTATATGGTGCAGTTCAATTTATATTACATGAATCATTCATACAAAAAGTAGATTAGTAAAGTTAATGATATAAATGGCGAAAAACTTCGCAAACAAATTTTAAAAGTTGCATTAACCTACGAATCACTTGATGAATGTGTCCGCTATTAGCTGGATTTACTAAAAACAAAATAATTTCAATGCCTGAGGATGGCTGTATGTACAGCCGAAAGTTCTAGCAGATTAAAAAAAAACTTATACAACTTGACTTTATTAAAAACAAGGTTCATAACATTCATCGAGTGATTCGTAGGTTAATTCAACTTTAAAAATTTGCTTGCAAAGAAATTTTTTGCCATTTATACCATTAACTTTACTAATCTACTTTGTGTATGAGTGATTCATGTAATATATATATATATATATATATATATATATATATATATATATATATATATATATATATATATATATATAAAACATGCCTAACAAAAAGGTTAATTGTAATTGTCCATAGCTCAGTTACCAAATTCTATCCGTAATATACTCGTTGATAATACAATGATAGTAGTTTCGTCCACACGTAAAAATGCTAAAAATAATAGAAGCTTTATTAACAAAAAAAAGGTAGCCAACACACAAGAAGATCAAACATGAATACGGACACAATGTGCTGACGGCGTTTGAAAAATAAAACATTCCTACAACGCATTGGCACTTAAACATGTGGTGCGAGGATACTGAATAATTATGGTTGGATTAATCAGGAATAAAGAAAACTTGTGTAATGTTTGGCAATTTAACACAAAAGTTTACATTGTAGAACTTTTACCATCTGCTATCATCATAATTGCGTAATTTTATTTTATTTATTTATTTAATTTTTTGCTAATATCTAATTAATCTGGGTTTTTGTAATGCCTTATTTTTTTATTGTTGTAAGTTAAAGAAACAGTGTGGATTTGTTATTTACACACGAGATCAAAAGTGTTTTTCATCAGTTTTGGAAGTGGATGTGAGAACTGGTTGATGGTTTGAAAGATGTGTGAACAAGGTGAAATATTAAGAATCACTGCTGTAACTCTAGATATATACACAAAACAATCCACACATTCAGTTAAATTTTTAAAATAAAATTATCCTTGATAATGGCTAATAGTCGAAATCGCACGGACATACAAAACATTCAGAAAATCCGGATAATTCCTGCATATTTTATGTCGAGAAAATTAGAAAAACACAAGAAAAATTACATAAAAAATAAAACACAAAGTATCTTTTCAGTTGTTTTTAATGAAACTTGTATAAAAAGTGGGATTGCTGCCTAAATACACTGTTATATATATATATATATATATATATATATATATATATATATATATATATATATATATATATATAGTCATCCACAGACAGACTGTTTCGCTGTGTCACAGCTCATCAGTGTGTTGGACGTCCGGTTGCCCTAGCGAAGATCGAAACCAGACTGAATTGGCGTCAGTAGGGGATTCTACCACTAAGCCTTTGGCGCACGGCAGGGATGAAGGTGAATTCAAGCGATTTTTAGATAAACACACAGTGACAGAGAGAACTCGATTTGATTTACCGAAGTGTCTTGCTTTATTAGCCGTAATAGTCACTGTTTACAAACCCATATTTCTTCCGCAAAGAGCTCAACCGAAATAAATTTTTCAGTAGCATATATATTGTCATCCACAGACAGACTGTTTCGCTGTATCACAGCTCATCAATGTGGCTAGACGTCTAGTTGCTACATATATATATATATATATATATATATATATATATATATATATATATATATATATATATATATGTATATATATATATATATGTGTGTGTGTGTGTTTGAGAGAGAATATGAGAATAATAAAGATTATTAAGTACAGAGAACAATAACAGAACAGAAATTAAGAGGATATAACGTAATGAGTGACGTTGCTTTTAAGATTTTGAATCTGGGATTTTGTCTGGGAAAATAAAACTATCCGGTAGCGAGCACGGCGAGAGAAGAAACTGTTAACATAGTGCTAAATATCTTTTAGGCTTGTTTAGACTAGTAATTTAGCATGGATTCTATGCATTTTAGTGCTTTTTTACCGGGTGTAATATCAAAATCGTCCAAATTGTGCAACGGCATAATTGTCCATGTTTAATATCTAAAAAAAAAAAAAACTAACTAAACTAATTAATTTTTTTTTCTTCCAAATTCTCACATAAGATGTTTCGCCATCTTGACACCATATTTCGGAAGAATCACCAAAAAAAACCCTTTGAGTTATTCAGCTAAAAAGTGTTAAAATCGTTTTGTGACAGACACACTGTCTTCCCAAATGAGCAATGATGAGAGAAAAATATACCATTCAGCCCTTCATTAATGTTACCAACAATAAATAAGGTTAAAAAAATGAAATAGTAGAGAGGAAAAATAGATTAGGAGGTCGCAACAGGAAGATGGATCATAATTTCAACTTAGAGCTAGAGATCAATTAGAAATGATCCACCTCAATCTATCAGACGTTTGGCAGGTGAGCAAGGAGCTTCAGCTATATATATATATATATATATATATATATATATATATATATATATATATATATATATATATATATATATATATATATATATATATATATATAAAAGATATTTTTATGTTTATACATTCTTTTTATAGATACAAATATTAAGTATATGCTCTGTTTATAATAAACAGTATTAACGACATTTACCGGCCGGAATGTCTGAGAATTTTTCATAGAAAAAAATTCGTCCTCCGACAGGAATCGAACCTGTATCCTATACGGAACCGTCATATAGCCTGATGTGCCTTAACCGATTGAACTGTCACGGACATTCAGGCCGGTAAATGTTATTAATACTGTTTATTATAAACAGAGCATTTACTTAAATATTTGTATCTATAAAAAGAATGTGTAAACATAAAATGTCTTAAAATAAGTGTCGGACTTTGTCCATTTGATAATATATATATATATATATATATATATATATATATATATATATATATATATATATATATATATATATATATATATATCAACTTTATTTCAATCATTCATGTGCTTCCATTCCTTAGCTAAGATTAATTAATGATGAACATGCTGTTTTCGTTTATGATCGAGTTCATCACCATTCTTCTCTTAAGCTTGGAGAATAATTATACATTCTTATTGCTCGAAGCAGAGTCCCTTAGTTTTATAAAAACCTTGAAGAATTCCAGTAATATATCTTTAATCATTTCTAAGATAAACGGTTCAGAACTTAGTCTAAAAATTAGACAATTTTGCTTATACACGATTTGGATAATTTTGCTTTTACACGTGGTATGTGCTGCGCTAAGAAAGTCCCGTTATCTAATTTAGATAGGTACATACACACACGCGCGCGAGCACACACACACATGTTTCTGCGTTCACACATGCGCACACATATGTATAATGAAGCTTTTATTAACCGATGGATTTTTTCTAATTTCTCATTCTTATAATTAAATATCATTCGAGCATATTTTACACTGCAAATCAAATGAAGTGCCCACATATGTCCTTGCTTCAGGATGTAGGTTCAATACGACAGTGAATAGATTTTATATGCTTACGCAAGCAAACACATCAATCTGTATTCATATCTTTTTAATTGCTGATTTCTTATACATTAGAATGAATAAAAAAATATAATCGCAATATTTAAGGTGTATGGATCATTGGGTCCAGGCTGAATCTCCGACATGTTCCTTCCGACAGATGCTCAATATTCCACAAGCACACCGGAAACCAGACGATAAATTTCCGACATTTAATCAACGCAAATACTTTATGATGCTATTAAACCTAGGACCCCTGCTTGGAAATCAACCACAAGAAAGCACTGTTGGCGAATAAAACCTTCTATCTTTTGACATAATCGGCAAAACACGTTGCTTGTTTTCTGTTTAGATTCAAACAGACTGGTGGTAGTGACGGTCGTGTTGAGCATCAAGAGCGGGAAGTGCTAAACGTACCTCTGCAAATCTATAAAATGAACGTATTCCTAATCGCATAGCAGGTGATATGAGCGTGATCTATAAATTAAGGTGATTAGCTAGAAGCAAAATCAAACGCCAGTATTCGTCGTCTCATGTAGTTACTCCTCGTAGCATAGGGAATTTAGAAATAATGGATAATAGAAGCCGAATGTTTATAATGAAATAAATATTTAAAACATTTCGATAGAAAAGAAAGTAAATATCTATGATGATAAAAAAAGAACAAAAAATACTGATCTATATTGTAAGAAAGAATATACACTATGTCATATTTTATTATATAACTATATATTTCCACAACAGAATTGGTAGAAAACAATTACTTTTATTTGATTTTGATTTGGTTCCGTTTCTTTAATGGCATATGAACTCATTTTACAGAAAGATGCAGAACATTCCATGGACCAAAATGTTAGCAAGGAATGAATAATTTTAGTCTTTTACATCGTAGTAAATGTTCTATGTCATTCTATAAACATTATCGTTCTTTGAATCATTTTTCTTACTCTTCAGCCGTATCTTAACCCGCGGCTGTCTTCATGGCTTATTTTTATTTAGTTGTCATATATATTGCTTTTAATGATCGGCCATCATTTATCACTAAGATTAATATCTGGAAAGTTATTGGGTCATTTCATTAATTTGGTGATTGTGAAAACTTTAGGAATGTGGAAAATAGTATTTCAGAATGGGAAGAAGCACCATATTTCTTGAATATTCTCATTAGGTATAATTACCAAATGTACCACTCAAAAACATCTTTTCAAAAACATATGATAATTCAGTGCATTACTATTGATGTCGTCATCAAATTTCAAGGGACATATAATATTAGTACGCACAGTACTAACCAAAATTGAAAACCATCTTTCATCTGCTGACATCTAAATCTGGTTGGGCGACGATCTTCTTGAAGAACGCAAAATATGACCTAGACATCAAGTCCATCCAATATAGCTCTACATTAATGACTACAAACTAATGTTGACATATATATGTTTTCTGCAGTGAACACGTTTCCTTCTGCTATTTAAATAAAAGTTCTAGTTCAATTATGTTTCTCGATTTACACAGTGTTCTTGATTTTTCCTCCATTTTCCATCAACAAAAACAGTTCTGCAAATATTATTCAATCCACTTTTCTCGATTCTTAAACTTTTTCTCTGAAATCTCGTTTTGCTACATTCTTAAATTTATAATATTTTCTTAATCTCAAAAATGTTTTAATTTGCTTTTTGTTCTGTTTGGAAAATTTGACACACATGAGACAGATTGAAAGCAAGAAGGAAAGAAAAAACAAATTATAACTTACTTAGTGAGCTTGTGTAAATGGATAGTAGGATTTATGAGAGATAAAAAATACAAAATGTACTAAGTACTACTAATGACAGGAAATGAAAAAGCTACCATCGCCAACGTCCTAAGAGAACACTGCACATAGAAGTTTGTGTTCACTTATTTTTTGCAATAATTTTAGAATATTTTCAATTTTGATGTTTTATCATTTACGTGCCATGTCGATCTTTATATATCTGAAGGTACAGAAAAATAAATGGAAATTAATTTACTATACTTATTTCTATATTTCTATATTAATTTCTTTAAAATTGCGATGGAACAAACATCGGGAAAGACACACGTCCAAAAAAGAAGATCTCATGAGATGAAATGCACATGGTATATTTCTTGCATATTTATAGATATATAACGAAATGTTTACCCAGAATGGTTGCTTGATACAAATATTATAAACTAAGATGTATAAACAAAGAAAATGCCTCATTATATAATATCAAAGAAAGGTTAGATCTATAGTTAAGCTTTATGATTTCAATATATATATATATGCATACATACATACATACATACATACACAATTCATAATTCAAAAATACGCTTTTAAGTAGGCTCCCGAGGGGGTCGTCAGTGATGTTTTGGCTTGGTTCATCAGGGAGTTTCGGGTCTTTCAACATCATACTCCCCATCACCAAATCGACCCAATCAGGGGAGATCAATCCCTGATTCCCACTCACAGTGAAACGTTAACAACTACTCTGGCCTTTTTAAAGAATTGGACGAAGAAAGACTAAGTATTTCGCACATCCGATTGGATGTTTGTACAACCAATCCGCTGCGCGAACTATCTTTTAAATGGCCCGCGGTGGGGACCGGCTTCTTTTCTTTTGGTGGATAGCAGTTTCAATGGATAACCGAGGAGGTAATCTTAATATTCCTAAGTTTAATCCCTTCCCTAAGTATTGTATCGTTTAAATATTTGCCGTTTGTATTTTATTTGTGCTTTTTTGTGGGGGAGGGGACTCAAATTCAACACTACTATCACATTTTATCGTTTAGACCGATTCTTAAAATTTATTACAGGTTAACTTTAAATGGATGTATTCATTAAGTTTAAATAATTGTCCATGAACATAGAGTATATTTCTGTCCTGTCCACACAAAAATAAAATTAAAAATAAAATAAAATAAAGTAAAATAAGCACCATAATATTCCTTAACATTGATTTAAAACTATTTACAAATTTAAAGTCGTTTAAATACAATAGACTACGAAATACTCCTGGAATTTATTAAGTATTGAACTTCATATTACACACACACACACACACACACACACACACACACACACACACACACACACACACACACACACATATATATATATATATATATATATATATATATATATATATATATATATATATATACATACATACATATATGAATCGCTTAAAACCGATAACAAGCTAATAAGATAAAGTAAAAATAATATACAAACGATTTATAGTAAAAATCGAGAGAAAAAACTCTATAAATACACTATGTACGTGTTATGATTCCGATTAAAATATACAAAATGCGAAAAGTTCGTATAAATATAAAGTTAAAAAATGAAAAAGAGAATAATAGAAAAAAGTCTGACGAGATGGGTCGCGCCGAAACTGCTAAAGGTAAATAGTAACTTAAAACTACCGCGTATAAAATGGGTTTAACATAAAAACAATATATTTACATTAACACAATTTACCAATTTACATGATATGTTCATTGACTGTACCTGTACAAATCAAGTCATGTGTGTAAATATATATAAAAAAACAAAAAAAAACGATGATTATATTATTGCCATGTTACAATTATATAATAATTATTTACAGATTTAACTGGCTTAATAATTTTACTTTGTAGTCCAAGAGCTATCACGCTTAATCCATAACCATTTTGCTGTCATTTCTGCTGTATTAGTTATGGTCCGAATGGCCTTTCTTTTGTTAGCACCTGCTAAGCCAATATCAGTTAGGGCTTTGCATAGAGACCTTGCAGCAAAACCCCTTACACCCACCTCGATTGGTAAACAGCTTGATTTCCATCCATTGTTTTTACAACTCGTTATTAATTCGTTATATTTTAACAAATTCCGTTCGTGGGCTTCTTCTGCATGCTCTTCCCGTGGCAATGTCAGTTCCCACATTATTACTTACTTAATATTGTTAGAGAAAACATACTAAATCTGGGCGTAAAGATGTTTGCACGATGTGGTCAGGGAATTTTAGTCTTTTCCCTAAGTCGACTCTTAATTCCCAATCTGTTGCCAGTGACAGGATATTTTCTATGTTCTTGTTCTTTTTTTTGGGGGGGGGGGGGTTCTCACCAGCTCTATGAAACTCTATAACTCTTTTATCTAGGTTTAAGGAATTATTGCTGATGGCCATACTAACTATCATTGCTATATCCTTTAAAATTTCATGATGCCTCCATCTATACCGGCCTTCCATTAGTCTTTAGCTACTTAGAATATGCTTTAGAGTTCCATGACGCGAACACAATTGGCATAGTGGCGATCCTGTTTTATACCATAGGTGGAGGTTGGTAGGACTGGGAAGGGTGTCGTATACAGTCTGAATTAGGAATTTTATATTGATATCATTACTCCATATATCCGACCATTTAATTTTCCTGTAAATGATAGATTCCCAATTGGTCCACGCACCTTGTTGCCTTAGTCCTACCATCTTTGCCACCCTTTTCTCCTCCTCACCCTTGCGTACTTCTTCTTGTATTAAAAGGTTCTTTTCTTTACCTTTAACTCTGTCCACCCGAATGGTAGGAAAAAAACCCTAAGCCTGCTCGTCCAGTAGCCACGGCGCCTAATATGGCCTTTTCGCGGAGCCTTTCTTTCGCGACACGCTGTTCGTTCTCTGCTCTCCATTTTCTTCCTGAATAGACTTCAATCCCTGCTTCAGCCTCCTTTGGATCTTTAGATAACTCGTACTGCATTATTGTTCTGATTTTGGTGAATTTGAATTCCTCTACTCGACTTCTAAAAGGAAATTGCAGAACATTTTTTATTACCGTATAGAGCAGCACTAGTTAAACTCTTCGGTAGACCTAACCATCTTCGGAGACGCATGTTAATTCTTTTTTCTAACTGTTCTATATGAGATGTTGTAAATTCGTAAATAGACAATGGCCATAAGATTTTGGGAAGAATGGCATGCTGATAAGTCCAAGCTTTAAATCGGCCTGGTAAACCGGACTTATAAACTCTCATTAACCAAATCACTAGTTTGTCTTTTGTTTCTTGGATTGCTGTTGTGTCTTTTAGAGAGTGATCTATACGTTTTCCCAGGCTTTTTACGGGCTTTTCCCTAATTGTTGGTATGTTTCCCCCGGATAGTGTGAATCGGTCCTTATCTAATATTTTACCTTTCCATAAAACGAGTGATCTCGATTTCACGGGGTTGAAACTCATTCGGGCCCATGTGATATGCTTTTCAATCCCCTTTAGCAGCCATCTCGCGCCAATAACGGATGTAGTGGTTATCGTCATATCATCCATATAGGCTCATATAGGATGTTCATGGCTAAAGAGAAGAGGGTCGCTGAGATTCTAGATCCCGTTATGATACCTTTCTCCAATTTATACCATGCCGACGCAGTATTTTCTGATAATGTTCTCATTTGGAAATTATTATAGTTATCAGAAATTAATTCAGTTATTTTACTTGGTACATAATGGCGGTGGAGAGCTGCTTCCACTGGTTTATGTGGTATTGATCCGTAGGCGTTTTTAAGATCTAACCACACGATTGCTATATCGCCCCTATTTGCCTTCGCTTCTTTTAACAGTTGCGACACGACCCCTATATGCTCCATACATCCCGGTATTCCTGGTACTCCACCTTTTTGTACAGAGGTATTTATGTACTCGTTTTTAAGAAGGAAATCTGCCAAGCGTCGGTTTAAGATGCTGAAAAATATTTTACCCTCCGGGTTCAACAGGGAGATGCATCTGAATTGCTCTATCTTTCTGGCTTTCTCCTCTTTAGTGATCCAAATACCTTCTTTTATATTACGAGTATCCATTTGGATTATATAACAATGTGTTTATTTCCTTTAATACACACACAGTTATATATATATATATATATATATATATATATATATATATATATATATATATATATATATACGAGGGTCATTCAATAAATAAGGTGAATTTTTCGGTATAAGGACTTCTAATACAGATAGAAGCTTACTCTCTTTTTTTGTTTTCGTTTTACTTCTTTTTCACATGGATTTAATTTCTTTTGCAGATTAAAAAATAACTTTGAGATTTTTTGGCGATTAACAAAGATGGCCGACCAAGAAGCATGCTCCAGGAATGAACAGCGGTCAGTTATCAAGTTTTTGGTTGCTGAAGGGTGAAAACCAGTTGAAATTCATAGGAGAATGTCAACTGTGTATGGTGCCACGTGTTTTAGCCAAATAAATGTCTACAAGTGGGCTGAATTGTTTAAAGAAGGACGGAGCAATGTTGAGGATGAAGACAGGCCTGGGAGGCCTACAGAAGTGAGGTCTCCTGAGGTGATCGAATCAGTCAATGACCTCATTCAGTCTGACAGAAGTGTGACAGTGGATGACATTGCAAGGATTTTGAGCTTATCTGTTGGGACAAACGCAGGGGTCATCAGTCACAAGGAGTCATCATGCATCATGACAACGCAAGGCCTCACACAGCAGCCAAAACGGTGCAAACCATCAACGAGCTGGGCTGGGAACTGTTCCCTCATCCTCCTAACAGCCCAGACCTTGACCCTTCAGACATTCACCTGTTTGGTCACTTGAAAGCGTTCACGAGAGGCACGAAGTTTAAAAGAGACGATGGAGTCAAAAGTGTTCTGAGCGACTAGCTGAGACATCAATCCAAAGATTTTTACGCTGAGGGAATACGGAAGCTTGTGCACAGATGGGAAACGTGTGTGACAGTGCCGGGAGATTACGTTGAGAAATAAAAAAAAGTAAGCTTCTATCTGTATTAGAAATCCTTATACCAAAAAATTCACCTTATTTATTGAATGACCCTCGTAGTTATTCGAATGGGGTAATTTTTATTCCATGTAATGTATATATATATATATATATATATATATATATATATATATATATATATATATATATATATATATATATATATATTTAACTACACAGAATTCTTGAATTTTTTAAATATATTATCAGGAACTTTGGCTTTATTTTCTTACTTATGAAGACGCTTGTTGTAGAAATGTTTGAAAATTACTAATAAATGATAACTTTAGTATACTTACCTCTCTTATTTTCTGATAATGTCGTGTACGGACGCTCTATTGTACTCACGTAAAATTAATCAAAATTATTTTTATAATATTGGGTGCTGTTGAATTGTATGGAGTTTTCCATTTATGATTAGTAAATCCAGTATTAATTTGATACAATATTACTAGACAGCTACAAATTAATAGAAATCTTTAAAATCTTTAAAGGTTTATAAATTACCCTAATAAAAATAAAAAAAAAACAATTCTTGAAAAATTCATTTTTCATCGATTTGTTTTCTTTATGACAATAATGAAGTTAACAAATATAGTTTATATATTAAAGCAATTAAAAAGTTTTTTTAATTTAAAAATGTCTTTGTTTTATTGCATAATTTTATTAAACGACTCATAGCAGATTTTCGATAATTCGTGATCCTGTTCGACCTCAAAATTTAATGAATTAAATTCTCCGGGGAATTACCCTTATAACAATTACAAACATTAATTGCTACAAAATTGAATTTCATAAAATTAAATAGGTGATGTGTAACAGATGTAAAAAAATATTTTACAAAACTTTTTAAAAAATAGAAGAAACATTTCTAAAACAGTTTCACTCATTTTTGAATAAGCCCTGAAATATTCATTAAAATCATGTTTAATTTTTGCAAAACTTTCCAATAAGTGCGTTTTCCCATCAAAAATCGTTCAAATTTTCCATTTACTGTACAACCTTGTCACTGGAGAAGCAAGATGTTCTCAGCAAAAATGTTGAAGTTTCTAACAATGAATAAAAAATATAATTTTTACTTCAAAATTATTTTGATCATTCTTCTTGAGAATTTGGGGTCATTTTTTTAATCACGTAATCTCATATTTTTAGCAAGTCTTTGGGGATACCTATATATACATATATATATCGGCAATAATTATGTTAAATAGCGTTATATATTCTTACATATCCTGGATGTAACAGCATATTTGTCCATCCCAAAAACTGTTTTATATCAAAAAAGCACTAAATTAAATGAGTTCCTTTTTCTGGATTTGAACACCATTTTGCGTAAGGATCTTTGAAAAACCCTTTGAGATATTCAGCTATAAAGAGAAAAGGTTAACATCGTTTTATTTCCGATCCACTGTATTCCTAAATGAGCAATACTGAGAGGAAAAAGATCATTCAGGTTTTCAGTAATGGTACCAAAATTCATCCTCTGGCTTCCATCTACAGAATCAATTCAAGAATCATCAAGAGAACAGCGAATAAGTTTAAAAAAACGGGGAAGAGTAGAGAGGAAAATTGTATCGGGGGGGGGGCACATCAGGAAGAGGGATCATCATTTCAAATTAGAGCTAAAGAGATCAATTAGAAAAGATCCAACTCAATCCATAAGTCTTTTGGCACGTGTGAATGGAGTTTCAGCAATGACACAGTCCAAAGAACCACCAAAAAGGTCTTGAAAATGAGATCGTACGTGAAACGTGAGACCTTGTTACTCCAAGACAGAAAGTTAAAAGGTTAGAGAGGGCGAAGATCATCTTCAATAAGTTGGAAAACGATCCTGAATAATATATATATTTGAACTCCATATCAATCCTACATGTACTTCTGATCTTTAGCTATGATTAATTAATGATAAACATGTCATTTTCGTTTGTTGTCGACTTCATTACGTTATTTCTGTTAAACTTGGTGAGTAATTATATAACCTTATGGCTAAAAGTAGTGCCCTTTATTGTTACAAAAACTCGGAGAATTACAGTAAGATATCTTTAATCATTTCTTGGATACAACAATGCGTAATCTAACAATTGTATAATTTTGATATTACCCAATGGACAATTTTACTGTTACAGCCCGTATGTACAAAATTCGGTTCATATATCGTCTGATTATAACAATAATTTCATATTAAACAGTATGTACATTTCTGTTTATTAATTATATTTCTCAGTGCATTTAGCACATTTCAATACGTCACAGAGATTGAACATCATTCAACGAGCAATGTATATAGATATGTATATATCATCTTACATTCTTGCAGTTATATTGTGTACCATTGAAGTGGATACACACGTTTATAATATTTATAATATTTATAATTACAGGGAGTGTCGATAAATTGAAGTTTATGAATTGGATAATGTTATTCTGATATTGTTTACGGCTTAAAACGATATCAATATCTTGTTTCAAACCAACAACTTGTTCACGATGCTTTGAACTAAGAATATAATTTTCTTTTATTTTTACTATAAAAAATCGCTTACAAGCATGCATTCTCTATTTCTTTCATTCTGTCTAATTTTCACACACACTCATTGGCAAAAGAATTTATGCAAACATATATATATATATAAATATATTTTTTTCAGGCAAGCGTGACCAGCGCAAAAATATTCGACATGGTCTACATCTTGGCGCCAGTGATTTTCCAATGGGAAAATATATAATTTCACTTGCTTAGCTTTATTAATAAGAACGCAGGGTTTTATGCGAATCCCTCACTCTCTCACACACATGCACACACACAAAGAGACACACAATCACACACACACACGACTGGTTACTGAGAAGTTCCTGGACCGACCAATAAGTGGTGTATAAAAAATATATTTGCTTAATTAGGACGTGAGTCATGCTAAGATATTTTCATGGTATATGAACTGTTGTATTTGCTTGTGTTTATATATATATATATATATATATATATATATATATATATATATATATATATATATATATATATATATATATATATATATACATATATATATACATATATATATATACATATATATATACATATATATATACATATATATATATTATTTCGGGCATAGGCTCAGCCCCCCATAACATTGCTAGGTTTCTAACAAAATTTCTCACCCCAATTCTGGGCACCATAAGTCACGCGCATATAAAGAATTCAGGCGCTCTTCTCAATAAGCTAAGCAATATCGACATAGGAAACAAATCCCTAGCCAGCTTAGACGTTAAATCTCTATTCACCAATGTACCTGTGGATAAATGCATTAAACGGCTAGAGAACCACCTTAAGAAAACTGACTTTAAGCTACCTATCCCCATCTCAACATGCATCAAATTATGCATCCTATGCACATCTCACTGTTACTTCCAGCATAACGACATCTACTATAAACAAAAGTTTGGCTTACCAATGGGTAGTCCTCTCTCTGGATTCCTAGCATGCATATTTCTAGAATTTCTCGAGTCTGGACCTTTCAAATATATAATCCCTGATGATACACATTATTTCCGTTACATAGATGACATTTTATTCATTTACCCACAGAAACATAATCTAAACAAAATCACCGATAGATTGAATAGAGTAGAACCTACTATAAAATTTACCCACGAACTTGAATCGAATAATTCTCTACCTTTTCTAGACATACTACTCACCAGAAATAATAACAAACTAGAATTCAAAGTATATTGTAAACCCACATGCAAAAACGACTATTTACACTTTTACTCTCACAATGATACTAGGACTAAGAGAGGTGTTATTATCGGATTTTACTTGAGAGCTCTGCGAATCTGTTCAGCAAAATATTTAGATGACGAATTTGGTTATATCGAGGATACCTTCTCCAGCCTTTCGTATCCGAGACAACTAATACTCGGCGCTAAACATAAAGCCTTGAAAATCCACAGAGTTCGTCCATCAGTACATAACAACATACCGACTACTACTACTACATCAAAGGTGGAGAGAGGCACACTCTCAGCTGCCCCTGATAATCCCATTGGCCGCATCTTTCTACCGAATAACCCTCTGACCGAACACATCTCCAACAATCTAAACGCGCTAAAAATTAAAACTACTACATTACCCACTAAATCTATACGTAACATATTGAATAATACCAGCAGACAGCATATTACATCCGATGCTTGTGTATATCAGGTGCCCTGCAGAGACTGCAACCTGAGTTATGTAGGCGAGACAGGTAGATCATTGAAATCTCGCATTTCCGAATATAAACGTGACATTCGCCTCGGTAATCTAAGCAGTGCTTTAGTTATACACATAGCCAAATCTGATCACAATTTTGATTTCGACTCTGTGAAGATCTTAAAATATATCCACAATAAAAACCTTAGGCAGATTTATGAGGCTGGCATGATAGCCACCTCACACACAGTAAATAACCGACCAGGGTTCTTTCAGATCGCGAGCTGTGTGGCAAGATTAATGCGTGACAAACGTACCGATAAGCTATAGTTTTAAATAGTCCTCCTCACCTTCCACTTAGGACACAATCTTTTCCCTGTGCGCAGGTCTTCGTAGTTGCCGCCCACGCGACGCCAGCGTATCCGACTCCAAGAAAGAATACTTTGACTTTAGAATTTCAGTTTTTCTGTTTCTGACCAGTCCTGTATATATCGTCTCAAAATAAAAACAGTAAACTCACATATTCGGATTTTGCTTTGTCTTTTCCACATTTTCATCATACCGTCGGATCTACATCCACACATTTGATTACATATATACATATATATACATATATATATACATATATATATATACATATATATATATATATATATATATATATATATATATATATATATATATATATATATATATATATATATATATATATATATATGCGTATGATGGACAGCATGCAACTCGTTCTGTTATTCCCCTGCCTTTCATAGCGACGCTGCTTGACAGATCACCTTACTTACTCCTCAAAATCATTGTTATATATATATATATATATATATATATATATATATATATATATATATATATATATATATAGAGAGAGAGAGAGAGAGAGAGAGAGAGAGATGGAAATGGATTCTTGATTTGAATGTTCCACTATTCTTTTTATAATTCAATGTGATTGCTTTCTTTGACCCTACAATATATCTGATATTCTTCCAATTCTGCCTTCCACCTGTTTTAAAATTTATTGAAAACAAAATGATTATAAATTATTATAATTAAACAAAGAAAAGAAAATAATATCTTATTAAAAAATACTAAAAAAATATTCACAGTCATTATACACAAATACCACATACCATCAATATATAATTTTAACAAACTATTATTAATATTCAATCTCATTACTATCATGGTTGCCTGACGTTTATTTATATATTCAATTCGTTTCGAAGTTGTCGCTTCAATTTCATATCAGGGCGAATAGAGAAACTGAAATCCTTCCTTCTTTGATATGACATACACTAATAGAAATAATAGTTCAGAATAAATTTAATATTACAGTCGTAGTACCAAATTTCTTACGATAGTTGATTGTGAAATCTGGAGTGTTTTGCAGATGATACTAACAACCTACTGTTCTATTGTTGGCCGCAAATCTTATTCTATACAAATGAAGAAAACGCAGAAAATGATAATTCGCACAAGCCTTAATGTTTATTTGTAAAAGCATGTTTGTGGTGCAATCTAATGTTTTGTTCGGTGACATGTTATTTACTGGCCATTTGAAACTGCAATGTATCACGATTTCCTTTCTTCTCCCTATTTATCGAATATAAAACAACTAAAAATGCTGGCATCACTTGTATATCTATATTCATGTATTGTTGCTAGATTTATTATTGTAGTAATCCGTTATTATTTTCCTTACTCTCTGAGCAACTGTGCTTTTTTATTTGCATCTTATCATAGTTATTTATGAGAGATAATGTTGAGAAATTCTTGCTGCTATTGATAAGTAATTAAGAAATTGGTCACATTGACCATCGTCTTATGAAATCAAACATTATTGGGTGCAACATACTTGTGAACTTATAAAAGAATAAACGTGTCTACCAAAACATTAGAGACATCTAACAGCATATAGTCCCTAATCTATATTTTATATTCACTAGTGGATTGGGTCTAACATAATGTTTGTCGGGAGAAGAAATGTTCCCCATCCACAACTTCAATGTTATCCTTTAATTTTCATAACGAATAAATAATTTGTTTTTGAAAATACATATGAAATTCAATGTGCAATTACACTTTTATGGAAAAATGTGTATTCCTTAGTAATTACCGTGTACATTGTTATACATGTTCACCGCAGTCTTTGAATATAGAATCCAGTGCAGTACGTAATGCGTTCAATGGAACAACACCGATATCTAGTAGCAGCTAATAATAATTAAAGATATATTACTTGAATTTTCCGAGGTTTTTATGACACTACTGGATACTTTGAGCTATATATAAAGTTCTGCGATGATGATATGGCCTCAAATACGGCGAAAGTTTGTGGAACAAAACGGCACATATATGGATGTGGAGATATCTAAATATTGTCTGTGAAATTCATTTAAAACGCATTTGTTTCAATGAAATTATACGGAGAGTTCTCAACAGCCGATGCCACCTGTTGTAATGCAGGACTTGTACTCTTCTGTTACCCATTTGTTCTGCTTGTTACGAAAAAGCAACTAGAATGATTCTCGTGATTAACGTCCATTGGTTGAAGAAAATTATGGTATCATCGGATTTACAGTTTCCGTATCACAGGAAACTGGCAGCATCTGAAAGCGTCAAGGGAGAGTAAGGATGCCACTTTAAGCCGACCGACTGGACGTCACATCTACGGGTTTTTCTCTTGACAAACATCACTGCGTCAAATCAATCTCTTCTTGTTGACACGAAACTCTATTCCATATGGAATATACGTTCTCACCAAAACAATATATTACATTAATTTTTAACATGATCAATAGCAGCTAACATCGTGATTTGGTTTGTCACATTATAATATCTTTTTTTTTTTCAGTCAAATGTGTGTGGATTGAGAAGTTTAAATTAGGCGGATATGGAACTGCATTTCTAGCCCTTTACGTAGCGCAACCCTAGTGCCCCGTTGTCTGATTAGGAAAACCCTGAGTCTTCAGAAAGTTCAGTTTCAAATGTATGGGAAATTTCTGTGCTATGGAAATCTGGTGAAAAACTGATAAAATATCTGTCCATGAAGCGCGCTTACCAAGCAATGGTCAAATATTGTTCCGATCTTTTTTGTGATTTCAAACGCTGTGAGGGACGCGGCATTTGTTCTAATTTCAAAGTCGCATTCTCCTACCAAATCGATCAGCTCTTCGTGCAGCTGCTGATTTACTTATCTTGCACTTGCATTTATGACGTCAATTTGGACGTGCTTTAGCGCCAGAATCTGACAGTGCAATCAGAATATCTAAAGTGATAAGCAGATGCGCTTTTCCTATTTTTCTGCAATTGTCTAACGCCATCGATCATGGACAAAAGAAAGAAAAACGTTACGTATGATTAGCGAACTTGGTTTGCGATAAACGGAGCCAGACGATTGAGCAGGGGAAGCTAAAAGCGAATTCGTGCCGTATCAGACGACCACTAACTGGTTATTTTTTTTTGTGAGGAGGGGTGGAAGTAGTTGTTTTAAATGCTGCACACAGCCGTATTTCGTATGGCCATTTTTGTTTAACACCGTTAGATAGCAACAGGCGCTAGACAATATATTTTGTTTGTTTATAAGTTTTTATCTTTTAGAAACAGCTTATTTTTCACAAAAGCTTGTTGCATTTTTAGTCAAATTTGATCAGGCGTTTCTTTTAAATACTGTCCCTGTGTGTTTCAAAATTGAATATACATTATATAAAATTATCATTTTTTAAATGACACAAAGCGGATAACATTTTTAAAAACATGTTAAATTTAGGTTAAATTTTGAAATGCTTTAAATTCTAACATATCGAAGATATTTTTCCAATATTTCATAGTCCAAATTTCGCGTAGGGCTTCTTACATATGTGTTAGTATTATATACGGATATGTAGGTTTGCTTTGCTTCGCATGCACGTTCACATCAGACAGTATTTTACCTTCATGCTATGTGTATTACATCAGAAAGATGTCATTTGAACACAAACATAGATCTATTGAATCTACGAGAAATATGTTTCAGTAGTGAAGTTGAAAAATTTAATTCTCACTTTTTGTTAAACATTCTGGGACTATTTTATGTTGGCGTAGTATTTTAACTCTAATTAAATATTAACAGCACTATTTAAAAAGCGACACATTACAAGATTATTCTTCAAACAAAATCGTAATGAAGAAAGAAGGTGTCAAAATAAAAAAAAGATTTTATATCTGTCTATATTTCTGAGATGAGATATTGTAACTATTTACACTATTTACAAGGCTTTATAACAATAAAGATGAAGACAAAATTCCGAACAATGTAAATAATGTGAAGCTTTAAATCTGATTGAAATGGTTGTGATTAGATGTAATCTCCTTTCTATTGGTTGAAATTCTTGAAAGAAATATAATGTTCTCTTGTTGAGTTTTGTTTTGTTTAAGAGAAATGAACAATAATTTTCCGTTAATTGAGTTTAAAACAAAAGTGAAACGTCGATTTATGTCAGAAGATTGTTCTTGTATTTGAATAGAATTTCTTGGAAATTGTTCATTTTATGTAAAAAATGAATGGAGAGAGAGAGGGAGAGAGAGAGAGATGGGGGAAGAGATTCTATCCAAGTTTAATGAATTTATTCCATACATAATATAAAATGGTAATGGAAATCTGCTAGAAGCACATGGAGAATGCATAGCTAAGAGAATGCCAAAAATGTCATATACCAGTTCTCTTAAAAAATTCAAAGAAATTTTGGGACTTTCAAATTCTTTTCAAATTCTATGTCGTCCCTTGAGGACGTAAGCAGTCATGGCTCTCCACAGACTGCTTTTACTTTAATATATTTGAATTTCTATGTCATCATGGGGAGTATAGTGGGTTTCCTATTAGTAACCTAAAACTCCATGAGTTATAAGTATTCTGATTGTCTAGTAAATATTTATATTTCTGCCTGTGATTATATTCTTATTTGTCCAAACGAATAATCAGTTATACAATTCATCTGACAGAACAGCGTCTTCTCCGTTGACAAGTTAGCGCCGACATAAACAAATAAAGTGACAGAAATGATAAATATCTTCAATAAAAATTAAATGTATTTAGTTGGTAGAGTATTGTTTTATGTTTATACAGTCACTACATACCCGAAGTGATTGCATTTTATATTTACATACCATTAGACAGATAAAAGGGTTAATAGCAGTGGGGAAATACTTACATGACCATATTATAATCATATTATCCCTTAAACATAAAATCAACATACAAATCAATTATTATTATTATTATTATTATTATTATTATTTTCATTGATATCTAGCGTTTACACATTTCTTTCCTGGTCCCGCCCAGGGACCTAAGGTCAGAAATGGTATCATGACACTTTTCACTGCAAAAAAAATTTAAAAAATAATAATTACATAGATAAAGCCCTTCGTAAAGTGTGGGCTGTACAATTTTTTGTATCTCTTTGAGGCATGGAATTCCATGGATCCCTTTAAATAGTCTACTGGAATCTTTTCCATCCAGTCCAAGGGCTCCAACTACAACAGGGATTGTTGATGTTCCCATGTGCCACATTTTTTAGATTTCTATTTCAAGGTCCTTGTATTTTGACAGCTTTTCGAATATCTTCAAAGATAAATTGCAGTCTGCAGGGACTGCCATATCAATAAGGAGGCACTTTGTGGTCTTTAATAACAATGTCTGGGCGGTTGGCTTTGATTGTTCTCTCAGTGTGTATTGTGTAGTCCCATAGAATTGTAAGTAGGTCCTATCTTCGTAACCTGGACTGGGTGGTGTTCGTACCAGTTTCTTTCAGTTTCCTTCCCGTAGGAGTTGCAAATTTTCCAGTGCAGATATTGGCCCACTCTGTCATGCCGGGTTTTATATTCAGTGGGTGCCAATATCGTACAACCTGATACAGGATGATCAATCGTTTCTGGATATTTATCACAGAATCTGCATTTTGGGCTAACACAGTATTTTAGTATATGTGCTTGATAATTCCTAGTTAACAAGCATTGATCCTGTGCAGCAATGCTAAAACCTTCAGTTTCAGCTTTCAACCCTGCACTACGTAGCCACTGATGGGTGCGATTTTTGTCTACGTCAGCTTGTTTGGTACGGACAGAGTATTGGCTGTGGAGCGGTTTATCTTGCCATTGTTTCTTTATCTGGTCGGTCGCATTTTTCTTTGCATTCTTTTTTTAAGTATTTTGCAGCTTCAGCCGGTGTACAGTGATGTATTTGCATTTCTGTACCCATTTGAAACTCCATTTTGAATTTGTCGGCTTCCTTTACTACAGAGTAAAGACACTTACTACTTTCATGTTCCTTGACACATACCATCATCCAGTCTTCTGTATTTTCCAAGTATCTCTGGAGGCCAATTGTTGTACTTTTGTAGGATAGTTCTAGTTGAACTAGTACTCTGCCTCCTTCGGATCTGGGCACATACAGACGATCAATATCAGATTTGGGATGATGTATGCGGTAGCAAGTGAAGAGCTTTCTCGTTTTGGCGTCCATTCGCTTAATTTCAGCTATGGTCCAGTTAAGGACATTAAAGCTGTATTGCACCACAGGAACAGCCAAGGTGTTTATGGCTGATATTCGTTTTTTTGAGTTTAGCTCGGTATTTAGTACCAGGCGTACACGCCTTTAGTACTCCTTTCTTACCTTCTCTTTCATTTGGGGGTGTTGTATGCCATCTCCCACACTAATTCCTAGGTACTTATAAGCTTCATGCTCCAATTCTCTAATCTTCGTGGCAAAATCTAAATCTATTAAGGGTGCTTCTAAAATTCTACCTTTCTTGAATGTTACTTTAACACATTTATCTAATCCGAATCTCATACCTATGTCGTCACTAAAGTATTTTACAATATTAAGGAGGCCCTTCAACTCATTGTCGTCTTTGGCAAAGAGTTTGAGATCATCCATGTAGAGTAGGTGATTGAATATTTTGTTATTTATTTTGTAGCCATAGCTAGTGTTGTTCAGTTCATGCGTAAGGGGGATGAAGGACAAACAAAATAGAAGGGGAGACAGAGAGTCTCCTTGTAAGATTCCACGTCGGATATTTAGTCGGTTAGATATGGCAGTGCCCCTGGTGTGACTAAGGTATAGTTTGGTGTTCCACATTCCCATGCTGTGCTTAAGGAAATTTAATACCACAGGGGAGACTTTGTACATTTCCAAAGTCTTAAGGATCCAAGAATGTGGAACACTCTCAAATGCTTTACGATAATCAATCCACGCTGAACTGAGATTTCTACGTCTGCTCCTGCAATTTTCCAGAATCATTTTATTTATCAGTAATTGGTCTTTGCAGCCATATGAACCCCTCCTATTATTATTATTATTATTATTATTATTATTATTATTATTATTATTATTATTATTATAATATATCCTCTGATTTCAGGTGTACACTCATTTCTTTCCGAGTTTTAACCAGAGACCTAAGGTCAGAAATATATCATGACATTTTCCACTGAGAATTTTTTCAGGACAAAAATAAACAAACAAAAAAAACACCACGCATATTTTACATAGATAAAAATCCTTCGTAATGTGTGGTCTGTACTTTTGCCTACATTTATTTGTATTTCTTTAAGGTTACAAGGAATTTAGTTTATTGGAATCTTTTCCAATCAATTTAAGGGTTCTAAATACAACTGCAGTTGTTGATGTCCTCATCTGGCACATTTTGGAGATTTTGATTTCAAGGTCCTTGTATTTCGATAGGTTTTTGATGTTCTTGAAGGACTGCAGGGACTGCAATGTCAATAAGAAAGCACATTTTGACTTTGCAGTCTCTAATCACGATGTTTGGGCTATTAGCTTTGAGTGTTCAGTCGGTGTATTGTAAAATTGCTACAGGTCCTATCTCCATAACCATATTTGAGTGGCGTTCATACCAATTGCTTGCAGTTTGTTTTCCGTAAAAGTTACAAATTTTCCAGTGAAGATATTGGCCCACTCTCTTATGCCGGGTTTTATGTTCAGTGGGTGCCAATACTGTGCAACCTGATACAAGATAATCAATTGTTTCTGGATATTTCTCATAGAATCTAAATTTTGGGTATAAATAAATTCTTCAGTATGTGTGCTTGGTAATTTTTTTTAGTTAGTATTGGTCCTGTGCAGCAAGACAAAAACCTTTGTTTTCAGCTTTTAACCCTGTACTATGTAACCACTGATAGGTACGTGTTTTGTCAACACCAGCATTTTTTTTAGTATGCACAGAATATTGACAGTTTATCCTGTCATCGTTTCTGTATCTGGTCGATTCCATTTGCCTTTGCTTTCTTTAAGGTCTTTGCGGCTGTATTAGGTGCATTATATTTTACTTGATTTATATTTTACTTGACTTATATTTTCACCAACTTGAAACTCCAATTTGAACATATTGACTTCATTTATTACTGAATAAAGTTTCTTAATTATTCATGTTCTTTGACACAGATCATAATCCCGCCTTCTGTGGTTTCCATGTATCTTTTGAAAGTTGATTGTTGTAAGAGAGTTCTAGTTGAACTAATCCTCTGTCTGCTTCACATCTGGGCACATAGAGACGATCAACATCGGCCTTGAGATGATGTATGCTGTGGCAAATGAGAAGCTTTTTGCTCGTTTTGACATCTACTCGCTTAATATCAGCTATGTTCCAGTTAAGGATTGTGAAACTAGTGCACCACGAGGATAGCCAAGGTGTTTATGGCTGATATTCTATAATTTGAATTTAACTCTATAATCAATACCAGGAGGCACGGTGGAGTTATGGGTAGCCGCTCGAACTGAGATATCGGAGAGCCGAGTTCGAATTCCAATCGAATCCATTACATTCACTTGTGCTAATAATCTTGGTAAAGGTATCAATCGGCTATGGGTAAATAGCAAGAGTGACTGGTTTCTATAGCCTTGGATGGCAACTGGTCTAACGCAGAAAGAAATGGCAACCTACTTCGGGAAAAAAATCTGCCTCGTCAGTCAAGTATCGAAAGATACATGATCGCCTAAGCGTTTATCACGCATGATACATAACTGATTGAATTAATACTAAACTCACGCCCCTGTAGTAATCTTTTCTTACTTTCTCCTTCATTTGGATATGCTGTATTCCATCTCCTTCACTGACTCCTACGTATTTATAGGCTTCTTCTTGTTCCACTTCTCTAATCTTTGTGACAAAATTTAGATCTATTGAATGTGTTTCTGTATTTCTCCCTTTCTTGAATGTTATTTTTGCGCATTTATCTAATCCAAAATCCATACCTATGTCGTAACTGAAACTTTATAGTATGGAGGTGACCCTTCAACTCATTGTTGTCTTTAGCAACGTGTCTGAGTTCAACCATGTAGTGTAGTTGATTGAATAATTTTTCCATTACTTTGTATCCATAGCTATTATTGTTTAATTCATGTGTAAGGGGGATTAGGGACAGAAAGATTCCTCGTCGGATATTCAGCTTGTCAGATGTGGCAGTGTCTCTTGTGTGATTTAGGTTTATAATATGTTTTTCCACACTCCAATGCTGTATTTAAGAAAATTTACTATAACTGGGGAGGCTTTGTACATTTCCAAAGTCTGAATGATCGAGGTCTCTGGCACACTATCAAAGGCTTTACGGCAACCTATCCATAATCTGCTGAAATTTCTTGTATTATTCTTGAATAATTTTGTTTATCAATAGTTGCTTTTTGCAGTCATATGTTCCTCTCTTGCATCCCTTCTGTCACAGGGCGACAATGTTGTTTTCTTCAATAAAAGAGAAAGTGGAGTTCGTCAGGACAGCCGTTATCAATTTATACATAAAATCAACATTCAGTTATTATTATTATTATTATTATTATTATTATTATTATTATTTCCTTTGATATCTGGCGTTTACACGTTTTTTCCGGGTCCCTCCCAGGTTAGAAATTGTATCATGTGACTTTCTACTTAAAAAAAAAATACATAGCTAAAGCCCTTCGTAAAGTGTGGGCTGTACTTGTCAGAACAATTTTCTGTATCTCTTTGACGTATGGACTTCCAGGAATCCCTTCAATTAGTCTACTGGAATATTTTCCAACCAATCCTAGGGCTTCTACTACAACAGGGATTGTTGATGTTCCCATGTGCCACATTTTTGAGATTTCGATTTCAAGGTCCTTGTATTTTGACAGTATTATTATTATTATTATTATTATTATTATTATTATTATTATTATTATTATTATTTTCTTTGATCTTAGTTATATACTTATTTCATTCCAGGTCACAACCAGAGACTTAAGGTCATAAATATCGTCAGGATAGCTTCCACTGCACATGTAAGTAAATAACTAAATAGACAAATAAATAATAAAAGAACACACATTGTACATGGATAAAGCTTTTCTGAGGGTGTGATCTGCGTTTGTTAGAACAATTCCATTAGTATTATTATTGGCAATTATAATTGTTGAAATATTGTTAAACATTGTCTTTACTTAAATCGAGCTCTACCCTAATTATTATTATTATTATTAGTAGTAGTAGTAGTAGTTGCATTTGTTGTTGTAGTAGTAGTAGTAGTAGTAGTAGTACTAAAATACTTTAGGAAATTCCTCCTGTAGTTCTCCCTAAATGTTCCCAGTGTACTTATTTCGAATTTGTCAGTATTCTTTATTTTCGTTTGTACGAAGCAATAATATTTTCAAATGTTCTACACTTTTTGCAATGAGCCAATTTCAGCTGGTATAATGGCTATCGACTCTGCAGATGGAACTGATAATGCGCCTTCATAGTACTTTCGCATTTCTCTTTCGCACTAATGATCCTTAATTAATCCTTCCGATTATCATGATTGTCGTCTTCTATAGTGGTAAACATTTGCTTTCGGGGCATAGATTGTTTCTTCTATTCCACTTTTCAAGTAGACCTCGTTTGCATGAGTATGTAGATGGCACAATGCAATGATGCCAATTATAGGCTTATGCAATCTGTATGCTACCGTAATATACCAAGTCTTCATCATATAACGATGAGGCCGCTCCCACATGAGATGAGCTAAACATTATCTGACAGGTAATCTTGCAACTGTGTTTTATTGAGATTAATACTTTCCATGAAAACTTTACGTTCTTGTTTTGTGTTTTGTTTTGATTCTGAAAACAAATTATAATAATTCACTTTCTTGCCTGTCATCACAATTATATAAACGATACTAATTTCTAGAACACCCTGAAGAAGTTTATGCAAGTAAATTTTCGCAGCATATCGAAAATAGAGTTCAGCTTATTTGTTAACGACAGATTTACAAAGGCGAGAGAAATTTGTCGCATTCTTCATCAATTACACTTTACGTTAAAAGAGCATTTTTTTGACTTTTTAAATTATTTACGCATTTTTTACTGTATTCCTGCCACTATTATTTTACTATTACATCCGTCTAATACTATTATTTTATGGTCTTTAAGTAGATCTCGAAGACAGTTTTCTCCTATAAACAAATCGTCGCAAATGAGCTGTTATGGTGATATTCATTATTTTCGTTATTTTTTTCAAAATCTAGTCTGAAATTTGAAGATGAAAGGTTATGTTTTTCCTGTTTTTTTATATGTGTTTTTCGGCAGGTTCGAGTTAGGCTTAGCGGCTAGGATTAACGAGAATGGTTTAAATGTAAAGAAATCACCATTATTTATAACATAGGTCGAAGTCTGGCTTCTCTAAAAATGTTAAACAACTGTACGTGCGTGCGTGTTTCTCTACATCTATGCGAATGAGAAAGAGTCGGGAAAGAGAGATTACACAAGGATGATTATAAAAGGCCTATTATGTCGATTCTTTTGTGTATGACAAAATTAGAGAAAGAAGTGAACACGTGATTTCCACATTTTCATTAGTATGTTTCGCGTACAGTAAAGCATATATCAGGAGGATGTGTTGAAAATACATATTCAATGTTAAGAAATACGTTTATAGAATAATGGAAGCAACAGTTGGGATACAGGCAGGAGAGAGTATTAAATGAATCGATGCAGCTAAGTATAATCCTAAAAGAGTAATGTCATAAGCTGAACTCACATAGGATTTTCTATCTATCGGCTTAAAACATTTATTTTTGTTGTAATAGAAAGTCCCACACTCCCTATCGCCTATGTGGACTGACTATATCAGTAACTATATATAGGAAGCACAAGATCTACATGGGGGCTTGATTCGGCAATTAGTTGGAGATTCGTCTCCTGCTGAGCTGGTCGAACTCTCTGCCTTCGGGCGGAGAGGATCCCAGACGAGGCTATGCCGAAGGGCAGTGTCTCGTCTGGGGTGGTAGACTCCGTGTATACGGGGTTTACTGGGAATTTTTTTCCCGAGTCTGCGGGCTTAGGTGTGTCTCATATTAGAAAATGGCCTTGTGCCATATCCCGACTCGCGGGGAAGTAAGGTGATTATCCTTGCTTCGGGAATTAGTTGGAGATTCGTCTCCGGCTGTGCTGGTCGAACTCTCTACCTTCGGACAGAGAGGAACCCAGACGAAGCTATGCTGAAGGGTAGAGTCTCGTCTTGGGTGGTAGACAGATACCAGATTCCGTGTATACGGGGTTTACGGGGAATTTTATGTCTGAGTCTGCGGGCTCGGTTTTACCGCGTATTAAAACGGCCTTGTGCAACATTCTGCCTCGCGGGGAAGTAAGGTAAATAACCTTGCTTCGGGAATTACTAGCCTGACAAACGATTCCCTGTCTTTCAGTATTGTATTCTCATTTACAGTAAACGTCTTTTTTTTTTCATCTTCGTGTTGTTGTTCCTTCACTCCAGTACCATGTTTGTCTGTTTGTAACGTCTTTAGGATACAACAATTTTGCATATAAGTAACTACAAAAAGTAAAGAAGAGATAATAGAAGGTCCTAGGGCACATAATGAGGGGCAAGGAAAATTTGATACTCACAGGACAGATAGAGGGCAAGAGGAACATATTTGGTGAGCTTGGGTAAATGGATGGCGGAACGTGGCTGAGGAGAAATAACAAGTATAAACTTTATTAAGAGCTATTAGGGATAGGAAGTTATGTACAGTCGTGGTCGTCTACGTTCCGACGGAAAACAGCACGTAATGAAGAATGCTTTAGGATATTTATAGCGCTAAAAATATGCTTATTCATTATTTATTGATTTACTATTCACATATATTTTTTCGTTTTCAAATTTTGACAGACAATAAAATATAAACAAGTTTAATATTAGTCTATATTACTGAGATGAGGTATGTAGCATTATATCATTCGGACTATTGGACTCATCGTTGTAGCCATATTCACAACGTTTCATCCGGTCTTCTTCGGATGATATGCGTTGGAATTTCGAATCGAAACGGTCATTTAGTTCACATTGGTAAATTGTTCTAATTACACATGACATGCTCTGTTTTGGACATCTGAGTTTCAGTTAATTCACTTTAGTAATTCAAATCTCCTGTGGCCAGGTATAGATTCCCTTTAATAATTCAACTCTCCTCTCGCCAGGTATTGAACTCACAACTCTTCGGATCAAGTCACTTTTTGGATTATTTCAACCAAGGCTTTTATTCACAAGGCCATATGAAGAATTAGACTGAGAGATAGAGAGTGTGAGAGAGATACAGATAGATAGTGTTGTAGGGTTATTTCCTCAGTGGAAACTGTATTTGGACTAAATTCGGTCCTAAATAGGTTCAACGTACAAAAACGTTAGGAACTTGTTATAATAAGTATTACGGAGAGTAATCTAGTTGCGGTAGCTGACTACTTTCATATTCGACTCCCGTCGACCCTCACTGACTCCTACTTATATTAGGTGGGAGAGTCTATTATCTATAGACTAGGTGTGTTTCACCATAATAGATAGATAGATAGACAGATAGATAGATAATTTGATTTCTTTTGTACACTACCCCAATTGACCCAAACAAAAAAATCAAATTTAAAACATCCTAAAAAATAACTACACACCAGCAAAGTCAAAATTACAACGAACGAACTATGAGTTCAAATACCCCTTAAGGAACCCTGTTCCTGATCAAATCGAATTAATAAATAATTACATCGGTCACACAACTACATGTCTATCCAGACGCCTTACATTACACCTATCTTACCACAGCTCTATTAGAATCCATTTAAATCCAGACAGAAACTTACCAGACTTAATCTGATACATATTAGTAGAAAATACAAACATAATAACCTCATCCACATGTAAAAAAAAAAGATTAAAAATAATGGAAGCCTTAATAATAAAAAAAGAAAAAGCCAACACTTAATAATATTAAGTCCAAACACGGCCACAATGTGCGAACTGTGTTCAGATAATAAAAGATCCCTATAACTCTAAAATCATACACACAACCCATACACCGAATTAAAAGGTAAAAATAAAGTCATCCTTTATAATGGCTAAAAGTATAGACAGTATAGACGGGGGCGCTCGGAATTATAGAACATTTGGACTGTTTCTACACAC
>OZ038480.1:134349592-134384592 GCA_964036315.1 Acanthosepion esculentum
CCTGCACAAAACCTTCACCACTATAATCAAATCTCATGTGCTGTTGTCGGGCTGTCAGTTTCCTAGGACTGTTCCGTTTGACCTTCATACGTCGAATTAGACGGGAGAGTCGCGTATATATATATATATATATATATATATATATATATATATATATATATATATATATATATATATATGCTGCGAGGGATTAATTACGTAAAAAGAAAAATATCATTGACATCTCATTTTACTATATTTACTAAAATTACACAAAAAATATCTCGAAATACGAAAGAGTATATTTATTCCATAAAATCGCCATTGGCTTCAACCTTGGCGTCCAAACGACTTCCGAATTTCCTGCATCTCTTCCGGTCGTTTTTGTGACTGCTGTCATAATCCTTAACATCAGTTCATTTTTGGTGTTAAAAGAGTGTGTTGGTCTCTCGCTCAACTGCACCACGCATATAATAATCAAGGGTGTTGCAGCCTTGGGCCAAATGTAAGGGGTGATATGGTTCCAGAAATTGTCTGACAGCCATGACTCCGTTCTCCTACTTGTGTGCCTGTTTACCAGGGCAGCACTACCTGATGAAGGCTCTTGATATAGGCCTCCGAGTTGAGTCTGAGGATCTAGCCAACAATTTCGAAAGATCTTTTCTTATCAGAACGATCAGAGTGAGTTTTCTGAGCTGCCAAACTTTCGTAATCACCGTTAGAGTAACCCACCTCTCTCGAAATCCTCTTCACTGTCTTCAGATTGACACCCAAACACACTAAAATGTCTGTATTTGAGTTTCCGACGCGAATGTCAAGCAGCAGAGCATACCGTTTCCAAATTTCTCGCGTAGTGAATTGCGCCATGGCATTCTTTTTCTCACAGACGGTGACCAACTGAGCCTACTATATTTTGCAGTCGACAAAATCAAAACCAAGAAACGCGCATGAGCGAAACTAAAAATATAAAATGGTCACCATTGACCCACTATACAGGGTGCGACTGGTATTTGAGGACATATAGATTTAAGATTAATACTGCTTCCCACTAACTTCTAATGCCTTTATTTTTCAGAAATCAAGAATGGCAAACCCTATGATAACAAATGAAATCAAAAGGCATGCTGTGGTTGTGGCATTAAAGGCTGATCATAGAGATTTGGATATTGCACGTTTCCTTAGAGTTGCAAGATCATTTGTCCACAAGATACGAAAAGAGATGGAAGACGCTGAATATTCCCCAATGTCTGTATCAAAATGTAAAAGACATTCTGCGCGTTCTGATAAAGTGAGAACATCCAAATTTATTCAGGAAGTCAAGCAGACAATTGATGAAAACAGAGGTCAATCAATGAGGTCAATTGCCAAAAAGCTGCATTTGTCTGTAAAAACAATCAGGTGTGTTCATGAAGACATTCGATACAAGTCCTACGTGATGAAGAGAGGTCAATTTAGGTCAGAAAAAAACAAAAGAAACCCTCTTAAACAAATACAAAAGGCTTTTAAAGAAACTTAAAAATCCTTCAGAAGTTAGTATGATTTGTTTTTCCTCAGATGAGAAACTTAACAGGAAGAAATGACAGATGGTTTTGTTCAGATCCATCTGAGGTGCCAAGAGTGATGCACACAAAATTTCCTTCAAGTGTTATAGAATTGGGTGTTGTTAGTAATGAAGGACATGTTATGCCACCACACTTTTTTCCACAAGGTCTTAGAGTAAATGCTGCTGCTTATATTGGGGTTATAGAAATATTTGTCAAGTCCTTGATTGACAACATATGCAACGGCAGGCCTTACATATTCCAGCAAGACTCGGCTCCATCCCACAAGGCTCTACGAACACAAGAATGGATGGCTGACCATTTGTACGACCTCATCACACCCAACATTTGGCCTCCTAACTCTCTAGATCTCAATCCACTAGACTATTATGTGTGGAGCGTTGTTGAGAAGGAGGTTAATAAACAGCCTCATAACACCAAAGACTCTTAAAGCCGCAATATTTCGAGTAATGTCTGACATGAATAAGGACCAATTAATCAGTGCTTGCAGCTGATTTCGACCTCGTGTAGAGGCAGTTATTGATGCTAGTGGTGGTTTTATTGAATAAAATTAAATAATAGTTAGCTAAATTTCATGTTTACTTGTTTGTAATCAAATATAATTATATTCAATTGTTCAGCAAGTTTTTTTTTTACTAATCCATAAAATCTGTCCTCAGATACCAGCCTCACCCTCTGTGTGTGTGTGTGTGTATATGTATATATATATATATATATATATATATATATATATATATATATATATATATATATATATATATATATATATATATATATATATATATATATATATAAATATAAAAGTGGACATGGAAGTCAGCACTTAGAGGCGACAGTCTGTTTCAAGATAGTGGAATCGTCAGGCCTGACGATTGCACTAGCATGAAACAGACTGTCGCCTCTAAGTGCTGATTTCCATGTCCACTTTTATATTTACACACGCTCTATCTCTGATATTGAGCACTTTACCCCATAAATATAGCAGACTTTAAGACTATATTTCTGCATATATATATATATATATATATATATATATATATATATATATATATATATATATATATATATATATATCAAGTATTAATTTGAAATACTGTTTTGAAGCTAAAATTGCTGTGTTTGTTTTTGTGGTTTACTTATAAGGAGTCATTTAAAGCAAGCAGGCTTTGTGGTAGCTCGCTAACTGACGGAGATAGAGATAGAACGTTAGTAGAAATAATTTGAAAGCATTTTTGAGTTAACTCATGTTCATTTTGGAGATTCGTCGCTATATATTTATATCCACTCGTCGGAATTATGAGTGATTATATATATATATATATATATATATATATATATATATATATATATATATATATATATATATATATATATAGGTAACTATACTCGTGTCGAAAAACCTTCGAATTCTTGATTTAACAATAGCCAAATCAATCACGAAGGGAAAAAAGGTTTTAAAAAAGAAAGAGCCAGGAACATGAAAGTCGATACAGGTTCAAGGCCCAAAGAAAAAACTCCGATACGAGTAAACAACTAACTAAAGAGCTCGATACAAACGTAGAGCAGACCTAGTCAAAGCTAATGAGCCAGACAAACCTACCAAGGTTTCACTTAGGCAGATCGTCAGGGTCAGCTGGCTGTTGCCTCTTTAGCCAGCTGACCCTGACGATCTGCCTAAGTGAAACCTTGGTAGGTTTGTCTGGCTCATTAGTTTTGACTACATATATATATATATATATATATATATATATATATATATATATATATATATATATATATATATATACGATACTCAGAAATAAACATAAGTTAAGAGAAAATATTCATATTAATTACACACACACATATATATATATATATGTGTATATATATATATATATATATATATATATATATATATATATATATATATATATATATACAGAGTCTCCATAAAGTTCGTATGCACTTTAAAAAATTTATAACTTTATTTGTTTTTGCGATAGAAATAATCTGTAATAATATTGTAAATTTTAATGTACCGAGTTTTAAGTATAGCTAAAATAACCAGTGGGATTTCAGGCATTACTGTAAATCAGTTGGCAAATGTCTTCCGTAAAATGCAAAATCGTATTACCCTTTGTATTTCTAATGATGGAGGACATGTGGAAACGTAAATAAAATTTCAATAAAACCTTAAAAAATATAGATTTACTTCTTTATAATCGTTTTTACATTTTAGAAAAATATGATTTTTATTTTGACGTGATTACGCATGCGCATGTAAGTGAGGGGAGATTGAAATTTTGCATTTCATTTTTTATCTTTTGATATCTTTGTTTTTGGTATATATAGTCTCTTTAGTTTCTTTTTGTTTATCATTTTCTGACTTGTATTATTAAGAATTCACATTGTGATAATAGATGATAATAGATGATAATGGATGATAACAGGTGATAACAGATGATAATAGATGATAACAGATGATCAGATGATAACAGATGATAATAGATGATAACAGATGATAATATATGATAATAGATGATAATAGATGATATACCCAAACATATTTAAAAAAAATAATAATTTAAATTCCTTCACGTGCATGTGTAATCACATCAACGCAAATATCGCTTCATGCGAAACTTTTTTACAATTTATCTCATATTTTCATATAATTGTTCTGATATATTAAAATTTATATTTCGTTTTTCCATTCACATATGTATTTCATGTAAATTATAATAATTAAAAGTAAGAAAATTTATATAATTATTATGTTTTTCTTTCTTTCGACACATTGGCTGCCCTCTGGATTTCGACAGTACGTTAAATGAGGTTTATGCCAATTATTCTTTGAAAATATTGTAATTAATATATCGGAGTTTATATTTACTGCTCACTTCCTAAATACGGACTTTCAAAAGCAGCCGTTTCTTTTAAATATTATTCCAGATATAATTTTTGCAGCGTCGACGCTGAATTTCGGCAAAATCGAAACTTAAGCAGAATGTACAAGTTTCGAACTCGAGAATTTTAGCCAAACCTCAGTAAGAAAACCGGGTAACAACCGAAAGAGAATTTGAAACAAATTGATCATGCTTCATTTTAGGAGTGACAATTTAGCTGAAGTGAAATTAGATTATGGTGAAAGAAAATCTCTTGTTACAGAAATGGTAATCGAATAGAGAAATTATAGCAAATAAAAGATTTATCTACTTTAAAACCGGTGTATATTTTGGATTAATAGAAAATATCAATCATATAAATACTACTTTTTTCTTGACAATTAGCTTAACTTTATCTGAAATTATACTTAGTATAGGCAAATCCACGAATTCGTTAAAAAATGTGAATACCCTGATGAAATAATACCCCAAACTTAATTAAAACAAAGTTTTATTGTTAAAATATTTATGTTATTATTAAGAGAAAAGACCAAAGGAATTTTGTTTATTAAATTATACTTTTATTCTTTTTAGAAAGTTCGAAATATGTGTTAAAAATCTTGTTCTTTTTTCGTCAATGGGTTGGGTTGACCAAGGATTAGAGGAGGAAATTTTTGCATCTTTTTCGCTTTGAAAAACATTGATTTTGAAATTCTACAGTCAAATTTTCATGAAACTTTCAGGACTTATTCAGAAATTAAATATTTCAGAAATGTTTTTTTAAGAAAATCTTGCCAAGATAGTTTTTTTCATCAGTTACTCCATTTAATTAATTTATTAAATTTGTTTTCCATCTAATCAGTTTAAATTAGTTTCGAAATACAGCAAACCTTTTGCTTTTTGGAAATTAAAATTCGAATAAAATCTTCAAGAAATAATTTTCATTTTAAAAAATTCATTTTAAACCTTAGTTATCGCGTTTCTATAATTTAGAACCTATGTCGATTCTAAAGAAGATATTTTAGAAAAATGCAAATTTTCCTACGAGAAAGTGTAAAAATATATAATAAAAATCAACGACTTTTTGAATAAAACTTCTTCAGGACGTAGGCGATCATAGCTCTCCACTTCCTCTTATCCCTTGTAGTTCTCAATAAGTTTTGTCTTTTTTCTACTTCTCTAATACCCTGTTTTGCCATCCACTTGCTAAAGCCCGCTAAGCCTGTCAATCATTGATTTTCCCTTGCCCTTCTTTCATTCTATGCAACCTGTATCGAAGCCTTCCTTTCCCATTACGTGTCCCAGAAATTTCTAAACTGGCCTCGGACTCATCCCTAAAAGGATGGACCAGTATACATATAGATAACCTGATGGCGATGTTAACTTTCTGTACGCAATCTTCACACTTTGGAATGGGATCAGGCACATATCGACAGGATGAGCGATTAGCAATGGGCTCGCCATTATCACCAGCAATTGCAAACCTATGTAGGCTTTGAGGAAATGGCATTAGAAACTACATCACTAAAGACAACACTACTGCTGAGTTACGTAGATGACACCTTCATACTCTGGCCACACCAGTAATATGTTCAGTTACTACTGGACCAAAGGAGAGAAAAACAACAACAAACCCGCCTTCCTGGATGTTCTAATATCTCGAGCAGAGCATGTGTTCTGTATACCGCAAGCTTACATTCACCGAACAATACCTCAACTTACACCTTCCATACAGTGTAAAGGACGTAATCGTTTGCTGCTTACACCATCGAGTAAAAGTCATGTGGCGACCCGGAGACGTATGAACAAAAAATGGTCAGTATAAGCAGTACGCTAAAACGTAACAGCAACCCCCTGTACATGAGGCCAGCTCCAACAAACTGGAATAGAAGGGTACAAGAGGATAACAATACTCAGACAACAGCTTCAGTCTGCCTACCCTATATGAAGGGATTATCGGAAAAATATAAAAGATCTGTGGTTCGTATAACATCAGGAAAATCTTCAGAAGGGTTTCAACATTTCGCAGACACCACTTCGGAGTAAAACACCCTATAGAGTAGAACATGACTAAAGACTCTGTGTACGCCATTCCGTGCATCTGTGGTAATAAATATAAAGGAAAAACAAGTCGCCCCCTTAAGGTAAGACTGCAAGAACATCGTAAAGCGGTAACACGACGGGAAATAGAAAAATCTGGCGCAGCTGACCACATACGGATGGAAAAGGGAGATAACCACCACCTGTGAGATGAGGTTGAAATAATAGACAGATAAGATCACTGGAAAATATGAAAACATAAGTAAGTAGCACATATGCTAAGCCACAAAAATCTCCTGAGCCGACCAAGCATAGAAATGAATACAATATGGGAACCAGTAATAAGGAGTGCTATCGAAAGAGAATGAATAACAACACAAAAACTGCAATATAAGCCGTGGTAAAAAAACAATGCAATAATAAAGGAAAAATTGCAGTATGAGCACTGTTATAAAAATTTATTGGAACATTAGGTTTATAAGTCCCCAAAATACATACGCAGGACACATGGCCCAGTGGAAAATGCCGTTGGTTAGATCCAGTGACTAGACCCAAATATTTGTGAGTTCAATACCACGCTGCAGCATTGGTGAACCAAAAAACTTGGAGATTTGTGTTAAACTGTGAAATCTGGAAGAGGCATGGCACGTGTAACTAGAACAAGCTACCCCGGTGGACGAAAATAAAGTCAAATCACCTGAAGAAGCCCGAAGCGTACAACGGCTGAAACGTGGTGAATATTGCAATGATGATGAGGATAAATCGATGTATATGCTGCATAAGTTCGGTGAGAAGACACATACTCGCGCATCTTTCCATTTTTTTTATATCTGCTGATCTCATTCTCGATCCGCATGCAGGCTGTTTGCTGCTAGTACAGGTTCTTGATGATTCTAATATCTTTCCCAAATATATCAAGGTTGCTGAGCAGTTCCAACACATCTTTGTGGCGTACTTTATCGAACCCCTTTGCGTCGTCTATAAAACACAGGTAGACGTCCTTTTGCTTTTGTGTTGCTCTTTATGTCTTTTTCGTTTCAATTAATTTATAATACATTTGTGTTCCAATATTTTTTGTAGATAAAATTTAGAATATAAAAGTAAAATATGGAATGTCATTATATTTTAGACAAATATAAGTCTTTTGTCCAAATGAATAACACGAAATCTTAGGACAACATGTGAAATAGAATTTTGTTTATAAATCTATATGTATTAAACGTCCTGGGTAAGACGTTAAACTACATCCGCGTCCTGGGTAAGACGATAAACTACGTCCAGCAGCAAGGCCTCTGATCAGGAGGTTTTGAGGAGAGTGGAACCACCTCTTAATTGCTGGTGTTCCTAGGTCCACCCTGACCCGGGGTGATAGCACCTGTTAGGGTCCCAGCTATGGGCAAATAGTTAACTATTACTAGCAATACTCTTTGGAAAAAAATTATTACCAGCAATACAATTTTGAAGGAAAAATATTACCAGAAACGGATTTTTCACAAAACAAAATATTACCAGCAATAAAAAAATTTGTCGGCATTAAAAACCCATTGAGGGTGATATGCCGTAAAACAAAATAAACGAAACCTCTGTGTATTACAAATATATTTAGATTGTTAGTTTTTATTCTGCCATCTGAAAATGTCAGTTTTAGCAAGAATAAAAAAAAATGCAATAATTAAAACAAGTATTATTTATTAAAAAGAATAACATACACAAATTTACAAAGGTGAACAAATCAAAGGTGTAATATTATTTACTGATAGAATTCCCATTCTCTAATCCTTCAAGCAATCTACTGCCAACAGAACGCTTTAATATAATATTCAAGGCTGCAAGGCGAAAGATATCTGTATACTTCCCACCGCCACGAGGCACACTGCAGTCATGACTGATAAACGTTTCTTGGTTATATAATGAATACTTGCAAGAAATCTAGTAATTGTTAATGTTGTTTTAAGATATAGAATTATTTGAACTAATTTTGCCAAGTCATCATTACTTAAACATGCGGTATATCCAATGTTCCATACGAATTGAAAAGGGGGCAATGAAACAATATCCTCGAATCAGCTGCAATTTGTTTACGACAAACCGTGTGGCACAATTAAATTAAAATACTTGCTGTCGCTAATATGAACATAAAAAGACATAAAATTAGAGTACGCACTGTCGACAAAACATTTTTGTGAGCAAGGTGATTTAAATAAACTATATACTTCCTTATTTAGGAAGTATATAGTTTATTTAAATCACCTTGCTCACAAAAATGTTTCTTTTGTATGTAGAATTAAACTGATTTAGTGGGTTTCTTTTTCGAAAAGATGATAATATCTGCTTTTGTTTTCAAATGTTATGATTTTTCATAATTTTTCAATGTATTCCAGACAAAATGAATATAAAAAAAAAACTTACTAATTATTTCACTTTATAATTTTTTCAAATATATTCTAGATCTCATTATGGAGAAATTAATATTTTCTGGTAATAAATTGCCACTTAGGAATTCATATGAATCATTTAATTGTTTTAATGCCAACTTGCAAAATGCAAATTGTTCAGGTGCAGAGAGACGATAAATGAAAAATTCTTGACACACAAAATGTTAAACAGGTCATAAGAATAAAAAATATGTCCGTGGAATTTGTTGGAAACTTAAAATATTAAAGACTACTTTAAAAATAGAACCCGATCCTATGTGTCCACAACACTATCAACATAGAACAATGAATATCTTTTGGCTGAAGTAGCTACCAAAAGGGATTTTTTACAAGAGGAGGGGACGCGAAAACGTCAAATACCTTATCACGAATTATGAATGCACAGATTTATTAATTTACTTATATTTTTGTTAGATTTTTTTTTAATATTTAAGAATCTGTTAACATGAATGTAAGTATAAAGTGATTTGATCTCTAAACTAGTAAGGGCTTTGTGTGTCATTCTTATTCCCCTTAGTTTTCAACAGGTTTACCTGAATTTTTAACACGCGATGGATAGATTGTTCTGAGAAGAGGAGTTAACATTTTTGTTATAGGTTTCCTCAGTTTGTGGGGACTGCTACAAATACTTAAAAATCAGCCACCTCATCAGCAATCAATACTATTTCACATTTAACAATAATTTTTATTAAGAAAAATTTGGATTGTAAATAGGTTTACCACTAAGGCAGGAATTTTCTTAGAATTTCTTGAATTTGTTACTTACCAAAATAGTTTAATGAAAATATCTAAACATCTCCGATATTCTGCTGACGATCTATTAATATATGCCCGCAAAACTAATTTAACAGACATTGTAGATAAACTAAGCAAAGTCGAATGTATGATAGAATTCACTTATGAAATGAAACAAAAATATTTTACCTTTCTTAGATATCATGTTACACCGCAGTAACAATAACTTAAAATTAAGTGCCCATCGCAAATTAAGTAATAAAAATGATCTCGTAATTTCTATTCTCATCATAACAACAAAATATCATATGGAATATTCATCGGATTCTTTTTATGAGCACTCAGAATTTGTAGCTTTCTTTATTTAGATAAAGAAGAGAAATACATTGAAAATACATTCAAGCTACTCTAATACACTAATAATTTCATATTCAACGCGAAAAACTCGTAAAATATATCAAAATTGAAAAGCGAACGATCATGAAAAACCCAACGAATCAAAATATATTCTCCCTATAAACTCTAAAGCAACTACAATTGAAAAGTTTAAACTCAACATAAGATTTGTGAGAATAAAATATTTAAGTAATACAAAACGAAAATCATAAGCTAAACTTTGAAGGGAGGATTTACTCTATAATGAAAGTTAAATTATTGAACAATACATTAACTTATCTTATAGAAGAAACTCCTCCTTATAGAGTGAGTCACTTCTTCAGATTTTAGTTTATTTTTTTTGTTTTATATTAATTAAATATTTTATTTTGACAACTATTTTGTTTTCACAAATCTTTCTATTTCATATATAAATTTTATTGTATATATTCGACTTTGTTTAATTTATATACAAGATCAGCTTGAATATCAGTATCATGAGGTCATATTAATAGAGCATCATCAATATATCGTAAGTTGTTTACTTAAAATATTTTGGAAAGGATGAGATTCAAGATATTCTAAGAAAATCCATAGACATTTTCCACTTTTTCATAAAGATATATATATATATATATATATGTGTGTGTGTGTGTGTGTGTGTGTGTGTGTGTGTGTATGTATGTGTATATATATATATATATATATATATATATATATATATATATATATATATATATAGAGAGAGAGAGAGAGAGAGAGAGAGAGAGAGAGAGAGATAGATAGATAGATAGAAAACTTTATGTAATTTATTTCAGTTTTGCGTTCAGGCTTGAAACACACTGCCGTCACACGGTGTTGAAAACAGTGTCCGCTTTAAATATTTACTCTATTCCTGATATTGAGTTCTTTTGCTCAGAAATATAGCATAATTTCAAACCATATTTTACATATATATTTTATCATATATAATTTTCGTATATATATATATATATATATATATATATATATATATATATATATATATATATATATATACATTTTAAACATGTAGTATTGAATGTTAAAGACAACATAGTCTTGCATATTTTCTTTTGAATTTTCTCATATTCTCTAATGAGCCTTTTTATTTGAAAATGATTTCGAAATAAGTATTTTAACGTTTATTTAGTTTGTAAAAAAGTAGCAACATGATTACGCTACAAGATAATTGGCAAATGTTTGTTTAAAAAAATTTTGACTAAAAATATTGACCCTGAAGATGAACAATGATGTTCGAAAGCGCTAGGTCATCGTATGGACAATACTTATTTCGAAATCATTTTCAAATAAAAAGTCTCACTAGAGAATATGAGAAAATTCAAAAGAAAATATGCAAGATTATGTTGTCTTTAACATTCAATACTACATGTTTAAAAGAAAAGTTGCTGCCAAATTACACATATATATATACATATATATGTTTGTGTGTGTGTGTATAAATCTCTGTAGATTATATACTTGAATATTGTTGGCCATAAATTCTGTTTTATTATATATTCTATTTTATTTTAAATTTTTTTCGATGTGGAGAGACGACTATATTTTTATATCAATAGTTTTACATTTAAATTCTTGTTTGTTCAGTCATTAATCATTAAAAAAATATACTTTTGAAAGAGGCAACGTTTTGGTCGGCAAGAAACGTGTTGATGTCAGTATGCATACACAGTTGAACTCAGCACAAACAAAGTCACCAGTAATATTTAAACACATGATCAATGGGCCAGCCGTGTAGATACCAGAGGCCAATTCATAATCGTAGCTGACAACCATTTATTTATACGTCCAAAACTTATAAATGTTAATCAGAGACGAGAATTGTTTTTCTTTTTTCATGTTATTATTACTGTTATTATTTTGTTCTTTACTTGTCTTTTTTTTTGTTTGCTTGTTAACTTTTTTCATATCGGGGAAGAGTAGGTCTTTTTTCTGATCATTTTGTTTTGGGGACACAACGTACCTTTTTATTAGTTGTTAAATAAAATTATTTCTGCGTTTTATGTTCATTCTTTTGCGTATTTCTTTGTTTGAGGTTATTTATATTCTTGGACCTTCTCTGTTAATCCACACCAAATAATATAAAGTACTTATCGCAAATATTAATTCACCGGAAGAAATTGTAAATTTTAAATCAAAGTTTGTTTGCTTTTTTATTACTTTTTTTCTTTTGAAATTATAATTTAGAATTTGTTTAGTTTGTCATGACGTTGCTGGAGTTAAGAATGCAATGATAAGGAGAGCGGTGTTCGCTTCTTACAGAGAAATGGTATTTTAACTGGGACTACGATTATGTCGGATCGGTGGAAAGGATATACATCATTGAAAGATGATACCAATTATATTCATCTGACTGTAAATCACAGTATGAATTTCGTTGGCCAAGAAACATCAGCTCACGCACAAACAACGAAAGTCCCTGGCTGAATGTTAAAATGAAGAATAAGTTTGTGTTCAGGGCTCATCGCAGAATAATAGACTCTTGTTTGTGTGAATTCCTTTGGAGACGAAAGGCACAAAATAATGAATGCGTTTTTGAACAAATTCTAAATGATATTTCTGAATTTTGGTGTGAAATTTATTAAATTTAAATTCTATTTATTAAATTTAAATTCTATTTATTTTAGTGGGTGAATTAAAGGAATAGTTCCTTATCTGTACGTAATTGCTTCAACATTGTGTATAATCATTTTTCTTCTTTTCTATCTATTTGTATATCATTTGTTTATACGCTGGAATGCATCTGCGTTTACAGTTATTTATGCTCTTGAGATGGCTTTTGTAATCCAATTCATTCTAGTTCCAGTTTTCTTTTATTCCTTATTATGTCATGAATTAAATTATTAGTTAATACCATACATCTTTTATTCTTTTAATTCAATGGCGTTTTCTTCTGTTCTTTCTGTTTAACATGTATCATCCATAAGATGTTTTATATTGGACTACAAATATGATACAACAGAAGTGTATACGCATACTGGTATATTTGATATTTGTACCACTTTGAATAGATAGATAGATAGATAGATAGATAGATAGATAGATAGATAGATAGATAGATAGATAGATAGATTGATATGAACCGATTGCGATAAATATGAACCGATTGAGATAGATAGATATGAACCGATTGCGATAAATATGAACCGATTGAGATAGATAGATAGATAGATAGATAGATAGATAGATAGATAGATAGATAGATAGATAATTATAATTTTAACTATTAGCCTATATATTTAGGAACATTTTCGGAGAGGATTGTAAGCAAAAATCAGGATTCAACTGCAGATGGCCTGAAATGATTCAAATCATGATCCTTGAGGATAAAATATTAACTCAAACAGACGTGTATGCATATAAAAAGTACGGTTAGTATTTTTGTACTGAGGGAGAATATGTTGACATTTGTTAAGCTTCCAATCAATCTTCTTTCTTATTCATGTTTTCTGGTAAGATTGATTTGAAAACAATGCAGATCTATCGATAATGGTTTTGCTCAAAAAACAAAAGAAAACTTGGTATTACAAAAAAATAAATAACGACAAAGAAAATAAATTTATGTAAGCTCAACTCAAGAACAGGTGTTGGACAAAGCAGAAAAAAGGATTTAATCGATTATTTTCATAATTATTAACCTTTTTACTCCCTGGCTTATTCAAAGAAATGTACACAAAAAAAAGAGAAATATTTCCATTTTGATTTGTATATCGACTTAGTAGATAATCAATCAATATTAAAGAAAATCAGAGTCGCATTTCAGTAGTATCCACAACAGCCAGGATTCTGTCAAGTACGGACAGTTACTGTAATTAACGTAATTATTCCCTAACGTAAATTATAAGGAAAAAATACAAATTTACATTGCATTGAATGTATTCTTTTTTTAATGCCAACAAATGCTGGAAGTCTTCATTGAAAGATGAATGAAATTTGCCTCACCTTTAAGATAAATCCTATTTGAAAAGCAAACTATATATTATAACTTACCCACTGATAAAATTATATAATGTGTTAACATTTGAACTTAACTAAAAAAGAAAAATTCATTTCGGCAACCGAAACCCCAAATTTAATAATTTTAAATTCTTACATTTTATAAATTTCACAGAAACAACTATATATGACCTAAAATAACGCATTTTTCAGTGGCACTATTGTTCAGTGATTTGACCAAATAACTTGAGAAATTGGTGCTGTACAATCATTCTAAAACAATTCAATTGCTAAGTCTGCTGCTAGGTAAATTGGTTCATTGTGTCGTGCTAGACAAATTTTCTTACACGAATCATTCTTACAAATTCATAGGTCTACCACGTGTCCATGGTTTGAATATTGCTACCGCATAGGGTTTGGTACTTCTGCTATATATTTATAAATCCTTGATAAAATACAAAGAAGTATCTGCAATGACATTGGTCCTGACCTGGCATCTCTACTTCAGTCACTTTCTCACCGCCGTAATGTAAATTCCCTTTGCCTTTTCTATAAATATTTTCTTGGTTATTGTTTTGATAAACTTTCCTCTATGGTACCCTATGGTACACTAGACTTTAGGAATTCAGCGCAATACCGTCTCGTCGGCAAAGCCTCATCATCTTACAGTTGAAATGGCTAGATGTAAACGGAGATTTATGCTAAGAGTTTATTTTTTCATTAATTTCGCTGTGGAACGCTTTTCCATCTTCTTGATTTCCAGTCAACATTGATCTTCAAATATTTAAATGCAATGTCAGTCGTCATCTTAATATTCTTTTGTTGTTTTCGCCTTTAATAATGCGTTTTTTCTTCTCATTATTTCCCATTCATTAATTCCCCTCCATATCAATGGCATTATTGCCTTGCTTGGACGGAAAATATTTAAAAATGTCCTACCATCTAACTTTCTACTTAACAATTGTTATATAGAAATAAAGTGTCACTGCCGACACTTGAGTCTGAACATAGATCGCTAGTGAGCAAACACAGGCGATCCCAAGATTGAATTAAGTAGACCACGTGACCATATGAAAACGTATATATGTAGGAAGTAGCTGACTTCTAACTGATCGTTATTCTTATTATATCCTCTATTACTAGTCGGATTCTCTTTTTCTAGTCTATCCTCTATAATAACGGATCGCTATTCTCTCCTCTATTCACTATACTATATCTCTATTCAGATCACTATACGGTGATTACTATTCGAGCGAGTGCTATTCGAAGGCGTCTGACACCAGTATTGTTTAACGGCTTTGCTATGCTTGTATCTGCGATTACAGAGTTTATACTACAACGAGCATTACGGAAGTGACAACGAGTATTCATTGACATCACAAAATTGGCAATGAGTGTTCGCTGACATCACAAAAATAATACATGTAAATTAAGAGAATTTAAAGTATATGCGCTTCCATATAAGAAATGAAATTAGGCCCTATTTGCGTCCCTTTAGAATGACATTTTTATATCTAAAAACTACTCAATAATAACTTAATCTTCAATCGTTAATCATGAAACAACGTCTTCGATTGTTAGAAAATGTAGCAAGAACGGAAGATGTCCACGGCATGTCTTATTCAGTGAGCTGACTCCAGGGTTTGCACTCTTCGAAGATACAATGACCAACACAAAACAACATTGAAAGCCAAGGATTTGAGCATAAATCGTTTGAAACAGAAAACTGAGGCCGTAACATATGGCGGCGTTCCATCACTGTCAGAACCAAAAACTTCAAATCAATATAAGAGGAAAACAAAAAAAGCAAGAGAGAAAGGTTCAACAAAATCTACCTCGTCGTCCACCAACATTACCTGCAGTCAATGCCATTGCTTCTTCCATACAAGAATTGGTCTATTCAGCAAATACGAAATTAAATTCTTGACTACGAGATAAAGCCGACGAATCTGTAATATTTGAGCTTATAAAATAGCAGAAATTGCTTTACAATAATTTCATAAGGCAGCCAGTTAGAGCGTCGAGTATAACGAGTGTGAGAAAGAAGTAACAGTCACTAGACAGAACATTTTCTTTAGTATTAGTAACTAAACTTTGATGTAATATAAGACCCAGATTTCCCTAAAAAGTGTCAGAAGTATTCATCCATCTTTTATATTTGACGTTCGTGTATCCTGTCATCCAAACTCTATAGACTACATGTACTGGTACCTCGCTCCACCATACTGCGATATCAAATTTAAATATGAGAGCCTGATATACCGTCAAATACGATACTGATTCGTTCATATCATTTGAAAAATAATATTGATTCAACTAAAATATAGATTAATTAACAGACGTTTCGTTTTGAAAAATTGTTAATTTAAGTGCATAAGTCATCGTCTGGTGATTTTCATTCATTTTTTAACCGAACTTCAGGGATAGATTTCGTTTGATAATTAATTATATAGCATGTGTTTGTATCTTTCAAGCATATTTGCTCAGTGGGAAAACACGATTTTTGGATGTGGGATCAAATTTATTGGGGAATTCTTTAAATATTTAAAGATCAAAGATCAAATTTTAAGATGCTAGGATTGTTTTTTACAATGATGTCCAGACAGTACGAGTCCCAATAGCCACTCGAAGTAGAGAGATGCAGTGGAAGTGGTACAGTTTATGGAGATATATGGGGTAGATTACGGTTAACCCTGGACTTAAGAGTTTGGGATTCTAGTGATCGTGGTAGAATCCTCTTCGGGGAGTCGGTCGCACAAAGCAGCGGTTGAGTGGGACTTACTAATGGAATACAAAGTGAGTGAAGCTAGTTCGTTGCAATATGGTGGTTGGCTTACCCTATCCGAGTAAGCCTGCCTACTAGGGTGGCTAGCCAATCCCTGTTGAAGACTCCTGCTCGGGCACATTTGTGTTTGTTCAACACCCACAGAGCCCCACATGTGATTTATACTGAAACTACGCTGAGCAAACCTTAGTTATAGTTTCTGGGAGAGAATCCATTATCTGGCATATTCAACAGTCTAAACAAGTCCTGCACCTTCAAACTCTCAGTCATCATGACTTATAACTCGGTGCTTGAACAAAACCATCAACTGCTTCCAAATATTTCCGGCTCCGGTTTTTCACTCACAAGTCTTGAATAAACTTTTCAAATTTGTCGCACGCTGAGATCGCTTTCCCAGGTCAAAAACATCAAGAAGTTAACTTACCGATTAATCAACCGTGATGTGATTCGAACCCGGATTTCATGGTCTGAAAGTGCATATTCTAACCACTCGACCACGCGCTACAGTGCGCTCGGGTCTCAGCCGTGAATCTTAGAACGGGTGGAACATAGGAATGTAGTTAGTTTCAACACTTTCCATGAGAATAGTGATAGCTCAGCAATAGGTCCGCGATGTTTCGTCAGTGTGAAAGTGGTTGATGGGTAGAAAATAATTCATCACCCACAAAAGAAAGTGGAAACGCTTTTGGACTCTATCGAGATTGGTAATTGAAGAGTGGTCAGATCCTGTCCATATACGACAGCAGTGCTCCATTTTCGGCATGCCATGGCTCTTATAAAGATAGAGCATAGCAGGAGGAGTCGGGTACTTACTGGAGCAGTACGGGGAACAGATAATATTTCTAGCATCTTTAGCGATTGATCGTATATACGAGTTCAATGAGATCTAAGTTGAGCTTAAGTCCCAATAGGCGCTCAAGGAACGGGGCCCTCCTGAGACAACACCCGTTCAACGTGATAGGTGAAAATTCAGGGTCCACTTAGTGATAATGGAACGTCACTGAGGGAAAACAATCGAAAGTCCCTGGCTGAACGCTAAAATGAAGAATAAGTTCGTGTTCAAGTCGTTGTGTGAATTACTTTTTAAACGTAAGGCAAAAAATAATGGATGCATTATTGAACAATTTTTAAATGACATTTCTGAATTTTGGTATGAAATTTAATAAATATAAATTCTATTTATTTTAAGGCGAATTAATATTTTGAGGTGAATTAGCACAAAAGATCCTAATCTGTCTATCGATATCACCGTTTCATTTTGTTTGCAATGAACAAAACTTATGGAAGTAGATTTGTAGAGGGACATTACAAGTGACTAGTGGAAACTTAAATTTCTTTGATGGAACGACGCGAGCTTGCTTTTCGCAGCATTGAATGCGACCAGCTATTTTTAATGCCACCGAGCATTGAGAGCATGGTCAGAGAAGAGATCAGGTGGTTATCAGTTTTATTATTAATATACAACTGTTCACTAGCTGAAATATTGCTGTAATTATTGCATGTGCTCCCTTTTTATTGCTTTAGTCTTATCCTGTGTAATTATTAGAATGATTTAAATATTTCAATCAGGGTTTTCATGGATGACATGACTGAGTAATCAATATATGATACGAATCTTTGGTAACTGTTATTTACTTAGGCCAGATTAACCCTAGAACACTAACCATGGCTATATAGTACCCAGCGCAAATTTTCCTATTTTTAATTACAATTTTCAATACCTGATTTTCTTACCTAAAAAATGTTTTTTCAGTTCCTATTAATGTTAACTCAAAGTACAAAGTCTGAAGTGCCTGCATGTAAAATATTTCAAATAAAGATTTATAATTAATATTTTTTTTGATATTTTCAAAATCGGGTATGATATACCCATGGTTAGTAGTGGTGTAACTTTAATTGATGGTTAGTGTTCTAGGGTTAATACTCTGTACAAAACAAGCTGATGTAGACAAACTCCATAACTTATTGCGTCGTGAAAATGAGACTGACAGTTTCATTTTTGCTGCACGGGAACAATGCAAGCTAAATTACAGGAGGCATCTTTACGAGAAATAATCATTATTTTTTATTTCATATTACTATAGATTAACCTTAGAACACTAGCCATGGGTATATAGTACCCAACGCAAATTTTCCTTATTTTTAATTACAAATTTCAGTTCCTGATTTTCTTACCTAAATAATATCTTTTTCAGTTCATATTAATGTTAACTCAAAGTACAAAGTTTAAAGTGCCAGCATATAAAATATTTCAAATAAAGATTTATATTTAAGATTTTTTTGTTGTTGATATTTTTAAAATCGGGTATGGTATACCCATGACTAGTAGTGGTGTGACTTTAAATGATGGTTAGTGTTCTAGGGTTTAACAAGTGGCAGTGACGGCCGGGCCGGATAATCTAAAAACACAGATTTGGACATAATTTATCTAACCTAACGTATCCATGCGGTTCGTCTAGGACAGGAGTCGGAAATCGGCGTCTCTTGCTTATTGGCGGTTCTTTCTTTTAGTTTCTTCTTATAAGCGCTAAATCTTTTCTTTTTATTTAATAATAAAAAGAAAAGATTTAGAGCTCAAAAGTGTAGAAGCAAATTACGTCCGTTTCATTTTGGGAAACTGTTAAGTTATCAGCATTGAATATTAAAAGTAGAAAAACGTCTGTTTACATTTAGTATCTTTATTGGAATAAATAGGATACCTAATAATATTTACAACTAGCAGCAAAAAAATAAAAGTACTTCAGATGCGTATTTGGCGTCTGATATAAAATTGTTTATTTCTGGCTGTATCTAAAGTTTAGTAATCACTTGTAATCTAATAACCAGGTATGGATTCGTTTCGTTTTCCTTTGGGTTTCGTCAAAGAATTTAATAATTCATTTTCCCTTTGTATAGTTATTTTTCGTCTTAAATTCATTTCGCTTGCATTCTTTTATTTTTAATAATAAATGTGAACTAATTTGTGCGGTTATGTCGAAACTTCAAAAAAAAGAAAAAAAGAATTGGCGATGAAGACAGGTCCAGAAATTTTGTAAGTTAAGTTTCCGTTGAAATCCAGTTAACATTGAAATTAATCTATTGTTAAAAATTTTCCAACTGTAAGAAAATCCTCTTAGAACGATAGTTTCTAAATAAACACTCCCCTTTCGCTGAAAAAGATCCATTTGCAGACGTGCGCAAAACACCAAGTCTAGAATCGGAGAAATACAAAAAGAAAAACAGAAAATAGTAATTTTAAGAAATTTACTAAACGTTCGATATCGAAAATTTTTACTAGTTTTATTGCTTCGGAGGAATATGCAAGTGAAAGAAAATCCTTTGCAGATGTCAAATATAAGAATTATACCTTCTAAATATCGCTGGGCATTTATTTCGTGGCTATAACAGAAAAATGATGTGATTAATATGATCAAAGAAGGTCCTCTCTCGGCAACAAGAACAATCAAAGAAAAGAGCTACATCATATAGCAGTGAACGGCAAATCAAAGACATTAATTCTGCTCTTGCCTATTCAATTGCCTGTGATTAGCCATGTTATGCAAATGATGTTGAACAGATCGCATTTCTTTTTAGATATGTTAAATCTAAAGTTTCCCTGAAAGAAGTGATTGAATTAATAAAAGAGGACGAATAAGGCGCGATTATATATATTGGGGTGTTTTATTTGATAAAGAAAGAAGTTATCACGAAAATGTCGTTTTCACTCGAAACACATGAAGCGACAAATATGAAAGGATCAGCAAGAAGAACTCTGTCCTCAAACTTTCCAACATGAATGAATGAAAGTTATCAATCTCAATGTCGTGATTGCCAAACAGGTAATTGTCAAGAGATGTAACTCATTAACGCTTCTATGCAATAATAGAAGTTGTCGACAATAAATTATTCAGAATTATTGCTACATATTAAATTCCGATGTTTTCTACAGGTAAAGCTCTGAAAAGAATTACAGCTTGCAGAGAATATCAAATCCATTCTTACAGACATTTTGTTGTAATAATATGGAGAGGATGTAAAAACTTGAATGACTAGAAAAGTTAAATTTTATGGTGGAGATGATAAGTAATTTAAACTTGTTTAAAAATAAGCTTCAAGGAAAATTAAATGAGTGTGTCGTAACGGATGGAAAAATAAAAACATTTCCTAAAAAAGAAACATATTAAAATTAATTTAATTCATTTCTGAATATACACTGAAAATTTCAAAGAATTTCCAAATTACCGTGTAAATTGAATGTCATACGTTGACGCGAAAAAAAAATGTCCATGGTTCTAAAATACCTTCCAGTATAAATTAATATTGCTTAATTAACGAACTCGCTTATTTCAGAATTTTTAACATTTAAAAAAAAAATGTTTATCAATAAAATATATTTATAGTAAGCCGTTACAAACATGCAAAATGATTTTATTAAAAATATCCAGATTCTGGGCAAGAATAAGCAACTTTAGCGTTCCCTGTGCTACTTTCTGGCGAGGAAATATCTTAAATAAATTATTCGTATTTCCAGAGACTAGATACTGTGATCTTGATATCGTAATACCATATAAAACTAAAGAGGAAGAGTAAACATCAAAATTGAAGAAAAAATCTACGAAAAGGTGACGAAGTTTACATTTAACAGAGGACTGAATTTCAAACGACTCCAAGGCCAGAACCAAAGTGACATTCAATACTTGGGAGTCAATTACAGATAATTTAAATATCACCAAAGAAAATGAAAAATGACATTCAGTCTCTTATCAATTTTCAGTAAACTTATTTGTATGAACAATGTTTTTCAGAAAGCTATCTTAACAAGTAAAACACTACTGCTTTGGATTATGTGACCGAAGTCTGTCATCCGATTAATAAAGAAAATTATGTCTTGCAAATTAGAATATTGCATTAAGTTGCACTTTTTCTCGCTTAACCGATTTCTGCTTCCGGTTTTGTTTGTAAAAGTGTTCATTACGATAAATTCTACCGTTCATTGATTTGAATATTATAAATCATTATTATAATTTTTAGCTTTTTTCTTATTCTTTTAACATAACTGAAAAAAAACGTCACACGCAAAAAACTTCCTTGTATTTAAGTATGATGAATTATTATTATTATTATTGGAAGGGTATGTTTATTGTAATGAATTAGGATATTCAATTCATTTATAATATACATATATATATATATATATATATATATATATATATATATATATATATATATATATATATATATATATATATATATGTGTGTGTGTGTGTGAAAATATAATTTTAGATCGTTCGAAATTTTGGTTAAATATCTTTGCTTTCTTGCGTCAGCAGCCAAAAATTAGAATAGAGATTTTTGGTGAAATTTGATATTAAATATATAAATATAAAAAACTTCCTTGTATTTAAGTATGATGAATTATTATTATTATTGGAAGGGTATGTTTATTGTAATGAATTAGGATATTCAATTCATTTATAATATACATATATACATATATATATATATATATATATATATATATATATATATATATATATATATATATATATATATGTGTGTGAAAATATAAGTTTAGATCGTTCGAAATTTTGGTTAAATATCTTTGCTTTCTTGCGTCAGCAGCCAAAAATTAGAATAGAGATTTTTGGTGAAATTTGATATTAAATATATAAATATAAAAAACTTCCTTGTATTTAAGTATGATGAATTATTATTATTATTGGAAGGGTATGTTTATTGTAATGAATTAGGATATTCAATTCATTTATAATATACATATATATATATATATATATATATATATATATATATATATATATATATATATATATATATATATATATATATATATATACATATATATATATATGAAAATATAATTTTAGATCGTTCGAAATTTTGGTTAAATATCTTTGCTTTCTTGCGTCAGCTGCCAAAAATTAGAATAGAGATTTTTGGTGAAATTTGATATTAAATATATAAATATAAGCAATAATGTTTTTTATCCGGCATTATTTCTTCTTATTATAAACATTACATTTTAATGGTTGCATTTTTTATAAACATTGAATTCAATATCAACTAACCTGGTTTTAGCGATAGATTGTCATATTAAAGGGGATTTGTCTCCAGCCAGGAACCAAACATGCACTCTCTTTTAAATCAGGGAAACTGCTTTCAAGCCAATGTGGTTTACGATTAAGCTTCCATGTGATGTAGATCCAAATGCATCTAACCCCTAAAGTATTGTGTTTATAATAATAATAATAATAATAATAATAATAATAATAATAATAATAATAATAATAATAATAGGACCTGTTACAATTCTATGGGACAACACAACACACACTGAGAGAACAATCAAAGGCAAACGCCCAGATATTGTTATTAAAGAACACAAACAAAAAGGGCCCCCTTATTGATATGGCAGTCCCTGCAGACTGCAATGTTTCTTTGAAGATATTCAAAAAGCTGTCTAAATACAAGGACCTTGAAATCTCAAAAATGTGGCACATGGGAACATCAACAATCCCTGTTGTAGTTGGAACCCGAGGATTGTTTGGGAAATATTCCAGTAGACTAATTGAACGGATTCCTGGAAGTCCATGCCTCAAAGAAATACTAAAAATTGGTCTCACAAGTACAGCCCACACCTTACGAAGGGCTTTCTCTATGTAAAATATGTGTGTGTTTTTTTTTGTTGTTTTTTTTTTTTTTTTTGCAGTGGAAAGTGTCATGATGCCATGAACCTTAGGTCCCCGCGCGGGACCCGGAAAGAAATGTGTACACACCAGAAATCAAAGGAAATAAAAAAAATAATAATAATTTTCTACGTAATTTCTACGCATATATAAAATACATTTCCGGCACTAAACAATTTTCAAGGAGTATAGTTTTGTAATTTGATTATTAACAGAGACTTTGCAAACGCACTGAAATCGAAAGCCATTAATATTTATTTTGTGTTTCTTTGAATAATCTATAATACGCTTTTGTGCGATCGTTAGTCCAGTCACTCCAATATAGTTTTATTAACTTTCGTTTTATTTTCAATTCAAATTTTACACGAACCTTAAATTAATTTTTTCCAATTTGACAATTTTTTGACATGTGCTAACAACATTCAGACAGATAAAAGATTTTATGTTTCAAAAAAATGTCATTGCTTTTCATTTGTTCCGCATTGATTAATTATAATTCCATCAAGTAATTTGCTGAGTGTCTATGATTCTAATTGTTACTGATCGAAAACATGTGGTTCTAACATCATGCTGTTTATTTTTTATACATGGTGGATAGTAAATTAGACACCTTATTACTCTTTCTAGCCATGGTATTAACAATGCAAAAAAAAATGTCACTTCGTTAATCCAAGAGGAAAACGTTTAGAGGCACTTGACTGAAAACAAAATTATTCTTTAAATAACAGATGGTTTAAACATTGTCTCAAATTTGATGTAAAGAAAATCACAATAATTATATAAACTGATATTTTATGAGTCCGTAACTAATTATAAAACTTTATTCTGATTTATCTTAATTTCAAATTATACCGGTTTTTTTACTCAGTTAGAATTTTAAATAAGCATCCAGGAAAATTGATGCATTTTGTCGTTTTGCAAATCCTCAGTGCAATAGTCCCATACATAGTGAATGTTCCACAAAAAGAATAAATCAAATATTATTACTGAATTAAATAAAAAAATATGTTTGAAAAGGAGGTTTACAAAACTACAGTAAATTGCAGTTGTATATTAAGAATGATTTAATCAATACGTCCAAATTCACGGTTGTATGCAATGAATATACAAATATGTGTTAGTGTCGAAAATATATTATCGATCCGAGTAAGTATGGATACACACATAGCAAAAACATATTTGATATTCATATTTGATAATTAAGTTACATTTGGGGAAGTGGCTCGAGGGGATAATGTTTCAACGTTCCATATTTATTATTACTAATATTATATCCTTGGGTTTCCAACTACTTTCTCGGTTCCATCTAGAGACCTAAGATAAGAAATAGTTTTATGACATATTCCACTGATCATTTTTTGTAAAAACAAAACAAAAAACCTAAAATCACATATATTTTACATCGATAAAACTGATCGTAATGTGCGAGCTGAACTTTTGAGTACAATTCTTTGTATTCTTGAAGGCATGGGCTGCAAGGAATCCCTTCAATGAGTCCATCGGAAACTTTTCCAATCAATCCTATGGCTCTAAATACAACTGGGATTATTGATGTTCTCATGTACCTCAATGTTTTGATTTTCACTTCAAGATCATGGTATTCAGATAATCTGCTTGAACTGTCATGTCAATAAGAAAGCACATTCTGTTTTTGTCCTCTTTGATCACGATATCTTGGCGACTGGTTTTGTTCTGTCTGTGTGTATTGTAAACCTCCCATAAAATTGTTACAAGTCCTATCTCTGTAATCGAGACAGTGTAATGTTCATACCAGTTTCTTTCCCGTAAAGTTGCATGTTTTCCACTGTAGGAATTGGCCCTCTCTATTATACCGAATTTTATATTCAGTGGGTGCTAATACCGTACAACCTGATACAAGATGGTCAATTGTTTATGGATATATATCATAGAATCTTAATTTGGAGTTAACACAATTTTTCAGTATGTGAGCTTGGCAATTTCTAGTTAGTAAGCATTGATACTGTGCAGCAAGAATAAAACCTTCAGTTTCATTTCTAACCCTGCACTACGTAACTGCTGGTGGCTACGAGGTTTGTCTACATCAGCTTGATTTGTACAGGCAGAGAATTGACCATGAATTGACTTATCTTGTCATAGTTTCTGCATTTGATTTTGATTTCTCTTTTTAGGTTCTTTGCCGCTGCAGATGTGCATTATGGATGATTTGCACTTCGCCCACTTGAAATTCACTTCTGTTGTTTGCCGATATCTTTGAAGACAAATTGTAGTAGTTTTGTAAGACAGTTCTAGTTGAAGTAATCCTCTGCCTCCTTCGTATCTGGTTACATACAGACATCAACATCAGCCTTAGGATGATGCATGCTGTGGCAAGTGATAAGCTTTCTCGTTTTGACATCCATTCGCTTAATGTCAGCTATGGCCCAGTTAAGGATGTTTAAACTGTTCTGCATCACAAAGACAACCAAAGTGTTTATTGTTGATATTCTGTTTTTTTTTTAAATTCAACTCTGTATTTAACACCAGACGTACATGTCTGTAATATTCTTTTCTTAATATCTCCTTTATTTGGGTATGATGTCATCCATCATTTTTGCTGGATTCTAGGTATATATAGGCTTCTTCTTGTTCTTGTTCTTGTGAGGAAATCCAGATCTATTTAATGCGTTTCACTAATTATTCCTTTCCTGAATGTTACTTGTGCACATCGTCCTCGTTGGAGTTTTTGGGTACTCTATATACTAGTCAGACAACCAAAATGAGCTGACTCATTTTATAGTCCACCAAGAAGAGAGTTTACCGATCAGAAAGCACTGAATATTCAATCCGACTTGTATAAAGGCAGCCATTTTGTTTTTGCTCCGAATGTTCACTGCCAACTTCTGATATTGAAGACCTGAAGAATTACTGAACAGCTGCTACTTTCTCCGAATATTCCCTGCCAACCTCTGATATTGAAGACCTGAAGAATTACTGAACAGCTGCTACTTTCTCCGAATATTCCCTGCCAAACTCTGATATTGAAGACCTGAAGAATTACTGAACAGCTGCTACTTTCTCCGAATATTCCCTGCCAAACTCTGATATTGAAGACCTGAAGAATTACTGAACAGCTGCTACTTTCTCCGAATATTCCCTGCCAAACTCTGATATTGAAGACCTGAAGAATTACTGAACAGCTGCTACTTTCTCCGAATATTCCCTGCCAAACTCTGATATTGAAGACCTGAAGAATTACTGAACAGCTGCTACTTTCTCCGAATATTCCCTGCCAAACTCTGATATTGAAGACCTGAAGAATTACTGAACAGCTGCTACTTTCTCCGAATATTCCCTGCCAAACTCTGATATTGAAGACCTGAAGAATTACTGAACAGCTGCTACTTTCTCCGAATATTCCCTGCCAACCTCTGATATTGAAGACCTGAAGAATTACTGAACAGCTGCTACTTTCTCCGAATATTCCCTGCCAACCTCTGATATTGAAGACCTGAAGAATTACTGAACAGCTGCTACTTTCTCCGAATATTCCCTGCCAAACTCTGATATTGAAGACCTGAAGAATTACTGAACAGCTGCTACTTTCTCCGAATATTCCCTGCCAACCTCTGATATTGAAGACCTGAAGAATTACTGAACAGCTGCTACTTTCTCCGAATATTCCCTGCCAAACACTGATATTGAAGACCTGAAGAATTACTGAACAGCTGCTACTTTCTCCGAATATTCCCTGCCAACCTCTGATATTGAAGACCTGAAGAATTACTTAACAGCTGCTACTAGTGATATTGGCGTTGTTCCATTGAACACATGAGGTACTGCACTGGATTCTATATTCAAAACTACGACGAACATGGTCAACAGTCCTGGATATGACGATAAAACTACAACCGCGTCCTGCGTAAGACGATAAACTACGTCCAACAGCAAGGCCTCTGATAATACGTTTTTGAAAAAAATAATATTGCTAGCTGTACGTTTTTGAAAAAATATTACCAGCTATATGTTTTTTTGAAAGAATAGTGTTACCGGCTATACGTTTTTGGAAAAAAAATGTTACTAGCTATAGTTTTTGAAAGAATAATGTTGCCAGCTGTGCGTTTTTGAAAAAATGATATTACCAGCTATAGGTTTTTGGAAAAAAAATAATATTACCAGCTATACGTTTTTGAAAAAATAATATTATAAGCTATACATTTTTGAAGAAAAAATATTAACCTGAAATAGATTTTTGACAAAACAAAAATATTACCAGGAAAAAAGATTGTCGGCATTAAATGACACATTGAGGTGTTGATATGCCGTAAAACAAAACAAACACACTTTTTCCCATTTATCTATTTAGAAATCCATGCTGATTTCTTCACTGAAATATTTTAACGTATTGAGGATACCCTTCAACTCATTGTCGTCTTTGGCAAAGAATTTGATACCATCCATGTAGAATAGGTGATTAGACATTGTCTTTGTTTAATTTTTATCCATAGTTATTACTGTTTAGTTCCCTGCGAGAGGGGGATTAAGGAGATACATTACAGAAGGGGCGAAGGGAAGTCTCATTGAAAGATCCTTCGTTGGACATTCAAACAACTGGAAGTGCCAATACCTTTTGTAAAAAAAAAAATAATCATATAGTGACATAAAATAAAATATAATAATAAAATATAAGAATATATATCAATAATAAAATTAAAAATATATTAAAAATCATGGAAAAACAGAGGAAAAAGCGCATACATACATAGAGGCACGTGCGTAAATATGTGCTCATAACTGTAGGCACATACCCACAATTCCACACACACACCAACATATATACCGAAAGCTAGATAGATAGATATAAATACATGTACAAAATCAGTATGTACGTTCACTAACTTTTCTCTCTCAAAATATAAGCCTGTATGTAAAGGAGTATTACTAATAGATTCTATGATGGAATAAAGTGGGAAATTCTAATCAAGAAATTGAGAGCTTAGGCGCTAGAACATAAAATGTAGTAGGTAGGTGTGGTGATGGCAATTAAAATTAAGGGTAAATTTGGGTGTGGGACTTTCCCATCCGAGAAACGGTGTTGTTAATAAACAGGTCTTCCTGTAGAAATGTACTTTCTGAGTAAACCCAAATACTTGTTTAAGCCCTCAATGTCCTCCGGGCTGCCGAATCAAAAACGCTAAAAGCACGCACCCGTCGCCGTCGATGCTATGACCAGGTTGGTTGAAGTGTACAGAGACAGGTATATATTATTGCTGCTGTCGTTGTCGCTTTTATTTTATTTTTTTTTATTTTTTCGTTATTGAACCGGAGACGGAAATCTGTTCCGGTTTCTCCCACATTATTACGCTTTTCGCATCTGTGGGTGGCAGAAAAGTAAACATACGAGATCGGAACTATCAGAGCTCAGAGCCGGCGATTTGAATAGCACGTGAGTACCGTGGGGGATAAATGTTGTGGGTGGTGATGTGTTTGCAGAGGAGGCACCGGGGTTTGTTGCAGGCCATATTCCCTTGGTGAGGTGATGAGTTACATATGTTGGATGATGTTAAAATTCTGAAGTGTTTAGGGGGCTGTCACCTCGTTTGTAGGTGGTTATCGCTAAATATATTTCTAATTGTATTGTCTAGTTTTAAATACTGAAAATCATTGATTAAGTTGTGGGAAATACTATTTTGTAAGTAAAATAAAAGATCATGGGATTTTTTTTTTTAGTTACATAGATAAGGACAGCGTTTCTGTTATGTTTGGAAGGCTTGGTATAAATGGTATATATGTATATATATATATATATATATATATATATATATATATATATATATATATATATATATATATATGTATATATATATATATATATATATATATATATATATAAATACATTTTTATGTTTAACATTGTTCTTTTTTATAGATACAAGTACTTAAGTAAATGCTCTGTTTATAATAAACAGTATTAAATAACATTTACCGGCCTGAATGTCCGAGAAATTTTCATAGAAAATATTCGGACATTCAGGCCGGTAAATGTTATTTCTATGAAAATTTCTCGGACATTCAGACCGGTAAATGTTATTTAATACTGTTTATTATAAACAGAGCATTTACTTAAGTACTTGTATCTATAAAAAAAAAGCGAAAAAAAAGACAATGTTAAACATAAAAATGTCTTTAAATAATTTTCGGACTGTGTCCATTTCATAATATGTGACGTCATATATATATATATATATATATATATATATATATATATATATATATATATATATATTTACGGCAGAAAGGTTTCATTAAGACATGTTTCATTAAATAATTTTTACAATTTTTGATTTGTTTTCGATACTATTCTCTCATCATTACCCTGATGATGACATTGTGCTAATGTTTAAAATACTTGGAATAAATGGTAATTTTCTAAGGATAAGAAGGTTTTCCATGAATATGAGAGGGTCATATTGAAAGTAAGCAGACAAAACTAGTCTGAATTATTCAATTAGACATGTCTTAGGATGTGTGTGTGTGTGTGAGTGTGTGTGTAAATTGGCACCTGAGGATTGCAGACAGCGTTTAACTCCGAGTTGTACAATATATATATATATATATATATATATATATATATATATATATATATATATATATATAGCCTCCTGAAAATTTATTTCGGTTGAGCTCTCTGGGGAGGATGTGAGGGTTTGTAAACAATGAGTATTACGGCTAATAATGCAAGACTCTTCGGTAAATCGAATCGAGTTCTCTCAGTCACTGTGTGTTTAAATATAAATACGCTTAAATTCACCTTCTTCTCTGCCGTGCGCCAACGGCTTCAGGGTAAAATTTTCCGACTGGCGCGAATTCAGCCGTTTTTCGATTCTAGCCAGAGGCAACCGGACGTCTAGCCACATTGATGAGCTGTGATACAGCGAAACAGTCTGTCTGTGGATGACAATATATATATATATATATATATATATATATATATATAGTCCTATTTCATTTTCAAGCGAATTTTGTAATGTGAAACAGGATTAGGGACTTTAATTTAATTCTATAACTGAATTTGAAGTTTTTAGTTTCTGTTTTTTAAACATGGTAATTCCTGTGTAGCGATGGAACTATATATTTAAATTAATAAATTTATAATTATATCTCAATTTAAAACTTCAAGAGATCAGTTGAATCCATTCTGATCTCTTTAATTTTTAAGATAAAACTCTAAATATTATTTTTACTTTTATTTTTTTAAGTCCGCTGTTCCTGGTCTGATTCAAATATGATCATTAACCTTTTATATATATATATAATTAGAACATTAGTAATTTTTTCTTCTCCCCCAATTGCCTACTCCAACTTGGTAATTTATGTCTCAGTATCGGTTGTTGGTTAAACAATTTTTTTATCACTTACTTCTTTTTATAATGCCGACGATTTTGTTTTTGAAAAGTGTCGGCCGTAAGCCGCCTAAAATCTTAAATCTTAAACATAATAATTTTTGTATATATTTTAATAAAATTATGATCTTTGTCCTTAAAAATATTTTGTCCTGGTGTAGCAATAAAAACCTGTTAATATATATATATATATATATATATATATATATATATATATAATTACTTGGGCATTTGCATTTAAGGGAGGTACTGTCCTTTCATACATTTTCATCGATTTAGTTCAAGAAAATAATTTTTCCTCATGGACGCATGCAGCACTTTGTATTGTTATGCAGTAATTGTTTTCTCTAAAAGCTATTGCAAATATGTTTTATCGGAGAATTCATATTTAGACCCATCTCCTTGAGCCAGACTTAACTTTGTCCAAGATAAGATGAAAACTAATTCAAAAGTGTTCTTTTTTCAAGAATCAAATTTCACTTCCGTAAAACGCTTCTTTTATGCGTGTCTGTATTTTTTATTTTATTTTCGTTTTGTTTTAACAATTCCTTTCTGCCGTTTTTCCCCCCGGACCTCTCTGGTAGATATTATTATTTCTCTCTGTTTAACCCACAGTCCTGCTCCCACCCTCTTTCTCCCAAATATCATCCCTCGTCTTTTTTTCGCTATTCCTTCCTGGCTCATTTTGTCCCCCATCATAGTTTCTTTACATTTCACTGCACTTTCATGAATTATTCGACAGCTCAAGTTTCCGGAACTAATTATAACTGTACACCTTAAAAACGTTCCTCAAAGATCCTTCGGATCAAGATATATATATATATATATATATATATATATATATATATATATATATATATATATATATGTATGTATATATATATATATATATATATATATATATATATATAGAGAGAGAGAGAGAGAGAGAGAGAGGGAGGGAGGGAGATATAGAAAGTGAGTCAGAGAGAGAGAGAGAGAGAGAGAGAGAGAGTGATGGATTGTGGTTCGATGTGTTCCTCCTCTGTGTTTGCTGTGTCCCTGCGGGACGTGGGCGATCATGGCATCCCATAATTTCCTGTCCTTCACAGCTCTTGGAATAATTTGCTATCTCTCCTTGTTCCTCTTCTGCGAACCATTAGGGAGTTTCGTCAGGTATCTGCTTTACACAGTAACGTTAGTTTTCAAGGTCTTGTTAGTATCAAAGTTTCTTAGAGCTTATTTGTATGAGTGAATGAATGCAAATTCGCAAACACACACAATAGCAATATACACGTACAAGCAAAAAAAAAAATATATATATATATATATGTATATATATGTATGCGATGGATAAATTGTCGTCTAAATTAAGCAAAAATGAATATAACACTAATATCTCCTTTTAACAGATATATTTACCAAAATTACACAAAAATATCTTGAAATATCAAAGAATAAATATATTCAGTATAATCGCCATTAGCTCCAACCATGTCACAAGACGACTTCGGAATCTCCTGCATCTCTTCTAGACTGTCTCCTTGTTTAAGTTAGTGAATGCTGCTATAATGCTTGCCTTCAGTCCATCTTTGATGTTTGCATTGAATTTTGTAAGTCTCTCCCCTAACTGCGCCCGCACATAATAACTAGGATGTGTTAGGTGGCTGGGTATAAGGAGTGATGTGGTCACAGAAATTGTCTGACAGTCATGACAGGGTTCTCCTGCTCGTGTGGCATGGCGGAGATTCCTGTTGCCAGACATAGCAGCCACCCTCTTGACCCAGAGCAGCATTACCTTCTCAAGGCACTTGATGTAGGCCTCCGTGATGAGTCTGAGACCCTGAGGTAATATGATTGGAGGGATAACGTCGCCATCACAAGTGATCACTCCAAACACTATGACGTTTAATAAATATATTGTTTTCGTCACTCTCGGTACATCTTTAGAGGCTACAGCAAGCCAACGATTGTTTTGTGTGTTCATCATTTTATCCTGGCAGAAACATTTCCGTCTGAGCATGTTCGCTTGAAGGTTATGTTTCATTTTATTCAGAAGCTTTGTAGCGATGTCTTTTATCTTGTCCTACATGGATTTGAATAAAAAATGGGCTTTTATCTTAATTTATGAGAAATACCGAATGTCTTCATGCACTAACTGACTGATAAGAAACTCAGACACACCTGTGCCCTGACATGGAGGTATCGTTGACAATCATGGCCTGGATCTCACCAATAAATTCGTGATTTTTTTTTTTTTTTTTATTGTAAATTGTGTTATGGTGTTTTTTTCTCTCTCTCAGAAACTGTGCCCAAGTGAATCTATTATATTTTACAACCAACAAAATCAAAAACAAATAACGTACATGCGCGAAATTAAAACTAAAGAATATTTTACTCATTGCACCCATATATATATATATATATATATATATATATATATATATATATATATATATATGTGTGTGTGTATATATATATATATATATATATATATATATATATATATATATATATATATATATATATATATACATATATATATATATTCATATATGATGAAATATAGTTTTAAGGTGTGCTCTATTTATGGGATAAAGAGATTGAGTATAGATTCTTAATTTGTGTTCTAGTCTCTCTGAACACTGCTTGCGTTTAATGTTCAATCCTCTCTCCACGCAACATTATTCTTACCCTTTACTTTATCAATGTATACCGTGCACGTATCAGATATATATATATATATATATATATATATATATATATATATATACATATATATATATATATATATATATATATATATATATATATATATATATACATATATATATATATAAGCTTATCACCCGAAGCAAGGCTGGAGGCCACTAGTACGCAAGGGGTTACAGAAGGTTTGGAGGAAGAGCAGATAGGAGTGGTAAAGGAGAGGATGTGGAGAAAGATTGATCAAGGCAGATCGATCAAGGCAAGGGGGTTACAGAAGATTTGGAGCGAGTGCAGATAGGAATGAAAGGTGAAAGGATGTGGAGAAGGGAAGTGGATAGATCAATGTAACTGGAGATGTCGATTGACGTTACACTTAAATAGTTGGAGATTGTATTTGTCAGGGAAACAGGAATAAGGAAGGGAGTTCCACAGGCGAGATGTACGAGACATGAAGCTATTGGAGTAGAAGAGACGTCTACATCTAACAGTTTCAACGGTGAAGGGGTGGGAACGGGATGCCAGCCTCGTAGGACGTTTAAATTCATGAGGCCTATAAACCAGCGAAAGCAGCTCCTCGGAGCAATTACCGTGAAAGTATTTCTAAAAAAGACAGAGCGAGGCAACGTCGCGTCTGTGAGAGGGCGACTGCAGACTAGATGACAGATCAGGGACAATTACATTGCATATCCGTCTCTGGATCTTATCAAGAACCCTGAGGCAAACTTCAGGGGCTCCAGACCAGATTTGAAATTGGGTGGTAATATTTTTATCATTGTTACAATTATGCCATGTTCTAAGACAAAGTTAAATTTGCTAAATTTTATCATATGCTACCGTTGGGCACGATTGAGAAAAAATAAAAAAATAGCGATGAAATAGAAAAATATTCCGGCATAGATTTGTAACAGTCTGTTGCTACACTTATGAATTGGAATTTTTTTTTATATATATTAGTAAAGTGTTAACGTATGCCAGAGAAATAAATGCGTTTTTCAAAAGAAGGGACGAAATATCTTTGTGAATGCAGACATGTATATTGCTGCTTGTTTCAACGCCACAACTTGATTGATAAGCAAACGATGTCAAATGTGCCTCAGATGATCTGTTGGGTATTTCACAGTTATAATTTGAATGAATCACTCAATTCAACTATCACAGTTATCATTATCTGACGATCTATTCGTCTACCCACCCTAATAATATACACACACATAAACACACGCATATATATATATATATATATATATATATATATATATATATATATATATATATATATATATATATATTGTCATCCACAGACTGACTGTTTCGCTGTTTCACAGCTCATCAGTGTGGCTAGACGTCCGGTTGCCTCTAGCTAGGATCGAAACCCGACTGAATTTGCTTCAGTCGGAACTTCTACCAGTAAGCCGTCGGCGCACGGCAGTGATGAAGGTGAATTTTACCGTGTTTATTTTTAGATTTAGATGAACACACAGTGACTGACAGTGACTCAATTCTGCCGAAGAGTCG
>OZ038480.1:134389592-134487092 GCA_964036315.1 Acanthosepion esculentum
TCTATCTATCTATCTATCTATCTATCTATCTATCTATCTATCTCAATCGGTTCATAATCTGTCAGTCTGTTTAGTTTATATGTGTCTATCTATCCCTGTCTGATCATATCTATCTATCTATCTATCTATCTATCTATCTATCTATCTATCTATCTATCTATCTATCTATCTATCTATCTATCTATATATATATATATCTGTACCAGCCTCGTCATTTCTTTCTATTTATCTCTCTATGAATTTTTTCTTTTGTTATTATCTACTTTTTTTTTTTGCTTTTGCCTTCTCCGTTTTATTTTACATCTATTTACGTTAGTTTCGTTTACACACACATATATATATATACACACACGCACAATACTTATAATCACTTTAAAAATATTTTCAATTGATACTCATATCTGAGTAGGCGCTCAGTTTAATTATTATACAAACTTGATCTAACAACGGTTCCCTTTCCCGGGTCGGTGACGCAGGTTCGAATTCTGTTGGAATGCCCATATTTCTTTTTAATAAGTTTTCTCGAATTTTCTGGCCGGTAGACCAAAATATATAAATCTACTGTTTATTAAATAAACGGAACATCTTCTCAAATCTAAATATCCACTAAAATAAATAAATTAATGAGAGAAAATCTGTCGGCTTAATAAATAAATATTCATCGCTCCTTTATAAATCCTATCTCTCTCTCTCTCTCTCTCTCTCTATATATATATATATATATATATATATATATATATATATATATATATATATATATACATACACACACACACACAGACACACATACATATATATATATATATATATATATATATATATATATATATATATATATATATGAAGAAATATAGTCTCAAAGTGAAAGTGCTCAATATCAGAGATAGCGCGTGTGGAAATAAAAGTGAACATAGAATTCAACACTCAGAGGCGACAGCCTGTTTCATGCTAGATGCAATCGTCAGGCCACGAGTGCTGTTATTTTTCTCGGCTATTATATATATATATATATATATATATATATATATATATATATATATATATATATAGAAAGAGAGAGAGAGTGATAGATATATAGATATATAGAAAGATAGATAGATAGAAAGATAGATAGATAGATAATTTATTTATTCAAAAATTATAACCAAAATGTTATAAAATCACTACCAAAATAGCCATTTTCTTTCAATACTTCAGGTGTCTTATCAATTGATGGTGTTGTGTGTACAATAAAGATTTTTCAAAATGTCCAAATCAACCACACCCCCCTCACTAGGGGAAACACTGTTACATCAACTGCAATGACCAACCAAATTGCAAGCTTATTGTAATTCAAAACTTGTCAACGAAAATTGGTTGTATCTATTAATGCCTTAATGTGAATTTTAGGCGAAAATAGAAATCTTTCCAACCGATTCATTTTAAATTATACTGTGAAATTATAAATAAAAATTACCAATTTTAAATTTAGCCTGTATTAAGTTTAAAATGTAAAATTATATATATATATATATATATATATATATATATATATATATTCCTTTACATGCTATTATTATTACTTTCCTCCATTCCCCGTTCTCCCACACTACTTTTCTTTCTTTCGTCTTTTTCTTCAATATTTTTCTTTTGTCGCCCACATTTCATTGATTTCTAAACACATTTCTTCTATATTACATTTTCTTCATCGAATTTTCCTTGTATTTTCCAACAGATATTTTGCGTTCTTATTTTTGATGATGATTTTTTTTTCAGATTTTGTCAGTGATTTTATTTCTGTTGCAAAACGTTATTTTTTCCTTTTCTTTCTTTCCCTCTTTTCCTTTCTTTATTCCATTAACCTTCTTTCTTTTAGCTTTCGTCATACCATTACTTTTTGTCTATTTTTTTAAATACAAAAAATTCATTCATTTTATTTTTCATTCCAATGTCCTTTCTGAAATATATTTACCTTGGTAGAGAATATAAGGAAAAAAGTCATTTTTAAAAGTGATTATTTGGAAATTATTTCATTCCTTGTCTGTTTTTTTTTTCGAATTTTCCCAGAATGTCCTTCAGTATTATTTACCCATTATCTTTAAAATTTTCTTTAGTTTTCGCAGATTTTAATAATCTAATTAATTTTGATCATTTCATTCCTCTCATATTTAGAAAATATAAATTTTTTTTTCTGTATTTTTTATAAATTATATTTTAAATCACTTCATTTCGTTCGTCAAACTTAGATAAATTTTCTTAATTTTCACTCAGAACTATAATGTCAGTTCGTATTTTTAAATCCATTTCTGTTTAATTCATTTATTATTTTCATCCTTGTCTTTGCCATTCTTCAAAAATAGACAGTTTTCTTTAATTATCATTTTTTTTTTCATAATCATGCAGGAATAGTTTATTATTTTGTTTTTCGTTTAAACCTTGGGAATTATTTAAATAATTCTGTCTTTCTTGTTCCAAATTTTAATCATTTATTTATTTAATATTTAAATTTCATCCGCTCTGAAGTTGAAATCGTTCAAGCCGGATGGGAAAACATATACAAGTATTTATTCATGTCTCTTTTGGTATGGCCTGCAAATAACAACAATAATTTTACTCAGTGCAAACCAATTCAAAATACTAAATAGCATGACTGTTAACTCTAAATAAAAATTTTATCTTTCAAAACATTATTGACTAAATTAGGAATTTCCGAAACATTGAAAACACACGCTTCTGTAAACATAATCTTCCATTGGTCTCATAGTTTTAGCATTTAGATTTAAACCGTAATTAATGAATTCTAGTAAAAAGCAAATTTTGATCTTTAAAAATAATTTTGATTTTAAAAGTATTACCTTTAATCGAATCCTAAAATATGATACAGGTTTGTGTAAACAATTATGTTTTGATTTTATATCTGTGAGCTGGATAATGTTGATCTCCAATAAAATTCGAAATATCAAGTTCAATATCTGATATATAGACGCTCTCGTCAGATTTTAAACTTCCAGTTGGTCGATCGACTCCGGAACTTCGGTTTTAGTGTATTCGATTCGCAATAGATCTTCCGTCTCTAGTCCGATGGCCGAGCTTATTGTCGTCCCCTCTTATATTCATATAAAATTCTTCCTCTTAATTTTTTATCTACCGACATGCGTCCATTATCTGACGGAGACCCAAGTTTCACCGGACTATACTTCCGAAAACACTGACTTAAACGTTACAAGTTTTGTATAGATTCATAAGTAAATAACACTTCATTCAAACACGGGCATCATTAAGGCAATGGCATATCCAACATTTCTCAAAGTTATTCGGACATTTGTGTTGATACCATAACATTTCAGACGATTCATTCTACAGCCTTCTTTAAATATAGGATCCATAGGTAAAGAAATGTTCTCTATTTTCAGTCAAGAAGTTCACTGTCGCCTTTGAAGATGTGTTTGCTCCAAAACTAAGCTTCATTAACAAAATATATCAAGTTAACTCGTCGCTTAATGGTTATTGTAATGGTCTCGATAACATTGGTGGACTAAGAATTTGGCGTGAGAGGTGGTCCGCTCTGGGCGGAAAGTTGTAGTGGGTGGCGAGTTATTTTGGTGTAGAGTTGCAAGTTGTGGAGGCGGCATTGAAACTTATGTGTAATGAAGTAGCAATGAAAATTAGTTTTACCATTCTTTCTCACATTTCTATATGTCTACTTCCCGTTGTCCCGTGATAAACGCATGTTAAAGAATCTATATGAACATTACGAGCTCGCACGCACTTACACAAACATACACACACACACATGCACGCACGCACACACACAAACGTATGCACAAAAGCATTCATACGCACACGCGCGCACTTACTCAAACACATACAAGCACTTACACAAATGCACAGAGACTTACACAGACACACACACACACTTACACAAAAACTTATTTTTTACAAATTAAACTACAAGTGATGAAAAAAATTTGCCAGTCGAAAAAGAAAAACGATATTTGCTTATCTGAACATTACGCACGCACTTGCGCACAAACATACTCTCTCTCGTTTTTTTTTCGCATACACACTAACACACATTCTTTCACAGATTAAACTAAAAATGATGAAAAATTCTTATCTAAAATATGTTTACTTATTTTCTGAAGTGTGTGTGTCCGAATATTTTGTGTATATGAGTGCATGTGTGGGTATGAGGGAACAAGACAGAGAGTGTTTGCGTGTGCGTGTATGTGTCTACGCGCTAGTACTGCTGTGTAAATCTAGTAAACCTGTGTAAATCGATGCTGCCCTATCTATCTATCTATCTATCTATCTATCTATCTATCTATCTATTCTTTTAAATCATTTAATAGATATTTCAATTCCTATATTTTCATTTACTTTTGTTTTCATTCCTGATCATTTCAAATATAATTCTTGCATCTTGCATCTTATTCATGACTAACTTTATAGTAATTCCAGTAATAAATGTTACCATGTAAATATGAATGGAAATTCGACATTTTTTCCTAATAACATGTCAGTTTGAATTTTCAACATTCAAAATCTGCATTAGCTTTTTTGAAACTAAAAGCGAAAAAAAAAGCAACCATTCCTTAAAATTAATATTTAGCCAGTAAAATGACTTTATGATTTTCAAATGGAAAAGAAAATTCATAAAAAGATATGATAATATTTTAATTATGCTAAATATTGAACGTAATCATCTATCAACTGTAATATAGGAAACATTATTTTTATTAAAAAGAAGAATCAATCTTCAAGTGCTAATAAAATTAATTACATTATTATTATTATTATTATTATTATTATTATTATTATTATCTTCTAAATTAGCAACATATAATTTATTTGAAATATAGTTCACTTTATTTTTATTTTCTTCCTCCCAACACTTTACTCTTGCCATAATTGTCTTTATTACCACTATTGATATTCTTTAATATTAGCTTTGTATAATTTACTATATAAATACTAAAATATTATAAGAATTAATAATGTTAACAAAATTATTAGTGTTTATAAATTATTTATACATTCTTATTTTGCCGCTATTATTTATTTTTAACGCCATTTACTGATTGTTAATATTATTATTATTATTACTCTTGTTGCTATTATTATTTTTGATTTTATTGATTTTGTTGTACACATTGTCATTTTACTCAAGTAAGAAATTACGACATTTTATGATAAACAAGTGATAGCATGCTTCCTCAATACTTAACGGCTCTTCTCAGTATTTTAGCTGAAATTAGCAATAGTTGCGATGTCTTCTTCTTCTTCTTCTTCTTCTTCTTCTTCTTCTTCTTCTTATTATTATTATTATTATTATTATTATTATTATTATTATTTTCTTTGATATCTGGCGTTTACACATTTCTTTCCGGGTCCCGCCCAGGGACCTAAGGTTAGAAATGGCATCATGACACTTTCCACTGCAAAGAAAGAAAAAAAAATTACATAGATAAAGCCCTTCGTAAAGTGTGGGCTGTACTTGTCAGAACAATTTTTTGTATCTCTTTGAGGCATGGACTTCCAGGGAACCCTTCAATTAGCCTACTGGAATCTTTTCCAACGAGTAAAAGGGCTCCAAATACAACAGGGATTGTTGATGTTCCCATGTGCCACATTTTTGAGATTTCTATTTCAAGGTCCTTGTATTTTGTCAGTTTTTCGAATATCTTCAAAGATACATTGCAGTCTGCAGGGACTGCCATATCAATAAGAAGGCACTTATTTTGTTTGTTGTCTTTTTATTATTATTATTATTATTATTATTATTATTATTATTATTATTATTATTTGTGAATAGAATTTTTTGATATTTACTTAAGGTATGGTTTACCAGGAATCCCTTCAATGTGTCTTTTTAATCTATCCGAGGGCTCCGAGGGCTCCAACTATAACTGAAATTATTGATGTCCGCATGTGCAGCATTTTTTAAATTTACACTTCATGATCCTTGTATTTTGATAGTTTTCAGAACATCACCAAAGATATATTGCAATAAATACGAAATCTATATCAATAAAAAAACATATTCTGTTTCTGTGGTCTTTGATCAATATATCTGGGGGATTACTTTTATTTTTATTTTTATTATTATTATTATTATTATTATCATCAAAATTATTAAAACAGAATAAATTGTACATATTAGAAGTTAGCGAATTAGTAATTACGTTGAATGTGTCATTTATTTTATATGTGACACTATTTAGCTATGGTAATTGGTTAACTAATTGATCATAGAAATTAAAACAGAAAATAGACCTTCTTAAAGCGAAAAAGAGCTACCTCGAAAGACAGAATGATCGATAAAAAAAAGATTTTAATTCTATTTACGAAAAAAGATACTTTTCACAAAAGACTATAAACCCTGGAAGAAGCCACGTGTGAGATCTTGTCAAGTGGAGTTATCGCCGAGGGAGATAGAAAGAAAAGCAAATCTGAAATTATCGGCCAAAACACGTGCCGGTCGAAATATTTCGGCTGGAGACGATCGCCGATACAGGCAGAGATAATCAATGTTAATTATCTTTCCATGATATCGTTTATTTTTTTCTTCTTGGATACAGGCGAAGAGAAGCAATGTGGCGGCTATAAAATTTTGGCATTGTCTCGACATAGGTGAAAGGATTATTATAATTTACCTTACCAACAGACGCTAAGGCATTGAATGGCAATGTAGCGATTGTAAAATTTGGGCAGTGTCTTGACATAGGTGAGGGCTTTGTTATTATTACCTTATCAACGTGTCGATTCAGACGCTGAGACGTTTGATGGCGATATGGTATTTGTAAAATTTTGGCAATCCCCAGAAAGGAGAATTGAGATTTGGCGAGATAAAAGAAATTAATTTCTTAACAAGTCAAGGATTCCATTATAAAGCTAACTTAACGTAAAGGACCAGATGTCAAACTTTGACAGTGATTGATGAGTCGGTAGAGAGTGCTGGCTAAGTGAATTTTGGGTGACGCCAAAAGAAAGATGTGATAAGAATTTAATTTACAATATGGAATTCGCAAACATTTTGGCCGATGGGAAAGGAGAATTTTGTAAACAAAAATTCTAGATTATAATTTTAAGGAGGCCAGCTTAGCCACATCCACACTGCCGACAGATCATTGGCCGTATGGTAGCATGGTGATAGGCGAAGGTGAATGGATGAGAAAGGCGGAGAAGGTGTTAACGACCACTGAAGGGATTGGTATGAGATATCAATGTGAGAGAGAAAGAGTCTAGGAGGATAGATTTCCTTCGAACTTCTCTCACGAACGGGAAAAATGGGAAATAATCAATTTCCCTGTCCTGACAAGAAAGAGATTTCTTGTTAGAAATAGAGATTACCGAGAACCCCAGGCCGCGTCTGGCCACACACCGGGTTTTGCTCGGTACCCATATAAACGAACGTCGATGGGTCGTTCAACAGTTATTCAGTGCGTTCCAGATAGTTCGAGCTGGAGACACAGTTGAGCTGGTTTTGAACCAGGGTGTTGCCTCGCAGAAGCTGACAGAGAGATTTCATGACTATCCTACCAATAGCAAGTTATACTGACGAACGAAGTTATGCCAGAACTTAAAAACTAAACCTGTTGACTTAGGGGACCAACTTGCTTGAAACATAGAAGTGTCACATTTCGTAGGAAACGGGCTGGGAGAAAAACACGCTCCTGTATATAACAGAAGGATAAAGTTAAACTGTTATTTCTTAACACACTTGTACCTTTTGGGGTTTTATTTTATTATTTTTTCTTTGCGCTTGTGCAATGTCACCTTCAATTTGGACTCAGCTTACACTACGGCCCGACGCCTGATTGGTCTCGTCTACCTAAGACCAATGTTACAACGTGGGTAGGTTAGACTTGAGATCGAAGCAGTTACTCCAGTAACCAGATGTTGCAAGTGAGCTGGGAACGATAGAGTTGGCATTGAACCGGTACAACTGGTGAAGCCGTTAAGATCGACGACCAGAACTCGACCCTGGTGCCACATATTGGTGCTGTAACCACTGGATTCGACCCTGGACGGCTGGGTGTCACATATTGGTATCCTGACCAGGGGATTTTGCCGAGTAGCGACGACCACCGTCTGACCGGGACACAGGCTGGTGGCAGCGACAAAGAGTCAACCCCAGAACGCCGGTAGAAGAAAGCTTACAGCTTCGCGCCGTGACTGGGAGTTGACCACGGGCCGACAGCTTCGTGTCATATATAGAGAGGTGAAGGCCGTAGAGATGATAGAGAAGTAAAGATATTGAGAGATTCAAACTAAAATACTGTCTTTATTATTATTATTGTTGTTGTTTTTGTAGTTGTGGTGATAGACTGTTTCGCTGTCTTTCTTTCTGTTTCCTGTTTTCCTGATCTGTTGTTTGATACAGTACATTAACAAGTCTTTTACCAGAGGCATGAGTCCAACAATTATTTTTCTTTGAATGTTATTCAGCAGCCATTCTATACCGACGTCGAGTTTTTCATTTCTCTTTTCTTTTTCTTTGATATTTACTTAATAATTTGTGTTTTCTTCCCTTTGTTAACTCATACTAGATTGATTCATTTAACTTGGATTGAGTGATCATTGAACCTCAAAATCTCTGAATTCTTCAGATAAAGGAGAGATTCTAGTCTGTATCTCAATCTTTTACCATTAAAAATGCTGTCACTTCCAGAGTTCCTAGAGGATCGCCTTTCACGCCCATATTGAGTTGTTATTTCTGCGATGATCTGGTTGTTTGATTCGACTTATATTTCCCCGCATTCTGTCTTTGTTTTTGTTATTATTACAATAAGATTCACCCTGTGCAAGGCGCAGGATCCACACGATGTAGATGGTTACATCAAAGGGAAGTTTATATGGATGAGAGGGGAAGATACCGGTTAACTCTAAACTCTTGAACAGGTTAAGCTTGTAGTGAACGGGAAAACATCCTCTTGGGAGTCTATTCCACAGGACGGTGATTTGCGGGATGAAGAGGTTTGAGTGGAACTTACTTCTCGCCAATGGAATACGGAGAGAATGTGGGTGGCTTGCTTACTAGTTATGTTGATTGGCGGGGCCTAGCCATGTAGTTTAGACTTAGCAGAACCAAGGAATTACGTTCGTCCGATCACATTCTATGTAAGTAGCGATAGAGCAGTGAGAGACTCCTACATCTCTACTGTAAGAGAGAGGTTGAATGGTGGGAAATAATTCATCACCCACAAAGACTCTGAGACTCTTTTGAACTCTGTGAAGACTAGAAAGTGAAGACTGGGCAGCTCTTGCACAAATATGGAGAGAGTACTCCATTTTCGGCCTGATTTGGCTCTTACAAAGGTAGAGACAGAACTTACTCTGGGTTATCTATTTTCAATTCCATACAATCATAAGTAATGTCCGTGTTCATATATTCATAAGTAATGGCCGTGTTCGGAAATCTGTTGTAGTGTCGTTTGTACCATTTTAGCTATTATATCATAACAGCTAATGACTAATCCTTTACATACAACAATGTTCATCACAAAAGGAACTTAAGAGATAAGAATAAATTTCCACAAAACGACCTCAAACAATGTGCCTATTGGCAGAAATGTAATGTTGTGGGCGCGGTACGATCATCTGGATATTTTTCATTTGTATTCTTAAAGCGTAATGCAAATGTATAGGTTCATCAGCTGCAACGTGTCCATAAATGTTTGGTCGAAAATTCCTGATAGCAAAGATGTTGTCCCTGACAAGAAATGCCACATACATCAAAGTCAAAAGAAAAAAATATAATTTTTGTACTCGTTTTGTCTGTTTTTCTCCAACCGCTATATTCCCCTGATCATATACAAAATATTATGACCTTTTGTGAACGCTGAAATACACTTTGATGAGGCAAACTTTACCTAAAGAAAACCAGATTCAAGAAAGCGTAAAATCTTTTTTACATCAAACCTGCTGAATTTAACTTAAAATATATCGAAGAGCTACCTGGCGTATTGCAAAAAGTAGCGAATAGATAATTGAATGTAACTGCCATTTATTTTTTGAAGGATAAAGTTGATTTAAAAAAATGGAAATTATTGCATAAATTAACCTGATAGTTTTTTTTTCTTATGGCCGCTATTGAGATCAAATTACCTTTTCTCTTCCGGTTAAAAATCTGTAGCCATGTTCTTGTCATTTTATTTAATATTCCTCTTATTTGTCTTCTTAAATATTCGTATAATTTTTTTCCTCCAAAGTTATTATTACGTTTTGTTTGCTGACATTCTATTCCTATATCTGTATTTTGTTATTTGGTGTCAAATTCCCTTCATACTTTTCGAGCTGTGTGTGTTCTGATTAAACTGCTTTCTCCATGATGACACCACAACGTACGATTTTATGAAGCAAGTCAATTTTTTTTTCCCGTTAAAATTATTAATAATTTTTGTAATTTTTTTTTTGATATACAGGTATTCATGTGCGTAATATATTGTGTGATTTTCAACTTACAATATTCAACCTTATTAGAAAATATTGGTAATAACTTGTTTTGTTTTTGCCATTTTTTATGTCTTTAAATAAATATAGAAGAGATAGGCTATAAAAACCTATATCATACTACTATTTATACATATATGCTATACACATAAATAAATTATTATTTTATTATTTTATACGTTCAGGTAGATTCCTTAATATTTTAAAATATTCATATTTTTCAGCTATTGATTTTAACTTTTCCGTAATTTAAATTTTAATATAATGTGAAACAGTTTTGTTGCTATTCAATATATTCTTATTACGTATTATTTTCAATTCCCCTATTTATTTCTATTAATGTATGACTACATGTTTCCTTTGGATATTATTTGATAAAAGAAGAACTGTTGACAATGCCATTAATTTTGTCTCCAGAAAGATCGTTTTTTATCAAAGTGAGCAGTAGTCGCCATTACAGAATGTCTTTCATGACTCATCTTTAGCATCAAACTTCTACAGGAAATCTTCCGTATTTATCATGACACCATCAGAGATTGATAAGCGATCTGTAATTGTATTGCCTATAAAAGTAGCCGCATATATTACGCTACACACCCTGATGACTTTTACGTCGGTTTTGTTGATTGTTTCAATGAAAGACCCGAAGCTAACAATCCAGCTAACATATTAAATCTACGTTCATTGTTAGAATACAGTTACCGTGTATTTCTTTGCCAAACTTACATATTTTTATTTGTAATATTTACTTAAAAGTGATGGGCTGCTTACTTTTCCGTCTGCAATGTTCTTAAAATCTTTCTCTTTGTCCACATTAGCGACTTCAGCTACTTCAGTGTTTTCATACCTTTCTTAAAATCACTTTTATTTGTTCTTACTCGCTCATGTTTTAAATCTTTCTTTTAATTTTGCCGATCATTTTAATTCAATTTCCCATCACTTTAATATCTTTCGACATATGTTTCTTACGAATGATGACAATCGTTATATATCTGAATAAATGAATACCAATAATTAGACTACATCTTTATTCATAATATGAGGCACAATTCACAAGTTTCATAATAAAATCTCACATGTTATTGTTACAATATGTAATGACTTTTGCACTGTTTTCTTGTAGTTTTTCATGTTTCTGAATTTCTATTTTGTCCTTTTCAAGAAAGGATCGGTATATCTCACAATACAAATGCTCGGATCTTTATTCTTTTAATCACGTTCCTTCCATGATTTACTCTTCTTCTCTTTCTGTCTATAGTAAGAGTAACTGTTTCAAAAATAATTTAAGTTAAACGTTTTGTCGAGTGCCCTGATGATTTCCTTGTTAGTTCAATATTCTCTTCTCTTTTTTCTATGTCCATTGCCTACATTGTATTTTGCAAAGCCAAATCCAATTCCTTGTCATGTCAGAATGTTCTGACACTTTCTGAGAGGGTTTGCATAAATGCTCTTTCTTATCGAAGCCTTTATGATCATTGAGAATAATTAGATATTTCACATTTTCTCGAAACATTGCGAAACTCTATTCTTGATATCAATTTTACATAAACTCTTACAGCAGAAACCTACACCATTGTTCCAATTAATTGAAACAAGCGCTTTAGTTTCTTTCTTTCACGATACGGTCAGTTTTAGACCCACTGGAGTGATAGGGTGTAACCGATTTTTTTTTCTCAGATTAGGTCATTTGATGTGGTGTAGAGAAATATGAATCTCTATTTTCGGGGTATATAATGACATTTTTGGCCTTGAAAAATATTGCGTCATTTGTGATAGCATCAGATATTTTCAGGCCCAGACACCATTGTTTTCACCGTCGATTAGTTGTCCTACGGCTATTGTCTACGATGGACGTTCCTCCAAGGAAGCGTACGAAAATTGTAACGCTTCGCGAACAGACTGGCAAGCCTTATCAGTGAGAAAATTAAAGTACTATAGACTCTCCTGGAAACTCTCCTGATTTAAATCCAATCTAGAATTTATGGTCAATCTGCAAGGAAAGATTTCCTGAAATGGATATACGAAATATTGACATGTGCACTGGTCATATTTCAATGGAAAAATATGAAAAAAAAACGTACATAATAACGGAATTATTCATTTTGTTTCAATTCATTTGCAGAAGGGTGTACATATATTCCGTAAATTCCACCTGGGATCTGCGTGTAATAATTGTCCATCGCTTCGGCCTGTTTTCTTCTGCAGAGGGGCAACATATTGTTCTTGTTTTCAGGCAGAACACGGGAAAAAATGAAGCGAGCAGAGGATCCGACACATAGTTAAATATTTGTCTTTTCACCTCATCAACATCATATAGCACAATATTTACTGTATGGACATGAAAATACCGTCTTGTACTAGTCTTCTAAATGGACAATGCAAGCTTTGAAAGTCAGCATTCAGAATTATTGCTTTTGTGTGGATTTGAACATTGTCCTCAGATACGTCTTCTTGTCACAAGATGCCTTCCCTGAGTAATTACCGACGGCACATGCCTGAAATATATATATATTTATATATATATGTGTATATATATATATATTTTTTGAACGATAAAAATTATTAAAAAAATCAATTAAAATCTTCAGACATACTGGGTTGTAGATTAATATTCTTATGCTTTTATTATTATTATTATTTCATTTATATTCCTCGACTAGTTTCGGCCATGTTGGCCGAAACTAGTCGTGGAATATAACTATTCATATATATATATATATATATATATATATATATATATATATATATATATAAACTAGTCATATATAACGAGTCATATATAACTAGTCATATATATAACTAGTCATATATATATATAAACTAGTCATATATATATATATATATATATATATATATATATAGATAGATAGAGAGAGAGAGAGAGAGAGAGAGAATGAAAGAGAGAGAGAAAAAAGAGAGAGGGAGAGATATGCGCATAATTATAATTGTGTGTATTTTATCGTGGATATTATTTTATAATGCTAAGATAACCCATTAATATATAAATATTATTAAACAACTATGTCAAAATGATTCTGCTCTCTCATGATTATAACATTAGCATGGGTGATAGTTAAAGAATATATATGGAGTAAGTCGGCATGGCCAATCCAAATGTCGAATATTTATGTTTGAAGCATAACACTGTAAAATGCAGGAATTTGGTTACTAAATATTATAGAAATTTATAAAAATACGTTGTTCCTCTTTGTTCTCTGTTCGCCTCTGATTAACTGTTGTTTCAGTGAAATATTAAGTTCTTTTATTGCATAATTATTTTATAAACTAACGAAAGTAATCTGTGAAGTCCAGTCATAAAGTAATGACTGAATGCTAGATTAATATATAATGGGAAATGAAATTTGCTGATACTGCCGTGAAAATGTTGAAGGGCGGTCAAGATTTCTTGAAAGATGTTTCGGTTTCAAAGAGTAAATTTCTACAATCTCTCTCTCTCTCTCTCTCTCTCTCTCTCTCTCTCTCTCTATATATATATATATATATATATATATATATATATATATATATATATATTTGTCTATATAAAATACGAATATATATATGTGTCTGTGTATGTATGTGAGTATATATATATATATATATATATATATATATATATATATATATATACATATTTATACATACATACATATATATATATATATATATTATGCAGCTTAAATAATATTATAAATATATATATAGATATATAAAGCAGCTTAAATAATATTGTAAATTCAAAGAATAAATCAATTAAATTAATATATTAATGGTGAAATCACTTCGCCAACAGATTAAATAAGGCATTAACTCACTGACCACGCATTCGTTTTTCTTTATGTAAGTGTTTTCTTCTCTGGACATAAAGTGTATAAAAACTGTGCGAATGTTCTGTATAAACAAGTGCTTTTGGTTATTCTGTTAGCGATTACCAAGGATGAATTTTTATTTTTAACTGAATGAGTAGATTTTTCAGAATATGTATATAGAATGATGCTATTTTTTATATTTACTAAACGCGAACGTGTTCCTAACTGAAGTTTTTGCGTGCTGACTTTTTCTTATTATTGATGCTTCCATAATTTTAACGATTTTAATATGTGGAAGCCGCTATTATACTTGTATTTTCTACAATTGCTAGGTGTGCTTAGATTAGTCCGAATTGAGCTATGATCAGAGAGATGCGGCGAGAGGCTTTTTGTTAGTCACGTAGTGGCATGTCCAATATAATTATTCATGAATTTGTTTTTTGTCAGTAACGCAGTTCCTTAAGGGCCATATGAATTCTTAAACACTGTTGGTACTCTCTAATTTAGATCTTACAGGTAAGTTGTTACTGAAGGTAAGGTTAGCTGTATGAAATATTTTAGAGTACATAATTTAATTTGATTGCTAATAACTTAATATTATTCGTTTTATCTATCTATCTATCTACCTATCTATCTATCTATCACTATATATATATATATATATAGGAGTAATACAAATATCAAATGTGTCACTTAGCTGATTGATGTTATATTCACCATCACAAATCTGAATACACTTCAGCAATCGTTCCGGCCACTAATCAGGGTATATCTGCAATTATATATATATATATATATATATATATATATATATATATATATATATATATATATATATATATATATATATATACAGACAAACACAAACACACATAAATATACACACACTCACACACACACTCACACACACATATATATATATTATATTCTGTCTTAATGTTACAACAGAACTTATTATGGAAGTCATTAAGCGAAAAAATGGTGGTGTCGAGATACATAGCAAGATGGTAGAATAATAGATGTAATAAAATGAATGTTGCTGATATATATATATATATATATATATATATATATATATATATATATATATATATATAATCTTACAGAAAATTTGTATTTACGCAGATTCGCTTAATACGATTTAAGACGTTAAGTTGGGTTTAAGAGGGTAAAAGGATTGTGTTAATAAAAAGTGCATGACAAGATAATCACCACTTAAATCCATGTTCTTTTAAAATCTTTTACTTGGGTTTGAACTACAACTTTTACTAACGGAAGGAAGTACTTAATGATCTCTGAATACGAGACAGAACACAATACTAAATATACATACAGAGGCCTGGGATCCCTCCTACACACATGCATATATATATGCATGCATATATATATATATATATATATATATATATATATATATATATATATATATATATATATATATATATATATATATATGCATGCATATATATATATATATATATATATATATATATATATATGCATGCATATATATATATATATATATATATATATATGCATATATATGCATATATATATATATATATATATATATATATATATATATATATATATATATATATATATATATATATATATATGTTTGTATGTCTGTGCGTGCGTGGATGCAATTTTTTCAGATGACGATCGTATTTCAGCATTATATTCTATGAACCGTATACATATTTAATTGAAACCCTTGAATTAAATCCTATAAGTAAATCTCGAGGACGATAAATTGCAACGATTGGGTACTTTTTTTTCTTTTGTAATTAGCCTTTCCAAAGATTTTAGAATGAATGGAGCTCAAGCGACAAATTTAAAACTAATTTAAAACCAGTCAATTGCCATTCGTATTTGTTAAGAGACCGATCTTTTGGTTTTGCTCTCTCTCTCTCTGTGTGTGTGTGTGTGTGTGTGTGTGTGTGTGAGTGAGAGAGAGGGGGGAGGGAGATAGAGATAGAGAGAGTGGGTGAGTATTTGTATCTGTGTAGAAATCTCTGCTCATAAATAAACGACATCAATCTTTCTTACATTATTTGTAAATTATTATTTAACTATTCATTGTACACACACACACATAGATAGATAGATAGATAGATAGATAGATAGATAGGCAGGCAGGCAGGCAGGCAGGCAGGCAGTAGGTATTAAGTAGGTACCGGCATTATTTCTCTAAAAAAAGAATGCATGATGAAAACGGCCACAAACCTGATGAAAGCAAAATTCTATCGCCAGAATATTGAAGTTAAAGAAAAAGACCAAATTATTCATTTATTAATTTTTTAGAATTCTTTCAATCACTTTCGAAATTTTGGTAAAACATTTTGTTTTTCTTGCATCAGCGGAAGGCGTAAGGTTAGTATGGGAAATTTGGCGTCTTTTACGAAGTAAAAAAAAAATAGATTGTTTTGAAATTCTTGCAAAAAGTATAAAATTGTCGTATTTTAATGAAATTGTCAGGACTTATTCACCAATGAAAGAAATTATTTTTGAAAAAAAATTTTATAAACTCTTGATAAAATATTTTTTTACATCAGTTACCCCCACATACTTATTTTTATGATATTCCGAGAAAATAAATTTTCAGCCTGTTCGTTTTGATATTATTTAAAAGCGAGTGTAATTGTCAGATTTTAATGAAACTTTCAGAAACTATTCAGAAATGATGGAAATTATTAGAAATGTGTTATTTTTTAAAGTCACTATAAAAATATGATATATATATATATATATATATATATATATATATATATATATATATATATATATATATATATATTACCCCCTCCCCGCATAAATAATTTAATGAAAACTCTAAAAATTCAATGTCGAAGCACACAAGTCATTATATTAGTTAAAAACACAAGGCTTTGAGGAAAGTAAATCATGTTTTGTTTTTTGAAAAATCCGACCTCGTCTACCTAAAATCAGCTCTGAATTGTAACATACAAAACAATAAAACAAAGATATTATTTAATTTTAAATGCTTTTAGTTGCTTTTATTTGTTTTTATGAACATGCATAATATTGTTTGAAGGCAAAAAACTTTTTCGATGAATCATGAATTTAGTACTTGCCTAGAAAAAATGATTTGGATATATAATTCAATAGATAGATAGATAGATAGATAGATAGATAGATAGATAGAATCTTTCAATGCATATAAAGAATGTTTATTTGAAATTTAAAAATATTGATAGTTATTTATCACAATATATTAGCATAAATTCTGATATTGTCAACTCTTCAATAAGCAAATGTTTACATACTTATATCATTATTTCTAGGGGCATAAGTACAACGACGACAATATTTTAAACGAAAGACGAGATACTCAGATATCTATTTAAAAATCTTTCCATGTTATCTAAACGAAGGTAATAAAGGACTTTTATTTCAGTAGGTACGTTTTATCCTTCGTCTCCAGCCCAGTGACATCGGTTTCGACTAGTGTCAATAAATTTTCGATCCTCTCCAGCCGGAAATGTCTTCCGTTACACATAGAGGAAGCGGATCGGTATATCGCTTAACGCATTAATGTTAATCAGTGAATAATAACATATATTCCGTCTGGTTGCCTTAACCTGTAGCGACGAAAACCAGGTTAACGTCAGAGTTGCAGTCAATCAAAATCTTAGACATTCTCTTTCCATGTTTTTTTTATCTTAGTACTGCACACATTTTCATGCTATTTCCCTATAAAATTTCATTGTGCATATAAATTTCTACTTAAAATTGATCATACCTTTGTCTCATTCACAGAATGGGCGGAGTTTTTCCAATGTTGGAGAATATCATTTTCCGTGCGATTCTGACGTAATATACATATATATATATATATATATATATATATATATATATATATATATATATATATATATAGATAGATAGATAGATAGATAGATAGATACACACACACACACACACACACACACACACACACACACACACACACACACACACACACACACACACACACACACACACACTTGAGAAATCATATGTTCTTGTATCGCAAATTATACAAGCCGGAATATTCCCAAGGTATGTCTAAGAATAATACATCATTACTCGAGGAAAATATATATTTCATATATTATTTCAATATAGACATAATCCCGTGGTAACTCATAGATAAAATCAAATTTGGGTCCTCGTCAATCTTCAAACGAAACCCAAGACACAATTCAATACGACGGCATTTTTTATTTGTTTCTTTGAGTGACAAAAAAAAAACGGGGATAAAATTCGCCTTGTATGTGAAGGTTAAAAGTGAAAATTTAGGCTCGTTGCCACATTGTTTTGATTAAGATGTGGCTTTTATGTCAAGGAAGCAAGAGGAAAAATCGGTACACTAAACTTTACTCCCATCATTTTCACCGGAAGTGACGAATAATATTCACTTGCTGATATGTCTATGAGGTTTATCTTTAGGTGAGCGAACTCATCAGTGACTATCCTTATGGATGAGTTTATGAAATTTGTTACATATTTTAGGTATGTTCCTAGTGATAGGTCACTCTGAACACACATCATTCGGAACAAACACTCGACTGGCATTAAAACTCTGATGCAATTCCCAATCCTATTCCAAAGGCCTGACAATTTATTTGAAATGTTTCACGAGCAGATTTGCCGAAGCAATTTTACGGGTACATTGCTCGAATTTTTCAGACATTTTAATGATCCGATGTTTGTTTTAACAAAGAGTTACATATAAGTTTATGAAATAATTGAACGCCAGTAGATAATAAAAAGCCTATTGGTAGACTGACTCAGTAGCCAAGTAACATTAGATTTAACGTCTTAGGTTTAAATTTCACAACATATACACTCCGGGAACTTTCCAATTGCAACGCATAGTACTTGTTATAAAACTTAGAATTGCGTGTATCACCAATTTTGATGCGAAGTGTGAACAGTTAAATTAAAACTTAGCTATTAAGAATGCGATTATTTTGTGTGTGTTTGTGTGTGCGCGTGCAATACGAGCGCGTGTTATGAACACGTGTGTGTATGTGCGTGTGTATGAGAGTCCAGTCATCACTGGACTGAAAAAACAAACATGTAGCACAGGAGACTTGCCCATCCACGACAGATACAGCTTAAAGCAAGAGGACGAACGAGGAAAAAGAAGGAAATATGCATCTTTTTATAGATTTAAACAGCGCCACCTAATGGGCTCTTGACGGAACTAAGTGGGGTAACCCAGAGAATTACGACAACTGAAAATTTATGTCTACATTAAGTTCCAACTAAAATATTCTTCGTGTTTGAAATTTAATATCGAAGGACAAATTATAATTTAGAAAAATGCTTTTGTCAAGTAAGTTGCATCATCTTCTAAAATTAAAGCAATTAGTTTTGTTTGATCTGAACAGGAGAAAAAGTTTAGCTATTATTATTAATTTTAAGTAACATTTAGATTTATTTGCTTTTTATCGCAACTTTACTAAAGCTGCCAATCTATCGATGCTATTAGCGAAGATTAGAGTAAATAATGGGTAAATTATATGTGATATCATCTGTTCCGAATGCTAATGCCTCAAATGTTACAGTTACTTAGAAAAATTAGCAAATATCAATAAATTAAATATAATTTTGGTACCTCCAAATAGCCGCAAAATAATGAGCATACATAATAAAAAATGACACAAATTTAATAAAAGCAAAGATTTATTGTAATAATCTTTATGTTATTATTTCGAGAATAGGGCAAGCTATTTTTTATCCTTTTTAGAACCTTCGAAATTGGTTAGAAATTTAGTTTTTCTTGCGTCTGCCGGGGCACCAAAGTTTGGTATAGGAAATTTAGCGTCATTTTGCAGGTGGAAATCACATTGATTTGAAATTCTTGCAAAAATCAAATACTTGTCAGATTTTAATGAAACTTTCAGGACGTATTTACTAATTAATGAAATTATTTCGGATTTTTTTTCTTCTTAGAAAATATTGATAACAATATTTTCTTTTCCAATCTGTTACATCCCACTTATATAATTTTATGTAATTTAGATAAATTCATTTTTGTATCACTTAATGTTTATATCAGTTATACGTAGGACTCTTTGGAGAAATTATATCATCATTTTCTTTTCATTTTGCTTTTGAAAGATAGAACCTCCAATTACTGAAAATCTGCTCTGAAGCGTAATATTATAAAATGCAAGAAAACTAAGACATTATGTAATTAGAAAAACTTCCAATTGCTGTTATAAGACATATTACGGATACTATTGTCTTAAGGACAAAAATCAATGAATAATGAATTTATACAAGGATTATTTCGAATAATTTATAAACACTGAAATGTGTTAATTTTCTGTATTAATTTGTACCTAATAGGTGTTTTTGTTATTAAGTAAAATCTATATTTACTAATCAGCGATGGAAATGTACCAACAATTCAGCGACCAAAAATATTTTTAAAAGAATTTTAACTTTTTTCTTGTGTATGTATAAACCTACCTATATTTACATATATGGACGTCCGTACAAGTTACTATCAGAAATTAACAGCGGCAAGTATAGTCCATTTTAATTAAAGTACGTAAAATTCAATAATAAATTAGATTACGGGGAATTTTTCCTAACGTTTTAAGGTTACATTGTATTTAAAAAATTATATAAAACGCGTTCAGAAAAAATGTCAATCAATCAGTCAACACCTAATAGATATAAATTCTTAAATTCGTTAAAAATGATTTTTCCATTATTTTAAACTAAATATAAGTAATATTTTAATCAAATTACATTGATTAAACTTTAAATCAACTGATATTTCTTAAAATTTCAGAAAAATACATTTTACTTTTAAAAGATTTTTTAATAAATATAATTACATTGTGCTAAAAGATCGCTAAAATGGCTAAAATCATTAATTTTTGGCGATTTAAAAAATCTGTCCAATCAATTTCAATTTAATTTGAAAAAACAGCAAAATATTATGTTTATTGGAAATATGAAACTTAATTTATTACCTTGAAATTAAAAGTAAAATAAATATTCAAGAAAGATCTTTCGTTTCTTGAAAGTTAATTATAAACCTTTGGTATCTTGAATCTGTGGAGGTACCTAATTTAATGTGTTTTAATAAAAAAAACTTCTGCGGTTTTAATGAATCTTAAAACGCTCTTATTGTGTTAGTTTTAAAATAAGAAACACGAAAGAAATTAATTAAAATATAGTCATTATCAATTAGTTCAATACAGATTCTTTCTATTTAACAAGACTCGGGGTTAATCATGCATGATGTTTAATTAACGTTCTATCATAATTATTCAAAAAATAAATCATTACTTATTATAAAAAATCGTATTTCTTCTCAATATTGTCAGGCTTATAATAAATGGAGTACGCACAAAAATCTGTCAGAAAATAAACAAAACATAAGCATGTGTAGCGCCACAGATTTGCTAAAAAATGAGTATACCATGATTAAACACACCGCAAACTTAATAAAAACAAAATTATATCATCGGAATATTTATGCTACTATTAAGAAGAAAGACCAAAGTTTTTATGATTATTAAATTATATTTTTATTCTGTTTAGAATACTCGAAATGTTTGGTTAAAAATCATGTTTCTCTTGTTTCAGCGGGAGGAATCAAAAATTATTATGAGAAATTTTAGCGTCTTTTTTTTTCGGTGAAGAACACAATGATTTGGAAATGCTTCCAAAACACAATCTTCTTTTTATGAAGCTTTTAGGAATTATTCACAAATGAATAGAATATTTCTTCTTAGATTATCTTAACAGAATTTTTTTTGCATCTTTTACTCCCCAAGTAATGATTTTATGAAATTTCGAGAAATTAAATTTTGCCCCGTTTAATGTTTATATTAATCAAAAGCAGAAGTTTTGGGGAGTTTAAATCCTTAATTTCGTTTGTAAAGAAAGATCTCGAATTTCGAAAATTATACTCTAAATCGTAAAATGAAAAAAATGCAATAAAAATAAAACATTATTTAATTAGAAAACTTTTAATTGTTTTATGGATAAGATTTATTATAGATACTAATGTATTAGGAAAAAGTCATTTCGGTGAATAATGTATTTTTACAAGAATTGTTTTCATTTTTTAAAACATTTAATCAGAATAATTTATAAATTTTGATACTATTAAATTTCTGTATTACTTTTTTCTAGTTAGGTGATATTTTTATTAAGTAAAAACTATATTTTACTAAATCATAAAAGGAAAAGTTTTGTACAATTTATCGAGGCCAAATATTATTAAAATAATTTGAAACTTTTTCTGTGAACGTGTTGAGTTTTATAAATACAGACTTAACTACAAGACATTTTAAAAAAACAGGAGAGAAAATTATAAATTTAAAGCCAAAGTACCTAAAATTAAAAAAAAAATTACATTACAGAGAATATTTTCCTAAATTTTAAAGATTACTGGGTAGTTAAAAATTATATGAAAAATGCGCTCACGTTATATTCCTCAAGTAAATATTACAAATTTTTGCCCATCGTATAAATGATAGATAAACTTCCGTCTGTCAATGAAACTGCTTCCTGTTAACACGTTGAATAAACAGCTACCACAGGATTAAAATGCATTTCTGAAATATTTTAAATAAAAGTAACTCGTATTTGTTTCAAATCAGATTAACCAAACTTTATAATCGCTAATATTCTTCAGATAAAGATTCAGAAAATTATATTTTACATTTGAAAGACTTTTTAATAAAGGGAATTACATCGTGATGGCGGAGGGCTAAAAATGTCGCTAAAATTAGCTATTTTAGCAAATGCGAAATTAAAAATTATTCCTGTCAATTGAAACTTATTTAAAATGTAGAAAAATATTATTGCCTATTGGAAATATTAAATTTAATCTATTAGCTTGAAATTAAAACTAAAATAAAAGCTTTAAGAATTTTTTTCATCTTTGAAAATTCATTTTAAAACTTATGTAACGCGTTTCTGTGAAGTTATCTACATAAGCGCTTTTGTGAAAAACTTATGTGCCTAGCCGAATAAAAATCTTAATTTTTAATACAATTGCTGTAAGCTAAGTGGTAATAAATTCATAAAATAATGACGTTCACCACATAAAATTATTTACATGTTTTACTTAAATATTCAATTATCGATATTAGTAGCAATTCTTAATGTTTGACTGATGTACGCTTCGTCGTCCAAACAACGTAATGTTGCGTCGCTCTGTCTTCGGACGCCAAACGACATAACCTCGAATATGAAGTGACCGGACACTTATTAAAATTTTCATAAAACTGATATTGTGCCCAAGCAATAAATCCGATATTTATTAATTTAGACTGATTCTATCAAGCAACAATTTCTGCGCGTCCTCGTAAATAAATATGCTTGAATGTAAAGATTTATTTAAAAAAAGCTCAATCACTTGTTAAATTAGTAGATTTAATGTTCATTTTTTGTGTGGAGACTTCTGCTTCAAATAATCATAAACAGAAAATAAATGTCAAACAAAATCATCAGTAAGTTATTCAATAATTGCAATTTCATCTGAAATATATTAAACTAGAATAAATCCTCTGTGCCTGTAGTAGCAGGGACATACGAGTTAATTTATATACATTGGTACCTCTACAGCGAACTCTCTGCCTCTGAGCAGAGAGGAACCCGGACGAGGCTCCGCCGAAGGGCAGCGTACCGATCAGGGTGGTTGACCAACCCGATTCTGTTTTTACAGTTTCTACGGGCATTTTTTTGGCGGAGCCTACGGGCTCGGGAATACCCCACTTTAAACCCGGCCTTGTGCCACATCCATCCCTCGTGGGGCGGGGCGACAGTAAATACTGTTACTGGTTTGGATGACATGGAAAAGCGTAAAAGTATTAATGAACAGTACTATGCATGATAAATATGATAACTGAAGGAAGCAATCAAGTCCATACACAAAAGGAAGCTGAAATTAGTTGTGTTTTGGCTTCAGTATTACGCGCCGTTCCCAATGCTCAGGTTGCAGTAGTTGAATCAGCTAATTGACGGAACTTGGCGCTATCTGATTTTGCTCTGTTTCCTAGACTCGAATGCCCCTGCATGGTCAGCATTATGAAATCATATGTACTGTGGATGATGTTTTAAAGGACCACGATGCCACCTTCTTCGGTGATTGGATTGCTAATCTAAACATCTTTGAACCAAGGGCGTTGATGTCAAGGGAGACTATATTGAAAAATACTGAAAGACTCTCTTGTTTCTTCAACTCCTTACTGAGGCTTAAAACGGTTTGAGCGACCCTCGTAATTAAAAATAAAACCTTTCCTGTATAAACAATAATTTTACAACAAAAAATATTCAGCTATAGCTTTTCTTTCAGTGGTTCTCTCTGGTGAGCAACAGAGAGCAGTTTTGTTTTTGAGGCATTAAAGTTAACCAGCCAATTTGAACGACTCGCGTATACTTAATCAAAGATCAGTACAAACTCACGAAAATTATTAATTCTATTTTAATATAAGATATTTATAATTAAGTTTAGCCTTCACGTCAATAATTGCTATTAATTTTGTATTTACATCTACTAATGTTTATATAAGACGCGTTGTCTAGAAGAACGTGATGGAAATGGTGTACTCATTGTCGATAAAACCGTTACATATTAATAATAACTTGGACAATATATCTTTTCTTTCTTTGCCACACTCTCTATGTCATGCATTGAAAGGATATTGGCGAATATAGATTTCCATGTCTTTTCTTATTCTCGGTATTGATTGTTCATTTACGACATCACCTTCCACTTACGGCGCTTTTTCTTTCACCATTTCTGCAAATATTACAAGTCGATGACACATTGTTTGCCCTGTGAATGCAATTATTCTATCTAGACTTTCTTTTCTTATTACGTGCCGCGATAGTTTCAGCTTTCTTCCTTTATTTATTATCATTTACAGTTACTTTGTCTTTTTTAATTTTCTTGGAATGTTCTCATTCGCTACATGCGATCCTGACTGATGCTGATTCTTTTTTTTTTAACATCAAGCAAGACGGGAAGCCACTAGTACGCAAGGGGTTACAGAGTTCGAGCGAGAGCAAAGAAGAGTGAGAGAGGAAAGGATGAAGAGAAGGTTAGGGCATCTGGAGACGTCGATTGACATTACATTTGAATTGTTGGAGATTATAGCTATCAAGAAAACAAGAAATGGGGTGGGAGTTCCACCGGCAAGAAGTGCGAGACATGAAGCTATTGGAGTAGAAGAGACGGCTAGATTTAACAGTTTCGACAGTGAACGGGTGAGAGCGAGATGCTAGCCTAGTTGTACGGTTAAATTCATGAAGTCTGAGAACCAGCGAATACAGCTCATCGGAGCAGTTACCGTGAAAATACTTGTAAAAAAGACAGAGGGACAACGGCATGTATGTGAGAGAGCGGCTGCAGACGAGATGTCGGATCAGGGACAATTACATTGCATATCCGTCTGTGGATTTTGTCAAGAACCTTGAGACAATTAGAAGAGTCTCCAGAACATATATGGCAGCGATACTGCATGCAAAAGCGAATGGTTGATTTGTAGATTTGAAGGATCGTCTCCAGCGAGAAATATTTTCTTGCGTGGCATAGGGAGACAGCTTTACTTGCGGTGGACGAAGCTATTGACTCAATGTATTTGTTCCATCTCAGGTCAGCGGACTGTGTGAGACCGAGCAGTTGCAAAGAGGTGGAGTTGAGCGTCAGACATTCTAATGGGAGGCAGAGATGGTTCTCTCTGGTGAGTAATAGAGAGCAGTTTTGTTTTTGAGGCGTTAAAGTTAACCAGCCACTTCCTACCCCAGTCCACAACCGATCGGAGGTCCTTTTCAAGACAAAAAGCCAGGTTAGTTTTGTCGGCGACACTAGAATTGTTTTTGGGACAGAAATAAATAGTAGTGTCGTCCGCATAGATGTCTACTTGGGAATCTATGATATCAGGAAGATCGTTAATGAAGATCAGGAACAGAGTAGGGCCTCGTGATATTATTTTAATATCTGACTACAAAGTTGACAGTTATAGACGATGATCCCCTTTTCTACAATGGCAAGACGATTATGAGCTTTTGATGGTAAATTGGACACGAAGGCTGAAACCGTATTCATCAGGATAAGATATGGGGAAAACAACGGCGTACAACTGTATCGTCATCCAAACCAGTGGATGCATCTTTCGCGGGTGGCTCAGCTTGCCCCTTTTTGTGTAACTGTTCTAACACGTAATGTCTTTTATTAATCAAAAGAATCGCTAACAGATTCTTTGCAATGGGTTTATTCATAGCGTCCATCAAATTGTATTAAATAAATTAAATTCTGTTCTTCAGGTATGTCCGCTCAGCCAAATATACAGGGTACGGCTGGTATTTGAGGACATACAGATTTAAGATTAATACTGCTCCCCACTCACTCCTAATGATTTTATTTTTCAGAAATCAAGAATGGCAAACCCTATGATAAGAAATGAAATGAAAAGGCATGCTGTGATTGTGGCATTAAAGGCTGATCATTGCGATTTGGATATTGCACGTTTCCTCAGAGTTGCAAGATCGTTTGTCCACAAGGTATGAAAAGAGTTAAAAGACACTGACAGTTTCCCAACGTCTGTATCAAAACGTAAAAGACATTCTGCTCGTTCTGCTAAAGTGAGAACATCCGAATTTATTCAGGAAGTCAAGCAAACAATTGATGAAAACCGAGGTCAAACAATGAGGTCAATTGCCAAAAAGCTGCATGTGTCTGAAAATGCCACACTTTTTTCCACAAGGTCTTGGAGTAAATGCTGCTGCTTAAATTGATGTTCTAGAAAGAGTTGTCAAGCCGTGGATTGACAACATATGCAACGGCGGGCTTTATATATTCCAGCAAGACCCGGCTTCTACCCACAAATCGCTACAAACACAAGAATGGATGGCTGACCATTTGTACGACCACATCACACCCAACATTTGGCCTCTTAACTCTCCAGATATCAGCCCACTAGACTATTATGTGTGGAGCGTTGTTGAGAAGGAGGTTAATAAACAGCCTCATAACACCAAAGACTCTCTTAAAGCTGCAATAGTTCGAGTAATGTCTGACATAAATAATGTCCAATTAATCAGAGCTTGCAGCCGATTTTAACATCGAGTAGAGGCAGTTATTGATGCTAGTGGTGGTTTTATTGAATAAAATTAATTAATAGTTAGCTAAATTTCATGTTTACTTGTAATCAAATATAATTATATTCATTTGTTCAGCAAGTATTTTACTAATCCATACAATCTGTCCTCAAATACCAGGTGCACCCCGTATAAATTCGCAACATAACTAATTATTCACCGAGCTGAATTAAATTAAAGCAAAATCTCGGATTACAACAGTACAATGAAGATGAGGGGATTCTTCTTCTGTGTATTATGTCCCTTCAGGGCATGCGCGGTCATGGCTCTCCACAAAGATCTAACCTTTGTGGCAAGGCTTTTCTTTTCCCCATCTATCGCTACAAACTTGTTAGGAAGGCCACTTGCTTTTTTATCTGTCTTATATCATTCAGTATTTCTCGCGAGTGTCAAATTTTCAAAACTTTCTTTCTGTGTCCTAGATATTTTGATTGTCGCTTTCTGATTTTCAGTATACAGTTGTTGACAGAATTACACACCCCATTTACTATTTGCATCTTTTTTAAGGAAATGCGAATATTACAAGTACTTACTGAATGTACCATAAATCGTGGATTCTGTATTAATATCTGAATAATTACTGAAATTTTTACAAATTTCGTTCTATTATATTCATAGTCTTTCCGAAAATATTTCTTTCCGAAAATTGGTGTAGTCCAAAATTATTCGCCCCCGCCTTTTGGGAAATTATGAAATAATATTGCTCGATGGCAATTGTTTGATTTCTTCTTAGTTTGACATTTAGTACAAACACTATTTGGAAATGAAAAAGAATTAACTAATTCTATAACATTCTAAAAAGGTAACGAAGAATGCAATATACCGCGATGACAAATTCGTCCTGCAAACATGGCGAAGACGGCTGAACTTGACAAGAAGCTCCAAATGAAATTAGTCGATGCGTACAAACAGCGTGATTGATATACAACACTTCAATAATCGTTTAAATATTCCTAGATCGACAGTTCGTATCATTATCAGTAAGAACAACAGTACTCATTGTGTAGAGAATAAATGAAGACTGGCAGAAAACGGTTAATTTCTGAGAATGGAAAGGAAAATTATTAGAAACGTCTCGAAGAATCCCCACTTAACGAGAAACGACAGTGTCAATGTGGTAAAAACATCAGGGTTGAATGTATCGATAAAAACAGTCACTTGATGCTTTCATCGAGTCGGACTTTGAGATTTTCGCCCGAGGAAAAATCCATTGCTTAAAGCTAAAAACCTAAAATGCAGATTAGCTTATGCTAGAAGCCATCTAGAATATGTGAGTAAATATTGGAGTAAATATTTTTGGTCAGATTAAATCAAACTAGAATTATTTGTTCATATCAGCTCCCGTTATGCATGCAGGAAAATGAATGAATCATATAATACAAAAACAAAAAAAAAAGCCTACAATTAAACATGTTGATGGGAACATTCTTCTCTGGGGGATGTTTTGCTGCTTTTGGACCAGAACTAGTAAGAGTACAAGGTGTCATCGATAAAGATCAGTATTTGGCTGTTGTTAAAAATAATATGAAACAAAGTGCACGAAAGCTGTCTGGAACGTCACTAGACGTTCTAACATGACAATAACCCGAAAAACACGTCTCAAATTGTTACAAAAATTTAAATGACAGCACAATTAAGGTATTGGTTTACCACGCACAAAGAGATAACCTAAACCCCATTGAAAATTTATGAACATATTTGAATAGAAAGAAGTACTGTGAATCGGGAGGAACTAGAAGCTATTGTCAATGAAGAATGGAGGAAAATACCTATCAGTCTGGGTAGTGATTTTGTAAGGAATTATAAAACTTCTATATCTTTTATCCTAAAAGACAATAATCAAGAATAAAAGTTACACAATTGATTATTGAGGCAAGAGGGACAATAATTTTGTCCTATGTTATTTTTTGTATTATTTTTCGACATTAAAATAAGTTTGGTTGCGAGAATCGGTGCATGTCATTCTTTCAGATCCATTATGTCATCATTTGTGAAAAAATGCACATGAAGTTTCCGTGAAAATTTGACGCATTGAAATTATGGAAGATGGGGTGATTATCTCTGTGTACAACTGTATCTCTATTTCTTTGCATTTTCCTTAGGATTTGTCTTATTCATATGTTCAGTCCATGGTATCGTCAACATCCTTCCGTAGATCCTCATCTCTGTTGCCTCAAACTTCTTCGTCTGTGAAGAGATTGTCCCAGCATTCATTGCCAGGGTTGCGGATTGATATTAAATAACTTTTTCAACATTCTCCGTTTGTAACAAAGTTTTGCTTACAGTGAAGATGAAAATGCAAATGACAGTACAGCGATACACAAGGGCGATAAATTGTTATTATCTCTCACGTCATCTTTCATTCTTTTTAGATGCAAAACATGTTTACGGAAACAAGCAATTTTTATTTATTAATTAAAGTATCATAAATTCAATGAATTTCATTAAACTTTAATTTTTAAGCGTTTCACCCCAAGCAAGGCGAGAAGCCACTAGCACGCAAGAGATTACAAAGACTTAGAGCGAGAGCAAATAGGAGTGATAGAGGAAAGGATGAAGAGAAGGATAGGGGATAGATCAAGGCATCTGGAGACGTCGATTGACGTTATATTTGAATAGTTGGAGATTATAGCTATCAGGCAAACCGGAAAGGGGGAGGGAGTTCCACAGGCGAGGTGCGAAACATGAAGCTATTGGAGTAGAAGAGACGGCTATATTTAACAGTTTCGACAGCGAAAGGGTGAGCCTAGTTGAACTCTTAAATTCATGAAGTCTGGGAACCAGCGAAAGCAGCTCATCGGAGCAGTTACCGTGAAAGTATTTGTAAAAAAGACAGAATGAGGCGACGGCACGTCGTTGAGAGAGCGACTGCAGACAAAATGCCAGATCAGGGTCAATTACGTTGCATATCCATCTCTGGATCTTATCAAGAACCGTGAGACAACCATAAGGGGCACCAAACCATATATGGCAGCAATACTCCATGCAAGGTAGAATGGCTGATTTGTAGATTTGAAGGATCGACTCCGGCGAGATAATTTCCTGGCGCAGCATAGGGAGCCAACTTTCCTTGCGGTGGACGAAGCTATTGACTCAATATATTTTTCCATCTCAGGTCAGAAGTCATTGTGAGACCGAGCAGCCGCAAAGAGGTGCTCTCGTGGAGCTGAGCGTCAGACATTCTTATGGTAGACAGGGGTGGTTCTCTCTGGTGATTAATAGAGAGCAGTTTTGTTTTTGAGGTGTTAAAGTTAACCAGCCACTTCCTGCCCCAGTCCACAACCGATTGGAGATCCTTTTCGAGACAAACGGCCAGGTTAGTTTTGTCAGAGACACTAGATTTGTTTTCGAGGCAGGAGTATATAGTGCTGTCGTCTGCGTAGATGTCTACTTGGGGACAAACACTTTGATAATACAACATTGTATGGGATGAAAATTATTAAAAATTATTACATTTTTTCACGATTATTATTCCACGTTTTAGCAAATGACAGCATATATTCCATAGAAACAAAACGTACAAATTATATACATTTTAGTGGTAATCTTATTGAAATATGCAAAGAGTAGGAGAAAAGATTTCCCTTGGACATGAACATGTATGCTCGTCAATATTCAGTTTACTTATTTACTATTGTCAATATGCAGTCTATTTATTTGTGTATTGTGCGATAAAAGACTTTGCAGAAATGAGATGTTTTACAGTAATGTACAAGACCCTAAAACAAACGATTTAGACGGCTACAAAATAAGAGGCACAGTTTATACTGATATGTGTGGAAGATAGTGGTTGATCTTAGATTTGAACTGATTAAGATTGTTATGGTCGGGGAAATATCCACACGGTTCCAAAATGTAATGATTGGTGGAAAGAAGCTGCTCGAGGTGAACTTACATCTCACCAATGAAATAGAAAGGGAATGGGCGTGGTTCTCTACAATGTGTGTGGCATGGTGAGTCTTAGCTCTGAGGGTTAGTACTGATGGAACTAAGGAATGTAAATCGTCTTAATACTTTCCATGGAAATAGCGAAAGGGCAGCGAGAGGCTTGCGACGTTCGTCTGTGAGAAAGATATTATACAGTGGAAAATAATTCGTTACCCCCAAGAACGTGGAGACGCTTTTGGACTCTATTACGAATTGAAATTGTCGACTCTGCAGCTCTTGGCCATATATATCACTTGCTTTTTAAGGAAGTTTGTTGTCACAGATTCCGATGAAAATTATGATATATCAGCGATTCCATTGGTTGAGAAAAAGAAGAGAAAATGAGAAATAGGAAAGAAAGGTTAAAAACTATAATATTTTACATTATTTTATTGAAATTAAATAATAGTGGTGTAGAGTAATTTAAAATATGTCTACAAAAGTCTTTTTTTATTGAGAATTCTCTTTACAAAAGTCATTTAACCAGTAATGAATAAATAACAAAGAACTTAGTAAATTCCGATAACTAACTGATTGTTCTTTGAGTGGCGATAAACGAAAAACCAAGATCTGTGAGGTAAATCAACCTTTGAATTAACCCAGCTGTTTATTGCCACGTGTACAATCAATCACAATTATTTCCTAATGTTTCAAAATCGGGATATATATATATATATATATATATATATATATATATATATATATATATATATATATATATATATATATATATATATATATATATATATATATATATAGGGGGTATTGTGTGTGTATGGGTGTGTGTTTATATGTGTTGTAAAATGACACGTTATAAACAGTATGTAAGCATAAAAAATAGTGCTGAATAATATTACATTTGAAATTAACGCTATAAGATGTGAGGATTATATGGATTACTATAAGACCCCCAAGTGTAAATGGTATTGCCCATTAAAATATATTAGTGTTTCCTCAATATACTATAACGTAGGTTTCAGAAATGTACGGCTCTATTAGTGAAGTGGGCATATGGTTCCCGCTTAGTCAGCGCTGAAATAAAAGCAAAAATAATCTATCAATTTTATGAAGGACTTGCAATTGCTTAGCAGTAAATATTTTATCATTCGAGGTAATGGCGGTTTGCCTAAACATCTCTCCATGAGATCTGAGGAGTAACGGTTTGCTGGTTTATAAAATTACAAATTAAACAAAAGTTATCTTCATTTCAGCTCTTTACATTAAAGACACAAAATTAATATAAAAAAAGGTCACAAGATATGACAACAAAGCCTTAAAAGAGGAAAGGTAATCTATGAAGGACGTTAGCTGATACAATTTATTGCTTAATAAGTGTTTTTAAAATATTTACCTACTAAAAACATTTACACCGTTTCGTTTTATAAAATCTAATACCCTAAATAAATTTGTCACCAATGTCATACAACTTTTGAAAGATTGTATGGATTTAAAAGCCTTAATGGGGGTAGTGAGAGTAGATTCATGGTTAGAGTGCAGCGATTGTTAACCTCTGATAATCTTGAACCGTCGACATGCACAAGCTCGTGCGAAAAGACACATGTAAATGCAATGCTAATATTAACCGTTTCTTTATAAGGAGACGGTCACTGATTCATTGATCCTGCAAACAGTGTTGCACCAGGTTCAAAATTATAAAATATTTCTCAATATCTGTCTATATCTCTGAGATGAGGTATTATTATTATTCATATGATTTACATTATTCAGACTGTTATGTTCATCTTCATTGCTATATTCACAACATTTCGGCCGTCAGGTTAGTGGAATTTCGAACCGAACCATTTATTTCGTCCACCGAAGTAGATTGTTCTAGTTCCACGTGCCATGCCTCTTCCGGATGTCTCAGTGATTTCCCTTTCACTCACCTCCCCAAGTTTTGGTTCACTATTGCTGGTAGCCTGGTATTGGATCTAGTCACTGGATCTAACCGTCTTTATTCACTGGGCCATGGATAAAGACGTTGGTTAGTTCCACTGACTAGACCCAAAGATTTGTCAGTTCAGTACCATTATTATCTTACAAGAACAAAAGACAAATTGGGTTGAGAGGAGTTGAATTTTATAGAATTCTGGGAGCCTTGTTCATACAATGTGTATTAGTACTTTCACTATATGGACCCAATTGAGATACGCCTTTATGTTTTGAATTTTCTCAGAACTATAATTTTTGTTTCCGTTGGTCACAGTACAGAATAATCTTTGTAGATATGATTCTAATTCCATATTTTCCAAATTGTTTTTAAAATTAGGGAGATGCTGTGCTATTTTCAGATGTTCAGTTTCAATGCCAAGTGATGCTTTATAATACGTTAGCTTTTTTAGAGTTTCTTGAATTTCTCATCACAAAATTTGTTATTTTTACGTTTGGATACAGATTTAGTAATGAATGGATGTATATCGGCCTATGGTTAAGTTTGAAAGGTGTCTCAAACCGTGTTTTCGACTAGAACAGTTCTTGTGTTGATTTCGAGAGAATGATTTTATTGTGATTTTTTTCAAAACTTTAACTGTACAGTAGGCCGGGTTGGTTGGGTGTTTCACCTCGGCGCGGTGTAACGGTTAGCAGGCTTGTTTAGCTAGATCAGTTACGACTGAAACATGAGTTCGATCCTCCCCAGATGGTCCATACTTTCGCCTTTGTTCCACATCTTAGTTAATTGTTTAATATTCTCGCTTCTATTTCCTTCTTCTGCTTGTGTTTCTCTTGTATCAATATTTTCCACTTAACAATCTGGTCCTAAGAAAGTATCGGTTTTTCTTTTTGCACGGAATTATTTCATGTACCGCAGCTTGACTGGAAGGATTTTTAATCGCTACAGAACGCTGATTTTGGCACTATTTTTTTAAAAAATCTTTCGATACATTGAAATTCTCTTTATTAAAAATATATATTTCAAAAATAAAATATACTTTTCTGAAACATTATTCGAGGAATATTAGCTGATAGAAACTTTAATTAATCTGATTTGAAATAATTATTACCTACTTTAGTTTAAAATATCTCAGAAATGCATTTTTAATACGGAAATAGGGGTTTATTTAAGGTTTTGACAGCGTTACTGACCGCCGGAAGTTTATCTAATTTTTCTGCGGGGGATGTAAAAATTACTTTAAGAAAATAGCGTGAGCCCATTTTTAATATAATTTTTAACTACTCAGTAATTCAATAAAATAAGAAAAATATTATCTGTAATCTAATGTTTTCTTGAATTTTAGGTACATCTTCTGTATATCTTATTCATAAAAGCAATGAAAAGCTCTTCTAATTAAATAATATACTGGATTTATTTCATTTTTTATTTTCATTAGATTCAGAGCATATTTTCTGTAACTGCGGGTTTTATTTTACGAAAAAACATACGATGATATAATTTCTCCAATGAGTTCTGCATATAAATAATATAAATCGGTAAAAAATATCAAATTATCGGACTTACACAAAATTAAGTAAGTGTAGGGTGATGTTTTTACCAAGATTTTCTTAAAAAAAAATGTTCTAAAATAATTTCATTCATTTGGGAATAAATCCTGAAAGTTTCATCAAACCCAACAATTATTTGATTTTTGCAACAATTTCTAAATCAAAGTATTTTTCACCAGAAGAAAGACACTAAAATTCCTTATAGTAATTTTTCGTATCACCGCTGACGCAAGAAAAACTTTTGAGCAAAATTTTCGAGCGTTGTAAAAGAGATAAAAAAGTACCTCAACTAATTCGCTTAAAAAGAGCGTACCATGATAAATAAAGGCCCCAACTTGATAAAAACAAAGTTTTACCGTTAAAATGTTTATGTTATTATTAACAGGAAAGACCAAACAATTTTTAAAAAAATTTTCATCATTTTATTAAAATTTTGAATCCTTTCCAGCACGTTTTAAATTTTGGTGAAAAAAATAATTTTCTTTCGCAGGCGGGTGGGGTGTGTTTGTGCAAAGATTAGTATTGTGAATTTTAGCGTCCATAATGCAACTGTGACCAGCATATATAAATAGTCGTGCAAACACGCAACACACATGACCTGAAGATTGCGTACATATATGAAGCAGAATGTTGCCGCTCGTTGTTGAGATCAGGGTTATATATATATATATATATATATATATATATATATATAAATATATATATATATATATATATATATATATATATATATATATATATATACATATATATATATATATATATATACATATATACATATATATATATATATATATATATATATATATATATATATATTTATATATATGCATATATTCATGTTTTCACGAACAAGGCCACAATTTGCTAACCATATTCGGAAATTAAAACAGCCCTACAACACACTAAAACATACACATAATGCACACACTCAATTAAGCTGACAAATCGAATCATCCTTGATAATGGCTAAAGGTATAGCCGAAAGCGCTCGGAACTATAAAACATTTGGACAGTTTTTAAACACCCTTTGTCCAGAAAAGAAAGTTCTTCTTCGAACACAAGAAAAATTAAATAAAAAGCTTAACCGTAGTACCTTGTCTGTATTTTTTACTGAAGCATGCATAAACGAAGGATTTCTGCCTAAATATAGAACTATCAAATATATATATATATATATATATATATATATATATATATATATATATATATATATATATATATATATATGTATGTTGTGTTGAATTTCAAAGACAACATAGTCCTGCATATTCTCTTCTGAATTATCTCATATTTTCTAATGAGACTTTTTATTTGAAAATTATATCGAAATAAATATTGTCCGTAAGATAACCGACTACTTTCGAACATCATTGTTCATCTTCAGGGTCAAAATTTTTTAACAATGTCTTATATATATGTAGAGTAAATTTTTTTAAAACATTTGCATAAGACAAAGCTCGATATAAATATCCTTTCGATGTAGTTCATTAAGTATATTCCTCCGTGTTGTGTTAATTTGCTGATATTATGTTGTACCCACATTAAACATAAGCATTGAAAATTCTGCCTTTGATGTGAGAACAGGCGTCCTCCGCACATGCCTGTGTGAAAATGGGCAACTGCCTCAACCACCAACTTGAGGAACAATTTTTGATCTGTCACGAGTCTTAAGCCGTAGAGGGGAAACCGCAGTGACGATATCAATGTGAATTATCTGTAGGACTCCATCAAAAATGACGATTCAGACTCACAAATCAAGGGAGCTTTTTACGCTAATGATTTTATGACCGTCATAAAACACTGGACAGTACGCAGGCAAATATCTTTATTAAACCCGCCGTGATAAAGCAATAAATTACTGTCTGGGAAAGGTTTGACTTCATTGACTTTTACTTTACATATTCTGAACAGATAATTTCCAATTTACTCATGAATAATAGTCTTGTGTCAAACGAAATAAATCTCAGGAAATGGAGTCTATTTTAGCGAGAAAACTTGCAAAATCTGTATTTCTGTGGTGACATCGATCCTCATTCTTTGACCTCAAAAAAGTAAAGGATATATTTTGTTGCTGGGGTGCTTTACAAAGGTAACGGAGGAAAATCTTAGCGGGGAAAAACCAGTGGATAAAATCCCAGCCTCATAAAATTTCATATAGAAAAAAAAATGTAACATTTAAAATTCAAATTTTTATGTCTAATCGAGACAATATAATATATCCAGTACAGTGTAACCCGGATATAAGAGAGTTGTCGGGACCGGAGAAGGAGTATCTTATATCCGAGTTTCTCTTATATCCGGGTTTGGTCTATTTTGTTTTATTAATACAGGCTCTAATTTGGGACCAGAGAAAATCTATCTTATATCCGGATTTTGTTGCAAATCGAGCGGACCCATAAACTCATGAAGTACCCGATAGAAATAAATATTTCTCGTACATGTAAATTCATTTATTGGATATTATTACTAATGTCTCAGTTTAGTGTTAAAATTTGAATTAAAATGTCCTTGGGATTTTGTTCACTTGGTATTTGTCATGAAATTTTTTACAAATCTTAACTGTGTTTTCCGTCGAGATGCGAGATGAAATAGGGAACAAAAATGATATTGCGAAATTAGGTTTTTATATTCATCTAAAAGTTTTGATTGATCACACGCCAATCCCATAAAGACTAAAATCAGATACAATAATTTACTTGGTATCGAAATCAATGTTAATTTATTTCTCTTAAAAATAGCGAATTTATTTTTCAACATAGTTACCATTTAGCTAGGTATGTCCAATATTTCGCTAAAAAGTGGTATACCTTGACGAAAAAAGGTCCCCAAATTGATAAAACAATTTTTAACGTTTAAATATTTATGTTGTTTTTAAAGAGGAAAGACCAAAGTATTTTCTGAATATTTTTTCAGATTTTTTAATCCTTCCTATAAATGTTAAAAATTTTATTAAAAAATCTTGTTTTTTTTCGAGTCAAAAAAATTTCGTAAAATCGAACTTATCGACATTTCTGTCGGAAAGATCATAGTTTTTTAGTTAAAAAATCATGAAAAATCAATTACACCTTTTTCTTTTGTTATCTTAGGAAATTTAGAATGATTAAAGTATACTTAATGTAATTTGAAAGAAACATTACTTACATTTTTAGCAGAAAATTTTTTAAGAGAGATATTTCCAACCGAGGTGGTCTATTTTGACAGGCGTTAATTGATGTACGTCAATATATTGACAACTTACGGCAGGGGAATTTATCGGACGGTAGCGCAGAAGTGATATAATTCGTTCTAATTTTAAGTGAATCTGGTTAGTAGATTTTTTTAAAAAATTCACTTTCAGATTTTTTTTTTTTACCTTACGTTTGAGGAAGAATTCTGCACTGAAAATAACATTTAAATTATGAAAGAAAATCAAATTTTACAAGTAAAAATAAAACAGTAAAAAAATACATTTTTTTAAATTGAGGTTTATTATTTCAGTCATGAAATATTTTTCTGAGAATATAAAAATTACACGAAACACCATTAATTGAAACGGGTTAACTTAATGAAATGAGATTTTATTTCTTTTTATTAAGGCAGATTTTTTTCTATTTATTAATAATTATGATATGGCAGTAATGAGTTTTATTTTATTTATTAATAAAATTAACATGCTATGTTGGTTTTGACTCAACAAGTATTTAGTAGTAGCGAGCTAACTCCAGAAAATTTAAACGCCAAAAATCGTTTTAATTGATAATTTGTCGTGTGGATAATAATTCCAAAGAAATGTACAATGAAATTATGCATTCGATTTCAAACTTGAAAATTTGGCTGGACTTCCAAGGGCGTTTTTTTTTTGTAATTGTAAATAGTCGATATTTTCTTTTATCCCACTATTCGATTATATTTGATTAGAAAAAGAAAAAAATTGAAAATAATACGACGATATTCAGAAAACTTGACAAGCGTTGTTTTGTTGTTACTGAACAAATCAAAGCCATTTCTGAAGTAAAAAAAAAACTTGGTTCTATCAAGGGAAACTACTCTCGTGACATTATTTCAAGGTGTGCATCCATACTTTCGTTGGAGACGACTTTAAATACAATTTTGGAATATTAAAAATTATTTTAAAAATATCAATGGTTGTCAGATTTTAATAAGCTTTCAAATTTATGATATCATATATCATTTCCATAAGTTTGCAGAAAGAACTTAATTTATAAATATATAACAACCTTTTGTCATATTGTCACTATTGTGTATTTAAAATTGAAACAAAAAAAAATTAATGTAAAAATTCATTTTTCATCAAAAATTTTTTTTTCTTTCAGATAATAATTACTTTCGTATATATTATTCAGAAAAGCCTTTAAAAACTTTCTTAATTAAATATTGTCTTAGATTTATTGGGTTTTGTATTTTTACAATTCAGGTAAAAGTTTGGACATTTTTTTAACAAAAAATCGATGATTTAGATTTTTCAGAGTTTTGTGCATTTAATTAAAAAAAATTTTGAGTTTTCATAAACTTAAGTTCGAGGGGGGTAACAGATATAAAAAAAATATTTATACCATGACTTTCAAAGAGACAAACATTTCTAAAATAAGTTCATTCATTTCTGAATAAGTTCTGAAGATTTCATTAAATTCCAACAAGTACTTAATTTTTACAAGAATTTACAAATTAATGTGTCTTTCAACTGAAAAAAAAAACAACTAAAAAAAAAAACGCTAAAAAGGCCTAAATTGGACATACCTACATTTAGCGTTACATATTTCAAAATACCGTATAATACCTTATATCGGGAAAACCTCATATCCGGAATCTCTCATCCGCAATACCTCATATCCGGAGTACCTCATATCCGAAATCCCATATATCCGGACATGATTTTGATGTGTATATTTGAACTATTTGGGTGATATGTTTTAAAGGAAATCTACTTTGGATATAATTGCTTATACTTATTTCACACTAAAGTCTTGAATTGGTGCAAAGATGATGGGAATATGAGGAAAGAAGACGAGACACATCTGAAACAAGATAGCGACGATGTATGAGTGTGATGAAACCTGGACAGAAATAGAAAAAAGCTATTGAAAAGTTTGTCAGTTTTATGGAAAGAAAGCCAGCATTCAGCTATGACGATTGCAATAACGCACGCAGAGTTAAAAAAATCTCTTTCGTTTAAAACAATTTAAGAGCAAAAGCAAAACGAAATGCGGAAAAGGTTGAGAATGACATTAAAAGTGAAAGAATCATCATGCAACACCGATTAAAAGAATACTCGTTACATTATTTGTTTTGCATACGTAGCATAATTAATTTAATGAATTTTCAATAGCATAACATAATTTATTTCTTTTTTCTTAAAATAAATTTCGTTATGTTTCACTCACCATTAGCTTATTTTGTTTATTATATAACATTGAAAATAAATGTTAAACCTGATTCAGATCTTTTATTTTGATCTAAATATGACGCCCTCATATCCGGACTTTGTAACCAATTCCTTATATCCTGGAAGGCCTTCTTAGTCCAGTGTCGAGTTTTCCCCTGTACTTTCTATCCGCTTTTTTCCTCGTCCATGAATAAGTCTTCCGATTTATATTTCATCAAATTGCGCAGAGCACCAATATCAGATGGAAAATGTTGGTGTTTCAATAGCTCTTTGACTTTTGCAAACAATGGTGTCAAATCGCCAATGAAGGCTTTTCACATTTTCTTGTTTTGGCTCTCTTCCAGAATTTATTCTGCAGATGCATTAGGTGCTTTTACGGTACCTTAAAAAACAAACTGTTTTTACCCTTGGTAGAAATTCCGGGTGAATGACTGTCTGAATTTGCAATGCGAGCGTATTACCGATGGATAAAATTATATTTACTCGATGCTGTCATCATCAATCTGGTATTAAACATTTTAAAATAGGCTTTATATTTTACTGAATACTTATACAAACATGTTTAGATCTGCATTCAACTCTCGTGATAAATTCAGATAACTTTACAAAGTAGATAAATACAATTCAGTATATCATCATTGAGGATTATTAAATTTCCTGTAAAAATTGTTGGCATTTTGTATATAAATGCTCACAGATAGATAGATAGATAATGAACATAAATAGATAGATAGATAGATAATGAACATAGATAGATAGATAGATAGATAGATAGATAGATAGATAGATAGATAGATAGATAGATAGATAATGAACAGACAAAGATAGATAGATAGATAATAAAAACAGGGCGATAGATAGATAGATAGATAGATAGATAGATAGATAGATAGATAATAGATAGATAGATAGAGTTGTCACGTATATTAAAATATGTTTAGTGGCCCATAAATGCAAGACAACATGATGCTACACGCCATGTGCCAATTTTAACATAATCATTTATTTCAGTTGTATCGACAACATTAATATGGTAGCTTTCAGTTTTACACCGGAAATGTAAAGGCACGTTCCTGGGCACAAGTCGCCAACCACGGGGTTTGGGATAAAGGTAGCTTCTGGAAAATTCTTAGATGAACAACAGGTGGTTTTAAGCGGACGCAACAGATATAACAACGGTGATGCCCAGCATATTCACGTTGTTTATAATGGTCAGATAGTACTGGTAACAGATAGATAGATAGATATATAGATAGATAACAGATAGATAGATAGATAGATAACAGATAGATAGATAGATAGATAGATAGATAGATAACAGATAGATAGATATCAACAGAGATTAATAAAATATTTTGTTAAACATTTGCCTTTCTAAACGCAAAAAATCGTGTTTTTTTTCTGACACAGCTTTTATTTTATTATTTCTCGGCAATGTTTATTGTTTTAAAAACGATGATTAGAATTATAATAAGACCTAAACATATGAGGAAAGTGAACATAATCATTTCTTTGAGAACTTACCACAAAAATATTAAACGCCATTTATATTTTAGATATTTTTTTACAAGAATAATTTCTAAACCCTATTGCAATTGCATTAAAAGTAGGTACCTCCAGAGAGTCGCGATACCTAGGACTTAAAATGATTTTTTTTTTTTTTAGTTTTTTGCTAAAAAAAACATATTTCAGAGCAATTTTACCTCTCGTGCATCGCAATGTAATTCGCATTATTGAAATATCTTCCAAAAATAAAATATACATTTCTATTTGAAGGAATATTAACGGATTTAAAGTATACTTAATCTGATTTGAAACAAATATTTGCTTTAATTTTGAAATATCGCAAAATGCATTTTCTAACACGACGTCAACTGTTTATTTAAGTTTTAGACAGCTTGGTGACAATTGGTGGTTTGACTAATACATTGCTACAGTGTATATTCTTATAAAAATAATTGACGAATATAACGTAAGCATCTTTTGTAATTATTAAGTACTCAGTAATTTTAAAAATGTATGAAAATATTTTCCATAATCTAATGTCTTAGTAAATTTTAGATACTTTGGTTTTTAATTTTATATATTTATCATTATCATTTTCTGAAACTGCAGTATATGGTCGACCGTATCTACAACAATCGGCACGTTTATACACATACAAAAATATTCAAAATTATTTAAAGAATATTGGCGATTGATGAATTGTACAATGCTTTTTCATTTATGATTAGCATATATACTTTTTATTTCAGTATCTGTCTATATTTCTAAGATGAGGTATTATGTACATTATTTACATTATTCGGACTATTTTTCCTCCTCATTGTCGCCATATTTATTACAGCGTTTCGACCGTTGTACACTCCGGCCTCCTTCAGGTGGTTGGAAAGTCGAACTGAACCCTTTATTTCGCTAGCTGGGGTAGACTGTTCTAGTTCCACGTGCCATGTTTAATGGATGTCAGTTATCAGTTATCTCCTGTTAATTTCCCCCTGGAAGTTCTCCACTGCCTTAACCGGGTATTGAACTCACACTCTTTTGGGTCCTGTCACTGGATGTAATTAACGCATTTATTCACTGTGCCATGTGTCTTCAAGGACACATGACACAGTGAGTTTTTATTTCGTAACTACCACTTAAAATGTCAATGTAATAAAAAAATTTAAAAGATTTAAAACTTTATAAATAATTCTAATTAAAATTTAAAAAAATGAAAACAATTCTTGCAAAAATTCATTATTCATCGAAAAAAATATTTTTCTGAAGACAATAGTATCCCTCATATATCTTATTAATAAAACAATTAAAAAAATTATAATTAAATAATGTCTTAAGTTTATTGCATTTTTATTTTACGATTCAGAGCAGATTTTCGGCGACTGGTGTTTCGGTTTAAAAAATTGAGGATTTAAATTCTCCAAGTCGTTCTGCTTTTAACTAATATAAATATTAAAGGGTGAAATTAAATTTCTCGAAATTTCATAACATTAAATAGGTGGAACATAACAGATGCAACAAATACATATTTTACCAAAATATTCTAAATCAAATAATTATTCAATAATGTCATTTACTTGCGAATACATCTTGAAAGTTTCATTAAAATCTGGCAATTATTCGTATTTTGCAACAATTGATAAATCAATGCGTTTGCACCGCAAAAAAGACGCTAGAATTTACTATACTAATATTTGGTCCGCCTGCTGATGTAAAAACTTAAGATTTTTAACCTGAAATTCAGACATTGTAAAAAGGATTAAAAAATAAAAATATAAAGGATTAACAATTAATAAAAATATAAGTAATCAAAAAATATTTGGTATTTCCTCATAAAAATAAAATAAAAATATTGACGATAAATCAAGCTTGGTGCATTCTTTCATGACGGGATGCCTTTTTATTAGTGAACCTGTAGCGGTACCTAATCAAAACCAATGCATTTCAATACTTATCTTTTACCGAAATCTTTTAAAAAATAATTATAAAAACAATATTTTATTCATAAATTTATAAATATTTAGTAAATTATTAAAATATGTGAACCAACTAATGGTAATCCATATCATTTACTATTTCATAAAGTTCGAATCAACTAACTCTTAGCCAATATTTTGCCAACCATTCCAATAAACAGTATAAAATAAATATTTTTTTTTATTTTTGATGTCAATTCTCAAGAACAAAGAAAATTTATAAATTCACTTTCATTTGCTTAAGTTTTATTAGAATGGTAATCATTGCTTTTTAAAACAAGAAACATTGCCGAAGAATGAAAGTAGTTAAAATAATAGCGGTGTCATGGGAAAAACCGTTTTTTTTGTGGGAACGAATGTCTATGTTTGCCAATATTTTTTTTATTGATTACAAAGTGCCTTACTGTTGCGGTATGTCTGAGTTTTAAAAACGTGGTTCATAGAATCTATTGGAGCAATGTTGCAGTGGTCACGATTTTTACGGCTTATCAGTTATCAGTAACTTGATCCTTTAGATCATTTCGGCGGTATACCTACGTGACGCATCGTAGTGATCTGAGAATTAATCACGTTTCTTTCGGCCATTCAAATCCCAGCCTTTTTGGGATTATCCTGGTTTATAACCCCCATCAGTCAATCAATTTGTTTCAGGTGTCATCATAAGAACCTCGCGATGCCTACTTATGAAAATGGAAATCTTAAAGGATGGAGTCGAAAATCCTTACCTTCTGATTACATTGTTGCACCTGGCCTAAATTCTTGGCCCCGCGGAAAGAGTAAAAACTCCGGATTCAATCCCGAATTATTAGCTGTGATTCCAGAGACAACAAATTCACAGTAGCATCTAGTTACTAAATATTAAGGTCAAAGAAACAATTAATCCAAATCCAAAAGTAATACGGGAAGGTGCCTTTCTAAGAGAAGTATTTTGTCTTTTACTATTCAGTTTTCTATCTTTGGAATTTTTAGGGTATTTAACCTTTTTAAGTAAATGGAGTTTATCGCATATACTCGATATTAATGCATTTCTTTACGTGTGTTCAGGAACTTACTAGTTTTTATAACAAGCTTTACATCTATCTTCATAGTAACGCTTTATTTTGAGAGAGCGTAAGTTTAATTTGATTTATTTTGTGTTATTTAATGGCAAGGGAAGTTTTCGATTTTTCTTAATTCATATTTTTTGGGACCTATATAACATTTTCGACACACAATCCACTAACCCATAAAATACTTTGTGCAATAAACTTTTTTTATGATTCTCGACACGTGTCTGTCGCTCTTGCTTTCTCAGCGGTGTTTTCTGTTGCAGGATTTGTTTTGACTATTTATATTATTTACATTATTCGGACTGTTATACTCATCTTCCTTGCCATATACACAACGTTTCGCCCGTTGTAAGCTCCGACCTTCTTCAGGTGATTGAAATTTCGGACCGAACCATTTGTTCCTAAAGAACACATGGCCCACTCGAGAAAGACGTTGGTTAGATCCAGTGACTAGACACAAAGAGTTGTGAGTTCAATACCAGGCTACATCGGCGATGAAGCAAAATATTCAAGAGTTGAGTTAAATGGAAATAACTTAGACATCCGGAAGAGGCATGACACGTGGACCTAGAATGATCAACCCAATGAACGAAATAAAGGGTTCGAACGAAATTCCAATCATCTGAAGAAGGCCAGAACTTACAACGACCGAAACGATGTGAATATGACAATGAAGATGAGGATAACAGTTCGAATAATGTAAATAATATAAATATTCATAATACCTCATGTCAGAGAAATAGACAGAAATTATTTTGAATAGTTTAAAGCCGTGTAAATTTCACGGTTTTACAATTTTAAATTTCTGATGAAAATTAATTCTTCAGTTAATGATTGAATAAAATCATGTTTACAACAAGAAAATAGCTTTAGAAATTCCATTATTGTTTCGTTTTACACTTCTTGCTTTCCTTCACTGAAATCAAGTAGCGTCTGCGACAACTCTTGTCATTCCACGCGATCGAAACAATATTCCATTTATGTGCAATTAGGAGGATGTAACAGCCATGCGAACTAACAAAAGGACGGCCAAACTCAATTATTATACAATAATGTTTCTCAAAGAAATATCTAGCTAGCTAGAAAACAAAGGATATATATATATATATATATATATATATATATATATATATATATATATATATATATATATATATAAGCTTTTAAATAATGAAAAGTTATTAAACCATAGGCAGGAGTTAACGGTTTTCTTGCCGACATCAACAAATTTTCGTATTAAATAATTAACATAAAAAATAGATAAACAAATAAGTTCCATAGTTTAATAAAAGTCTTAAAAGCCTAGCCCAATCGTTAAATAGAAAAAAAAACCCTTTGTGAAGACGTCAAAAAAACAAATTGTCGCCCAGTCCAACACGTTTGTATAAGAAATAGCCATTTGAATAAACAAATAAATAAAGAAATTAATAGATAGATAATAATAAAACAGAATCCTCTCGACACTTAACGACCTGCCGTAGCGCCATGAAATATCTTTCGCTTTAAACTAGACGGTGACCGCCAACACCAGATTTGAAATAGAGACCCCACCATAACCTGACATAAACTTTCCGAAGGTAACTGGTCTGTAGATAAGAACTTACTCTTCGACCACCTAATCAATATGGCCGCCCCCAGCCGTTTCCATAGTAACTAATGTTGCAAGATTCCATACTTATAAACACGCGCAAACCACAAGATAGCTTATTCCTAAATTTTTGCTTGAGGATGAAACTGAATTTGACACCTTAATTCAACTTAATTTCAATAATTATATTGAGGGTTTCGGCTCTCGTTTTTGAAACATGAGAACTCTTATGTAGCGAAGGAATAATATTTTTTTAAAATATTATATATATATATATATATATATATATATATATATATATATAGATAGATAGATAGATAGATAGATAGATAGATAGATATTAACAGGACATAGATAGATAGATAGATAGATAGATAGATAGATAGATAGATAGATAGATAGATAGATAGATACCGACAGGGATAGAATACAAGGAATAATAAGTTTATTTTTTAAATATTTTAGTATAATAATATTTTAAAAATGCCTAACATTTATATAATGAAATTAATTTTTCTTTTTATTCGGATTAACATTATGCCATTATCTTTCAAATAGAACCGATCTTTTGGCATTTACATTGTTTGGTATATATTTTTCCTGTTTGTTTAGATTCTATCTATCTATCTATCTATCTATCTATCTATCTATCTATCTATCTATCTATACCGGAGATGGTTCACTAACAATTAAACATACATGATGAAAAGTTGCCCAAAACATAATAAAAAAAAATTATCGTCAAAATAATTATGCTTTTGTTATGAGGGAAAACTAAAGGAATTTGGAATATTAAATTATAATTTTAATCCTTTTTGGAACCTTGAAAATTTTACGGAAAAATTTTGTTTTATTTTATCAACGAGATCCCGGAATCGATCCTCCAAATCTATAAATCAACCATTCGCCCTTGCATGGAGTATTGCTGCCATATATGCTCTGGAGCCCCTGCTGTTTGCCTCAGGGTTCTTGATAAGACCCAGAGACGTATATGCAATGTAATTGGCCCTGATCTGTCATCTCGTCTGCAGTCGCTCTCTCACAGACGCGCCGTTTCCTCGCTCTGTCTTTTTTACAAATACTTTCACGGTAATTGCTCCGATCAGCTGCTTCCGATGGTTCCCAGGCCTCATGAATTTAAGCGTCCTACGAGGCTGGCATCCCGTTCCCACCGTTGAAACTGTTAGATGTAGACGTCTCTTCTACTCCAATAGCTTCATGTCTCGCACATCTCGCCCGTGGAACTCCCTTCCTTATTCCTGTTTCCCTGACAAATATAATCTACAACTATTTAAGTGTAACATCAATCGACATCTCCAGTTGCCTTGATCTATCCACTTCCCTTCTCCACATCCTTTCCCCTTTCATTCCTATCTGCTCTCGCTCCAAATCTTCTGTAACGCCCTTGCCTTGATCGATCCACTGTCTTTCTCCACATCCTCTCCTTTACCACTCTTATCTGTTCTTCCTCCAAACTTTCTGTAAGCCCTTGCGTGCTAGTGGCTTCCAGCCTTGCTTGGGGTTAAAAGCTTAAAAAAATGAAGAAAGATACGTAAATTAATATGGAATATTTGTGCATGTTTTACCGAGAAAAATACACTGATTTGGGAATTCTATCAAAAATCAGATAACTGTTGAATTTAAATGAAACGAGAATTTTTAATGAAACGGGCAATTCGCAAAAGAATTAAATTAATTAACCATTTCACCCCAAGCAAAGTACGCAGGGGCTATAACGAGTGAAAGGAGGAAACAAATCTGTGTATAGAGGGGATTCAGGAAAGGATGAAAGAAAATGATGATCAAGTCAACAGTAGATTGTCATTTACGTTGCAATTTTTTTTTTACATCTCTTAACTCACACTTATTTTATTTCATGAAATTTCGTGTAATTCATTTTTGTACCACTTAATGTTTATATTAGTTATAAGGACAAGACATTGGAGAATTTAAATCATCATTTTTTTTTCGTTTTATTATACAGGGCCCCAGTCTGAGAAAAACTGCTCTAAATAATAAAATGAAATAATACCACATTATTTTATTAGAAATGTTTTAATTGCTCTTATGAATAAGATATATTATGGACACTATCGTCTTAAGAAAAAATTTTGATGAATAATGGATTTTAAAAGAATTCTTTTCATTTTGTATCATAATAATTTTTAAAAATATTTTAATCATTTAAAATTCTGTATTAATTTGTAACGGTTAGATTATAATATTGTTAAATAAAAACTATATTTACTAATCATAAAAGCATACCGCAATTCAGCGACCCCAGTATTTAAAAAGATTTTTGAATTTTTTAAGTGTGTGGTGTATCGACGTGCCGAGTTCTGTAAATACGGATGTCCATACTTGACATCTGAAAATACGTGGATTTACCTGAGTAAAAAAAAAATCTATTAGTAATTTTCTCCCATTTCCTCAACAAGCGCCTTCGTGTGTAAGACTATAAAGACACACTACCAAAATTTCGGTGGTATAACTACGTGACTCATCCTAGCGATCTGAGAATTAATGATATCACGATTCTTTCGGCCGCTCAAATCCCAGCTATTTTGGGATTATCCTGGTTTATAATCCCCATCAGTCAATCAATTTACTTCAGGTATCATCATAAGGACCCTGCGATGCCTCCTCAAGAAATTGGCAATCTTAAGGGAAGGAGTCGAAAATCCCTACCTTCTTATAACATTGTTGCACCGGGCCTAAATTCTTGACCCTGCGGAGAGAGTAAAATATTAGGTGATTTTTAAGATTAGTGGTTATTTAAATATATGAAAAGCAAAAACAAATCAAGGCATTCAATTTGAATTTGTCAAGTATTTTTTACAGTTGTGTACCCATTACTTAAATTTGTTAAATATTAACTTATTAACAAACACACACATTTCCGTGTAAATAAATGCTTTTCAGCGTTATTTTAAAATAAAACTATGTAATTTTGTTAAAATTCAGATTAATTACACTCTAAATCAGTTAAGCTTCTTCCAAAAAGTTTCAGAAATGTATAGTTTATTTTTTAAAAGATTTTTAATAAAGAGAATTATGTAGTCTTGGCCAATTTGTCCATATGCCCAATTTTAGCGAATTCCAAAATAAATCATTCAAATTAATTTAAATTCGGTTTGAAATAAAACTAAGTATTTTGCTTATTGGAAATATTTAAATTTACGCTATGAGCTTGGAACTAAAAATAAAATAAAAACTTCAATGAATATGTTTCCTTTTTAAAATGCATTTTAAAACATAGATACAGTGTAACCCGGATATAAGAGAGTAGTCGGGACCGAAGAAGAAGTCTCTTATACCCGGGTTTATCTTATATCCGGGTCTCTTATATCCGGGTTACACTGTATCACTTTTTGGATGATGGAGATTACGCTGATAGCGAGCTAATAGCCAAAAGTTTGAACGAATAGTTCGCACGCTAGATGACTGGATAGTAGCATAATGGGATTATCTAAGCTTTAGTCTACTTCAAGTAGTCGTATCTCTTTGACTTACTCTGTCTGTTTTGATTCTTCTTTACAACTAAATAATTCCCACTCCCTTCCCCTGTTTATTCTTCCTCCTACTCAAGTGATGTCTCGTTAATGTAAAGTAGTTTAATCTACAGACAATGTTTTGGCCATTGTCCCAAAAAGAAAATGTGAAAAAAGAAAGAAAATGAGAAAAAGAGAGAAAGAAAGAACAGATTAATTGTTCGCTTCCTTTGCATGTCGGCATGTCTGAGGAAAGGACAACAAAAAACACGCTAGGTTTTTGCCACATCATAAAATTACTTTGACAAAGAAGTTTTTTTTTTTATTTATTTTTATTTGTTAAGGAGATTTTTACAATCTCTGTTCTGCCCGACTCTAAACTTCACCAACATCGCTATAAACGCAAATATACATTAATTCAAACCACGGTAAAATTCAGTCACCTCAGCCTGCTGAGAAAGTAATATAATTGATTGAGTGACGGACTTGTAAGCCAGGATTTTCGAAATTCTTAAGATGGATATATTTAGATAGCTGTAGAGTTAATTTTAGAATTTTATTCTTTGATGAAGAATAAAGATAAAAGAACTTCTTTCCTCGGAAAAATCGCCAAGTCACCGCAATAATATTATTTTTAACTAACATTCTAAAAATCTTTAGTCAACGTTTCATCTTAATTAACTAGAACTCTTTTGTATTTTTTTTGTTTCGTTTTGTGTTGCAGCACGTGAAATTTCGTAAAATTGGGTCGTGATTTTACTGGTTAGAATAATGCTGTTAAGTAAGAGATTAACACTTCGTAGACATTTACATATGTTAAACTTTCTTTGATTTTTAAATAAATAACACAATGGTGTTTTATTTCGAATGTGTTTTTAAAGATTTCTCCTCATGAATGACGCAGAATTCTTTCAAAGCGCTTATCTCAAGGTTAAAAGAAACCTGAACTGATATATAGATATTTATGAAAACTGAAAAGGCTTATAATGCTGCCTGCTAAGAAACAATATTAACTGCCCGTTGAAAATTACTTTTTAAAAGTCTTTCAACAATAAAATGTACTTTTCTGAAAATTGTTTTGATTTAAAGTTCTGATTTGTATCAAATATTGCTTACATTTAGTTTAAAATAGCGCAGAACAATACTTTAACACAGAGGCGGGGTTAATGAAGTGTTGACAACACTCTTGATATACATATGTTTGGAAAATTTTCTAAGGGGTACACAATTGTAACAATTACTTGACGAATATAACATGAACAGCACACAAACACACACACAGGTACGGACACACATAGACACATACACGCACATATACATATATATATATATATATATATATATATATATATATATATATATACAAACACACACACCCGCACACACGAACATACACACTCATATATATATATATATATATATATATATATATATAGTATTTACATTATTCGGACTATTGTCCTCATCTTTGTCTGTACATAATACCTCATCTCAGAAATATAGACACACACACATATATATATATATATATATATATATATATATATATATATATATATATATATATATATATATATATATATATATATATATATATATATATATATATATATATATATATGAGATTCATGGAAGATTTAAGTTTAAAGATAGTAAAATCGACCTTGCTAACCAGACGCTCATCTGTGGCCGAAAGGTTAAGGCACATCACGCGAAATGATGGTTCCGTATAGGATACAGTTTCGATTCCTGTCGGAGAGCGAAAAATTTTCTATGAAAATTTCTCGGACATTCAGGCCGGTAAATGTTATTTAATACTGTTTATTATAAAACAGAGCATTTGCTTAAATACTTGTATCTATAAAAAGAACGTTAAACATAATATAAATGTCTTTAAATAAATTGTCGGACTATGTCCAATTCTAATATATATATATATATATATAGTCTCCCGTCGAGTTCGACGTATGAGGTTCAGACGAACACCTACTAATTATATACATGCCTATGATGGGGATGACTTTTAACGCGGGCAAGAGAATTGCACATAAGTTCACAAATATTAAAGGAAAAAGTATTTCATGCAAGTGCAGCAAAAACACTGTTCGCTGTTTAATTTTGATTTCGTGTTTCGCGCTGTCAAGTGATGCTTACTTGATGGTGTTTTATTCCTGCATGAATATGACGGCAGGACTTTTGATATATATATATATATATATATATTATTTTCTCTTATTTAAAGTACAAAACCCATTTTTTGGATCCAATGTAAAAATTACCAGGGGTTGCCATAAAAATTTTGAACTCTAGTGTGTATATATATATATATATATATATATATATATATATATATATATATATATATATATATATATATATAAAAGTATATAAAAGTGAACACTGAAGTCAGCATTCAGAGGCGACAGATTGTTTCATGCTATACGCAATCGTCTGGCCACGCATGTTGGGTTTTACTCGACTATTTATAAATACGAATCAGTGGTGCATTGTGGGTAGTCCATTCTGACGGTTACCAAAACAGATACCAAAATCGATTAAGAGCAGGCTTTCCGACAATTCTTCTAGCGAAACCATATTTATCGAAGCTAAGAAAGACTACGAAACATCCCTAAAACAGAGTGGATTCCTGGAAACATTCACATACTCACCACACAGCCCAAATAAAGCCAACACGAAGAGAAATATCATATGGTTCAACCCACCGTACTGCAAAAACGCATAAACGAACGTAGGAAAAATATTCTTAAAAATCTTAAGAATCAGTTACAGTTGCACCGAGAACATGTCACAAATAATAAAAAAGCACAACAGGAAAACTATCAACAAGCCGCCTGAACAAATTAAATCCACATGCAACTGCAGAATAAATAATAAATGTCCCTTAAACGGTAATTGTTTTCAAAACAACGTAATATAACAAACCACGGGGAAATCACCAGATGATGAAAAAAATATTCATAGGCGTAACTGAAGGACACTGGAAACAAAGAAACTATGCACACAAATCATCTTTCACAAATAATAAATACGCGAACAGCAGAATGCTTTCTAAGTATATCTGGGAAATTATAAACAAAACGCAAATCACACCAAAAATATCATGGAAAACGAGAAAAGATCATCAGCATATAGCAATCAATCGAAAACCTGCAAATTTTGCTTGGAGGAAAAAATAGCTATTATTACCTCCCCAGACCAAAATAAACCACTAAATAAACGATCTGAACTCATCTCAAAATGCAGACATGAAAACAAATTTTTACTACGTTTCTTAAAAGGCAAAAACTGAAAAGAATAAATAAAACAAATAAAAATAAAAAAAAACAAGTAAAATAAATTAACCCAAGCAAATAATATACAAATTAACAAACCACTCCCGCTAGAATAGACGGAAAAGAATAAATAAAAACAAGAAAACCAGTAAAAATAATCAATCCAATTAAATAAAGAACATAATAAACAAATTAACGAACCACTCCCGCCAAAATAACCGTTAGAATAGACTACAACAATCAATCCAAAGATTGGAGGAAAAATAGCTATAACCAAAAAACAGTGTAAACCAAGACTGACTGTTTGAATTTGTTGGTATTTTGTTGGGATAAAGATTTCCATGCCGGAGAGAATCCTTTTGGAAATATTGGGGAATACCCATATTTTAAGAAAGTTGAGAGAGGTGCTTTTTTAGTGTAAGATCTGAAGTAGTCTCAACCATCTTTGTTGTATCGATAGATTGTTCTGTGAAATGACACATCTGCGGATGTCTTTGGTTTGGCATTAACCTTCACATGAATAAATGAATAATCTAAAGTACTCAACTACTTCAGCGAATCATTGGTAAAAGGCAAGGTGTTGGCGAGAGGTTTATAATGGATTCAGATTACGTGTCATCACTGCGTTTATTCAATTCGCAGACCATAGTTTCTGTTTTGGAAATGTTTAACACGAGTTCAGCATTTTGAAACACTTGGCAATAAATGATATTCATTTTGTAGAACGCTTTTTGTGTAAAAAACATTTTTGTCAATAATACAATTACGCAATTTATTCACTTGTGAATTTTTGCCAGCATAATTTCCAAGTGTTGGTTTAATTTCAGAAAAATATTTTATTTCATTTGTAAAAGTAAGAATGACTTTTCTTGCGCACTTCGATGCGATGTAATTTTTAGAAAACTTCTGTTGCTAGATAAATTATAAATGAATAGTGAGTTTTCAGCCTTGTCTTGCATCGAAACTACACTTAGAAAACCACTGGGCATTTTGATATGATATAATGTTTAGCAAGCTTCTCTCGCTAGATCAACTGCAACTGAATAGTTCGATCAACACTAGATGACTCAAACTTGTGACACATCTATGCTGCGCTTACAAGGTTACCATGAGTGACTTTGTTTCTGTCTTTATATACACACAGCGTGAAACAAGTGTGTATGTGTGCGCATATATATATATATATATATATATATATATATATATATATATATATATATATATATATATATATATATATATATATAGGGAAGAGGTTATAGTAGTTCCAACGAGAGAAAAGTGTCTATAATAAAAAGAAGAGAGAAACCGCCAACGTTTTTGGTTGTAATGTGGAGTTTTTAATATATATCATTCACTCTGTTTAGTCGATTTCGACGCATGACTGTGATTTGCGGCCACGCCCCAAAACGAATGCAAGTGTGAGTGTTTCAAGAGATGGTAAAAGTGATGCTTTTTTATGCTTTGTGTGTATCGGTTTATATTCCTCGCATTCTAAAAGCGATGACGGAGTTTCCGAAATATATTTTGGCTACGCGACTGAATCACACGTCAACGCGATATGTACCGACGTTTACTGCTCAAATATCTAAAGGCCTTCACAGATTTGTGATTTTTACTTAAATATAAATTTAAATTCCACCTGAAAAGTCCATTACATACATTTAACAAATAGCACGTCTCAGTGTAGTCGACACTTTTGTTGACGTAGTAGAAAGTCTACTATATATCTCTATTAGCAATATTATAATAAAGGTCTTCTGAAATTATGGGTAATCAGTTAAGATTGAAACTCACGACTAATGATCAAACAAAATTATTCGTTAACAATACCCCACGATGAGGAACCCAATGCATAAATTGTGATGGCCACCATTGCCGCATAAATAAAATATATTTAAATATAGGGCGACCCTAAAAATGATTTAGATTTATATTAATGAGAACATGTTAAAATGAATTTCAAACACGCGCACGCGCATGCACTCACACATAGGCATATGCACAAGCACGAACACACATACATCCGCACAAATAGATAGATAGTATGAATAGAATAATCAACTGCATGATGATTGTCAGTTTCACGCCTCAAAGCGATCTCAGACGATTTTCATTTAAAGTCTGAGTTACCGCATTGAGTAATAAATGGAATTTTTAATCCGACATTTTTCTTTTTACTCTGATCATAAATATTCTTAAAGCCACGGTAGAATCTGTCATGCTCTACGGCTCAACAACATGGACACTGATGAAACACCAAGAAGCATCACTTGACGGAATATACACGAGGATGTTACGAGTTGCATTGGACATCAGCTGGAAGAAACACCCAACAAAAAACGCATGTATGGGCACCTTCCTCCTATCTCAGTTTCGTTAAGAGAGAGAAGACTTCATCTAGCTGGTCACTCCTGGAGAAGTAAGTCAAAACTTGTGAGTGACACACTCCTATGGAAACCATTGCGCGTCAAAAGATCGGTTGTAAGACCGCATCACACCAACTTGAGTCTGGATGCCTTCTGGAGGACCTGCCGACAGCGTTGTCTGACAGAGATGATTGGAGGGAACGAGTCCGGAAAATCCGAGAAGAATTCTCGAACTGATGATGATGACTCTAATCATTATATACATTGGAGACACATGTTCTTGTGGACACTGCTGTTTTTTTTTTAAATAGATGAATTAATGTCTACCGGCCTATATATCGAAGGTCTTAAGAAAGATAATGCTCTAGCCGATAAAAATCGAGCCTCTATAATATTTTTCCAGACTAAAAAGGGAATGAATTTTCATTCCATGTCATGGGAGTACTGCATTTAGAATAGAGAGTAATTTAATTCATAAAGCAAGCAGATCTACTCAAACGCGTTTACTGGTTCTCGTATAATCACCGAAGTTAAACAAAGTCCAACCTGGTCAGTAACTAGATGGGTAACCGCTTGTGAATGCCAGAAACTGAAAGCTTGGATGTGAGGATAGTGCAATGGATAAAGACTCTGAATTGAAAATCAGATAGCCGAGTTCCAATTCAAATTGGGTTCGTTATATTCACTTACGCGCAAATACGCTTGTATGCGCTCGCCTCTTTACAACTCAGTTATGAGTTAAGTAGTAGAACTTCTATAAGGGAATCATAATTATCACTCAAAAATTCTTATAATCTAGAAATATTTTAATATTTTCAGGCATAAATAACCGGCAAAAGGTTGATAAGCCGTAAAATATATCAATCAATCAAACACGTGTAGCTGTTACATAAAATTAAATACAGAGTTATATATATTTATGTGTGTATACATTTATCATATAAATAAAACATATATAAATATATAGGTAACTTATATATATACGATATATATATTTATATAAATATTTTATATACAGTTATACAACACACAAACGCACGCACGCACACACATACACACACACACACACACACACACACACACACACACACACACACACACACACATATATATATATCAAGTATGTGGTGCAGTTCAATTTACATGGCATGAATCATTCATATAAAAACAGATATTGAAGTTAATGATATAAATGGGGAGAATACATCTTCGCAAACAAATTTAATAAATGACATTAACCCCAAACCTGTAAATGAATGTTATGATCCTTATTTAATATCATTTATGAAATTTGTTCGCGAAGATGTATTCTCACGATTTATATAATTAACTTCAATATCTGTTTTTTGTATGAATGATTCATGTTATATATATATATATATATATATATATATATATATATATATATATATATATATATATATATATATATATATATATATATGTTATGATCGCAAAAGCCTAAATCCCAGGCTCACAAATCCTTGCACTGGAATATATATAAAAACCCGGATATAAGAGAGTTGTCGGGACCGGATAAGAAGTATCTTATATCCGGGTTTCTCTTATATCCAGGTTTGGTCTATTTTGTTTACATTAAGACAAACTCCAATTTGGGACAAGTGGAAATATCTCTTATATCCGGGTTTATCTTATATCCGGGTTAAACTGTATATATATTTTTATATATATACATATATATATGTATATATATATATATATATATATATATATATATAGATAGATAGATAAATAGATAGATACTCTACTCTGCATTGTGTCCTCTTTTAAATTAAATTTTACATACAGTGCAATTATTTTCCATTTGTTCTCATTTTACCTGTATCTCTATCTATCTTTCTATCTATCTGTCTATCTATCTATCTATCTATCTATCTATCTATCTATATATATATATATATATATATATATATATATATATATAGAGAGAGAGAGAGAGAGAGAGAGAGATCTTTCTAGCTATATATATATATAGATATATATATAGATAGATAGATATCTTTCTATTTATCTGTCTATCTATCTATCTATCTATATATATATATATAGAGAGAGAGAGAGAGAGAGTGAGAGAGATCTTTCTAGCTATATATATATATATATATATATATATATATATAGATAGATAGATAGATAGATAGATAGATAGATAGATAGAAAGATAGATAGAGATACAGGTAAAATGAGAACAAATGGAAAATAATTGCACTGTATGTAAAATATTATTTAAAAGAGAACTCAATGCAGAGCAGAGTATCTATCGATCTATATATATATATATATATATATATATATATATATATATATATATATATATATATATTCCATTGCATGGATTTGTGAGCCTGGGATTTAGGCTTTTGCGATCATCACACACGCACACACACAACAGTCGTTGCACGAAGTATGAAAGATACGGTTACTGAATATCCCGACGCATCTGTTATCAGACTTTTCCTTTTCTTTACTTGTATTTAATTTTTTCTATGAATCAACTATTCCTCTCGTCTCAAATATAATTTATTTAATATACTTAAAAGCATTTTATTCTCCTTCTTCTCTCTCTATTGTTTCTTCGACACTCCCTATGTCCACCTCCTTTATCTCCATCTACGAAACACTGATTTATTCAAAACATCTATCTTTGATTTCCTTTTATCTTCCTTGCGCTGCTCCAGTATTTGAGTCTCCGGGTCGAGTCAAAAATAAAAAAAATAAAAAAATAAATAATAAAAAGGCAAGAGGACAAGGATCTTCAAATGGAAAGCGACATGAGACGTCCGTGGTGTTTTCCGTTTTTGGACGATGAGTAAAAGCTTCGGTGTCATGAAAGACGATGTTTTTATGCTGATAAATGGCCGGGAAGACACAGGAGCAAAAATGTTGAGCGGCTAAATCGTTATTTTATGTGTTTAAAATGACGAGCAAATTTCTTGGGCTCTAAATCTTTTCATTTTCTTCAACTAGTAACCTAATGACATATATATATATACATATATATATATATATATATATATATATATATATATATATATATAGATAGATAGATATGTGTGTGTGTGTGTGTATATGTGTGTGTGTTTGTGTATACATACACGCACACACACACACACAGAGAAATATATATATATATATATATATATATATATATATATATATATATATATATATATACAGTGTAACCCGGATATAAGAGAGTTGTCGGGACCGGAGAATAAGTATCTTATATCCGGGTTTCTCTTATATCCGGGTTTGGTCTATTTTGTTTACATTAACACAGGCTCTAAATTTTATATTATTGCTTTCTTAAAAATATGCAATCTGCGATCGGAAAAAATAAAATGAAATACGAAAACAAATCTGTTAAATACATTTTAAAACATACTCATTATTAATTTGATTAAGTGCTGGTTCCATTTCCGTTTTTAAATACATCTCTTTAAGATTTTTTCTTTTTTCTTTATTTTCATGGTGAATTATAATTGTATTGACAATGAATATTACACTAAAACGTCTAAAAAATCTTATATCCGGGTTTCTCTTATATCCGGGTTACACTGTATATATAAAGGAACAATAAAATCAAAAATCACCTCATATTGGGAATATACTTATTTCGGCAGAACAAGACATATGTCATCTGTCTTATCATCCCGGTTTGGAATGAGTTCGTGTCAGAAATTTTTATTATTGGCTCTAATATTTTATATTACTTATTACTACGATCTACTCTACTTGGATTATATGCCAGCGGATTTTTTTACCTTTGATATATATATATATATATATATATATATATATATATATAGATAGATATGAACTGACAGACTATATATGAACTGACTGAGATAGTGATATAGATATATAGACAGACGCATGTTAGATATTCTGTTTTTACCCATTGTTTTTATTATTTTCTTACCTGTTTGATGTCATAAAACATTTAATTTCACCGCGTGAGGTCATGTTAATTACACTGAATTTAAGAAAATTATTTGAATAACGTAATTCCAACTAAGAAAAAGGTGTGATAATGAACTGAGAGTATACCGTTGTGAAAATAATAAATAAAAAAGAGTTGTCAAATATTTGTGATGCCAAAGAAGAATTTCAAAATCGCACTGATAAATTTCATGTAAATATTAGGTGTAGATATTTTCACCGTTAAATCTGAAAGAAAACCATGCATTGTATGAGATTATGAAAGCACCGACTTTCAGCAAAAATCGTTTATTTTTTATTTTTTATTAAAATAATTTTGAAGGATTTTAGGAAATATTTTCAAAATCTTCTGATTTGACACAAATTGAAAACGAAATAAAATTCTAGTTTTGTTATGAAATTTTTCTGTTTAATTTTTTATTATTATTTTGCATCATTTATTGAAGTAAAAATAATTTTTATTTTAAAAGTAAAATCACTTCTATCCAAGTATATTCACTGTATCAATATATACTAGATTATATATATATATATATATATATATATATATATATATATATATGTATATATATATATATATATATATATATATATATATATATATATATATATATATATATATATATATATAAAGCATTGTGTGTTTATGTACCGATTATAAAATGTAGTTGTTTAGATTCAACTAGAGTAAATGTGGTAATAAATAGTACTCAATACGGAGTAGTATCTCTAAAATGCAGAATACCGCTTCTGGTTTCATATTCCGTACTTTGTCATATATTTTTCATACAGGTTTTATTTTTTGTTCTTTACTTTTCTTACATGAATTATATATATATATATATATATATATATATATATATATATATATATATATATATACGTGAACATTTAGGTATATATAGGTTGCACTAGCCATGAGTTCAAAAAAAGATTCAACCAACATCAAAGTTCGTTTAGGATAAATAAATATAAAAATCAAACATCTCTCTCAAAGTACTTCTGGCACGTAAATAAATCCAAGAAAACACCTACAGTAAAATGGAATTTCATAAGAAAAGGTAGAATATGTAGGTCATCATATGACCGATGTCCTTTATGCATACATGAGAAACTGTATATTACTAAGTTTATAAATAATAAAAATTTACTGAATCAGAGAAATGAAATAGCTATTTTGTGCCGTCATGGTCAAAAATTTTCTTTAAGTAATATTTAAAAAAAAAAATTAAAAACATAAGAACTGGTAATATACATACTTATATTTGATGTGAATAAATAATTTTAAACACTTTAAGTTATTAATTCTGTTACATTTATTTGTTTTATATTAAAAAATATAGCCGATTAAATTTAAAAGTAAAAATATTTTAAAATTTGTTTTAAAATTGTAATAAAATAAAAAGGGCTTCTAACCCAAACATCTTTTAAAATTGTAGTTAAATAAAACGTATTCTAAACATAACACCTCTATCAAAGCACTTCAAAAACTTAAAAGAATCCAATAAAACACCTAAAGTTAAATGAAATAAATATAAGTTAGAATATGTAGGACATTAAATGACCCATGTCCTTTGTACATACATGAGAAAATATATATTACTAAGTTTATAAAAAATAAAAGTTTACTGAATCAGTGAAATAATTTAGTTATATTTGCTGTCATTGTCATAAATTTTACTTTAAAAAAATGTAACCTGGTAATACACATACTTATACACGATATGAAAAAATAATTTTACATACTATAAGTAATTCTAATACATTTACTTGGTTTTAAAATGAAATATAGTCTATTAAAAATTCTAAAATGAATTTTTTTTAGAATTGTAGTTAAATAAAATTTATTCTAGCCTAAACAGCCCCCCAAAATCTTTAAATATACAAATAGAAAAAATACCGTAAGAATTTTTACCGTTAACAATAATTTTTTTTATAAAATAGCCAGACGACATGCATTTAGCGGGTGTCAGAATTTGTTGAAAAATACATCCCTACCCTAAACATAACCCCGCTTTTGAATGTAACTATTAACTGATACAAGGAAAAATTGAAATTGAACAAGCTACCACCCCTTGTCTAGATGAGTGGATTTCTCTGTATCCTTGGAAACACTCAATTATGAATCTTTGCCGTGCCTTTAAAACAGTAAATTTTAAAAAAATAAGTTACTCCAAAATTCGCTTGACGAGGAAATTGAACTAATGCCTTTAAATTAATAACAAAATTAAATTCGAAGCTTTTAGCATCCATTTTTGAAACATGGTTATTACTGTGTAGCAAAAAACCATATTTTAAATCAGTTAATTTATAATACACACACACACACACACACACACACACACATATATACACACATATATATATATATATATATATATATATATATATATATATATATATATATATATATATATATTGATAAACACAAATAATAACATATTTACTATTTCGCCATATAAAAAACCTACTAGCATAAATTCATGTACACTTAACTACAAGAGCGAATGCCCATATTACTACAAAATAGCAATTATAAAAAATCTAATACACCGTGCAGAAACTAATTCATCCACAAAACAGATTTTTTACAGTGAACTAAAGAATATAAAACAAACACTTGTTAATAATAGTTTTCCAAACTATATAATTGATGAACAAATAAGATGCTTTCTTAGAAATCTCAATGCTAAGCAAATAGTACATAATACTGCTTCTACTAATCTCAAACATATTAATCTCCTATATCGTAATCAAATGCATACTAATTATAAACAAGATGAAAATATACTAAAAAAATTAGTAAATACTAACATATCCACAACAGATCCTAGCAAAAGAATTAAGTTAATTATATACTACACTAAATCTAAAATATCCAACTCAATTATTCGAAATGATTCTTCTCCCCCGGTTAGCGATTTGAAAAAAACCAACATAGTTTACAAATTCAGGTGCCCTTTGGGAGATTGTATCTCCAACGAACTAAATAATATCTATGTTTGTCACACCACAAACTCGCTTTCACGACGCTTGACACTACATTTGAATGATAACTCTAACATTTTTAGACATTTAAAACAACATGCCTGGCCGCATACACAATTCCGGAAAATCCTCGTCGAAAACACAACTATACTTAAACATGAAAACAATAAACAAAAACTAAAAATTCTTGAAGCTATATACATAAAACAGTTGAAACCTAACCTGAACAAAATAAACTATGAAATCTCCAAAAATATCCTTAAATGCCTATAATTAGTAACAGAAGTCATTGGTTCATACCAACGGCTTTCCATACTCAATACTCATCGGATTCACTCTCGCGTGGTCATGTGTGACGTCATGAGCTGTCGTGCGATTTTCGCTTTCAGCGTTTTATATGCACGTGTTTATCGTTGCTTGGAAATCATCCATGTAAACAAATAATACTATCATCAATTTCTTGTTCGTGTATTGCATAAATATATTGTGTAATTGTCATCTTTGATAATGGCTTATGTAAGCCGAAAGCTCAGATTGGATTAAATAAAAAAAAGTATGTATCAATATTGTGATTTTCTTTCATTATTTAATGATAATGTTATTAAGATTATCAGACTATATGAAAAAAACTTACATAAAATATATAGACAACGCTTATCTATATTATTTAATGAGACATGTATTAATATATATATATATATATATATATATATATATATATATATATATATATATATATATATATATATATATATATATATATATATGAAGAAATATAGTTTTATCGTATGCTATATTTATGGGATAAAGTGTTCAATATCAGAGATAGGGCCTATGTAAATATAAAAGTGAACATTGAAGTCATCACTCAGAGGTGACAGACTGTTTCATGCTAAACGCAATCAGGTGGCCTGATGGTTGCTTTTAGCATGAAACAGCCTGTCGCCTCTGAGTGTTGACTTCAATATTCAATTTTACACACACACACATATATATATATATGTGTGTGTGTGCGTGTGTGTTGTGTGTGTTTTGTGTTGTGCGCGCGCGTGTGTCTTTTGTGCTGTGCGCGTGTGTTTGTGTTTTGTGTTGTGCGCGTGTGTGTGTGGGTGTGTATGGTGGAGAGTGATATAGGCAGAGATTGACTCTACTTCTGTAATATGCACACCTGGGAACAATCCTGGCTTTAAAAATTAAAATGATTAAATACAGTGCTGTTCGATAAAAGTGACTCACCTGATTTTTTCTAAATGTTCTCTTCTCCGATGAAACGAAAGTTGTGCTAAATTCAAAGGATAAGCGATCTAAAATCCGAAGAAGCTTTGAAAGCTCTTTGAATTTAGCAGTAAGTACTGTCAAGCATCTATTCAGTATAATGTTCTGGGGATGCTTTTCTTTTCATGGAACTGGTTTCTTAAAACCTATTGAAAAGACCCTCAGGAGCGAGTAGTACAAGAGAATTTTAGAGTCTTGTCTGCTGAAAGGATGCAAACCGACCCCACAAAGCTCATTTTTATGCAGGATAATGCTCCCTCTCACAAATCAAAAGGAAGGAATATTTTGATGAGAACCAGGTGAGTGCTATGACATGGCCGCCCCAATCTCCTGACCTCAACCCCATAGAAATCTTATGGAGCATTATAAAGTACAGGCTCTCGAGAAAGCAGTTGAGCAACAAAAAGGATTTGATTGTGAATTTCATATCCGAATGGAATTCAATGCTTGGAGATGAGATTTGCCAGAACCTAATCAAGTCAATGCCAAAGAGGGTTGAAAAGGTTATTCAAAATAAAGGAGGAACCACAGATTATTAAATTTTGGAACTATATTACCTATTATAAATAAATTATACCTCTATTATTCTTTATTTAAATCTGTTCTGTTATGTTTCTATTGATTACTAGTTGCAGGAAATAAGTTTTTCCCTGCATCTCATTTATATCCAAAATTGTAATTATCAATATAATACCTTAGAATGAGTAAACTTTTTTACTAGGTGGTCGAGGAGGGGTCTTTATATTAGTAAGATTAAAAATTAGTTTGACCCCAAAAACAATAGGCGAAAAAAAAAAGTAAAAAAATCAGGTGAGTTAATTTTATCGAACAGCCCTGTACTATCAGTATATAGCCAAAAATGTTTTCGCCTTTTGTGATAATTATATGTTTCCCTTTTTCTAATACGCATCCATATTTTTTAAAAACAGAAACAAAACAAATCTGTTATCCTTTATATTTGGGATATGTTTTGTTATACTTCATTTTCGTCGTTTAAACATTTCTAAATCTGTTGTTCTGCTTTTTAATTTAAGTTGGCATCTTTTAATCCTTAACATTACTCATTGAATTCATCAGTTTTTCTCTAATTTTGTTTCAGATCATTTCGTTATTTTCAATGTTTCGCACCCTCCATCGTAGCTGCTATTAAATTTCATTATATGCTTTAGGCTAAAAGTTTTTTGACAGTGTGCTTTAAAATATTATGTCTCTATATTTATGAAATGATTTCATCCAATCCTTATACAGCGTTGCTGTCTTTCTTTTCTGCACTTTCTTTAGTATTATCATAACCGCTGTGAAGCGAGTCGAGCCAATAGTAGTTCACTACAAACTGACAGTCATACTAACACCTTCAACATCTTGTATTATTATTCTGCGTAATATATCTTTGTTATTTCTACTCTTGTGTTCGTGTTGTTCTTCCTTGGTCCTAACCTTGGACCATAACAGCGGCGATGAGGATATTGAAGAAACGAAGTTCTACGCGGAGAATCTAAGCGTTGTTATCTTTCTTTTCTGCCCTTTCTTTAATATTATCACAACCGCTGTGAAGATGCATTGATTGATCTTCATTTAGTTCGTCATTCTTTACATTTGTGGTCGTTTTTTGGAACCTGACCAGTGAATATGAATTCGCATTTATTTCTCTTCATTTTAAAACCTACTTCGCAACTTTAACTATTCAAGCCGGTTAGCAAATCTTGGAATTCATTCGATAATCCTCATATTATTACAAATCTCACCTGATCAGCCTATCCAGTGTCATCAACAATTTTTTTCTTTTTTTTATGCAATTCACCCCGTCAAGGCTGGATGCCACTGCTACACAAGGGTTTACAGAGTGGGAGGGAAATTAAAGAGGCGTAATGGAGGAAAAGATGAAGAGAAGATCAGGGCATCTGGAGATGTCGATTGACATTACATTTGAATATTTGAAGATTATAGCTATCAGGGAAACGAGTAATAGGAAGGAAATTCCACAGACGGGAGACGCGAGACATGAAGCTCTTGGAGTAGAAGAGACGGCCACATTTAAGCGTTTCTACATTGAAAGGTTGGGACCATGATGCCAGCCTAGTAGCACGCTTAAATTCATGCAGTCTGGGAACTAGCGAATGTAGCTCGTCGGAGCAGTTACAGTGAAAGTATATATAGAAAAGATATATGGAGGCAACGTCACGTCTCTAAGAGAGAGACTGTAGACGAGATGCCAGTTTAGGACCAACCACATTGCATATCCGTCTCTGGATCTTGTCGAGGACCTTAAGGCGAATAGCGGGAGGCAGTCATCAACAAACACATTGTCAATCACAACAGAAACGACCATCTGAGCGACAAACAGTATAGATTCTCTCCTCTGGGTACACTGCAAGGCAGTTCTGATAGAACTGTAAATCCTACCAATATTCATTATTTTGGGCCACAATCTTAACAACATAAGATATGCAGATTACGCAGTGGTGATAGCAGACACAGAAAGAAAACATCAAGTCCCCCTCCAGAAGGTAGCGAAGGAGAGCAAGGAGGGACTATGCATAAAATACAAGAAGATGGAATGCATAGTCATCAACAAAATGATAAGCTCAAAATGCAATTTTCCATATTAATGACACTAGAATCAATCAGGAACAGAAATTTAAATATCTGGGAAGTGTTCTAACAGAGGAAAGAAAGTGCGACACTGAGATCCGAAGACGTATTGAGATGGCCAAAGACGCATTCCAAAAGTTAGGCAGAGTATTACGAGACAGGAAATTTTCATTGGAAACAAAGAAAAGAGCACTGAAATGTTACGAGATATCTCTCCTCCTGTATGGCAACGAATACTGGACAATCTCCTCAAAGATGAAGAAGAGACTCGAAGCAGCAGAAATGTCGTTCTACAGAAGGATGATGAGGAAACTATGGGCCGAACAAGTGAGCAACGACGAGGTTTTGGAGAGGATGCAAACAAGGAGGGAACTTATGCTTAACATCAGGAAGAGGCGGCTGAAATTTCTGGGACACGTAACGAGGAAAGATGGCTTTGAAAATCTGATACTCACAGGACGGATAGAGAGAGAGGGACAGGGGAAAACAAATTATGTCATACTTAATTGAGCAAGTGAAGCAGGGACAGGAGGAGGTGGAGGGCCATGATTGCCTACGTAAGTAATGCGCTTGATAATAAATGAATCACGTGAGGGATCGGCTTAGATATTTTGAACAATGTGTGCTCATAGGGGATTGCTACTAGTTTTTCAAGAATTTTATTCACGATTATAAAGTCCTTACTATCAGTTAGGTCTATGAAGGTTGTTAATGACGTGTCCTCTGAAATCGATGAGATTAATGCAGGCGCCAGCAACGCTCTCGCCTCGGTCCTAACCTTTTTCTTTTATATATTAACGATATGCCTAAGAAAATTTTCAAATTATTACTAAATAAGTTAATATATATCTGAAGGCGATATTATGGATTATATGTGAACCAGCAAGCATTAAGATTACCAGAGTCCAGCAGCTGATCTCTTCACTGGCTTTGTTCATACAGATTAATAGAAGATCTAATTTGAAACAGACAATACCTCCAAAAGCAAGATACGTAGCAAAAATCGCCTATTCTCGAGACAATATATGGTTACGTGCCTGGCATGTTCAGATATTATCTGCTTATATTTACTCCCATTTCTTCAGAGTTAATTTTCCAGAAAACACTTGCAAAATATTCTGTAAAAAATTCAAGCGAAATTATATCCACTTACCTCTTTGCTTATTTCGGTCTTTTTTTACAATAACTTTTTTTTATTTAATTTGTTTTAAGGCTTTGCTCTCCTGGTGAGTTAATGACTTCTGCCATCTTATGAGAAATAGAAATTAAAATGCCTCACCAATTCCAAATTGCAACATTCTTTCGTAATTACTCTCAAGACAAAATAAAATAAATTTTAATTTTTGGAATTTGAGTTGTGCTCTAATAGGTAACCGGGAGGGATGTGAAATCGGAGGGCCGAGTTCGAATACCAGTTGAGCTGGTTACATTCTCTTGCTCATAAACACCCTTGGGGAAAGTATATTTTCTCACCTCAGGTATAGACTGAATAGCAGCAAAGTCTGAGGCATACATAGCCTTGGTTGACAACCAGTTTCCCAATAAAAGAAACGAAAATCTTCCGTAAATCAGTCATGAACACACCAGCGTTTATTATATATGGTACTTGACTTAATTTAGTAACTACACACAGAAAATATGTTATTTCTTTTTACTATTGTAATAATGTTAGTCAAAGAAATTGTAGATATCTCAAGTATAACTGTATTTTTTATATCCAGTTCAAATGTATAAGAAGTTTTCTTGAGAAATTGCGTTTATACCGCTAGGAACTATTCATTCGCCCCCAGTTCCTAATAATATAGTTTTAAAATTATATTTAGAATTTATGTGGAGTCATCTTAATCTTACTAAAATAGGTCCCTTCACGTTTACGGCATAAAGTTTTGACACCTAAAGTTTAAAATTAATTTTTTAAAATGAAAAATCATTCTTGAAGATTTCATTTTTTGCTTTAATTGAAAGTTTAATAATTACATTTATTATTTCCATTAAGTAAAATATTCCGGTGTATTTCAGATAGAAATTATATAGATTGGAATGTCAAATTCAATTTTGATTTCTTAAAATTTTCTTAAAAGCGGCCATTTTCTTAATTTTAAGAAATTTTTAAACAAAAGTTTTTTTATTTTAAAATTCTTTCAAAAAATAAATATATATTTCTGACACGTTATTTTAGTAAAATTAGAAAACTTAAAGTTAAATTAATCTGATCTGAAATGAATATTACTTATTTATAACATAAAAAATAATATACAACCAATTATTAACGATTGGTCCTGTTCATCTGATCCAACGTTTGATGGATTGCTGATAGCCGAAGCGATGACAGCTTTTATGGATGACCCAATTGTCAGAAATCTAAGTGAATGCATATTTTTGGTTTTTAACTACCTAGTAATTTTTACAAATGAACATAATTTCCGCAATTATTTAATAATTTATTGATTTTATTTACCTTTCGAAGATGCAAAAAAATTAAAATGCTATAAAATTTTCTTCAATTAATTTTATAATTTAATAACAAATGAAATACCATGATTACTCAATTGAAGTATGTCCCACGCTAACGTAAATACATAAAATAAAAATATTTAGCGAAATAGTAATTGAAAAAAGTAAAACTTAGTTTAAGCTTTAAACTTTTAAAGCTGGATAGAAATTTTGAAGACCTGTTGAAACGTAACTGAAGCGACATAATAAAGGAACAAAACTTTTGATCATAATGGCAATTTCAGTCTGCCGTACAGGAAAATAATGAACGTATTAAGTAAAAAAAAGAAAATAAAAAATTATTTTGAAAATAGAATAGCACAACTAAGTTGATTAAACTTTTCAATTTTGGATTTGTAAATTAGGTTTACACTTAATTACTATATCACATCCAGGAAATAGCCCAATACAGAATTTTACATGATTTTAAACTATTATAAATTATTATAATCAAAATTTAAAAAGAAAATGAAAAAATTCTTGTAAAACTTCATTATTCCTTAGAAAAAAAATTATTTCTTCAGACAATAATGTCCTTAATATTACTTATTTACAAAATCAATTAAAAGCTTTTCTAATTAAGTAATGTCATAGTTTTATTGGATTCATTATTTTTCACTTCAGATCAGATTTTCAGTTAGATAGCTCAAATTTGACAAAAAGCAGTTGATTAACAATCTACAAGGATTCCTACTTTTAATAACAAAAACATTCAGGAAATAGAAAGGTTTTTGCAAAATTTCATGAAATTAAGTAAGTGAGGGGTAACATATTTAAAAATAAATATAATGTTTACCAAAACAAATTATTTCAAAAGTAATTTTATTAATTTGTGAATAAGTCCTGAAAATTTCATTAAAATCGGACAATTACTTGATTTTTACATGAATTTCCAAATCAATGTGTTTTCAACGGAAGATGCGCAAAAATATTGTTATTTTCTGCCACTGCGATGACGTAAACAAAAGAAGACTTTAACCAAAGTTTTGAACGTGTTAGAAAGGATTAATAAATTTCAAAAAATAATTAAAAAATACTTTGGTCTTTCATCTTAATAATAACATAAACATTTTGACGCTAAAATTTTATTTTCGTTAAGTTTGTAGCCTTTTTCATTACACTATCTGTTTTCCCGCGAAAAAGTGAAGGGACCTTTACTAAAATAATGTTACAGTTATTATATCTAAAAGTGCTATAATTCTGTTCTTATTTTGTTATGATAAAATATAACTGACCTCCATAAATGATGTCTCCGTTATTATATTGTTTAAATATTTCAGTGTGTAGAAAATAAATCTAAAAATACATATTAATAAATAATTACTGCACCCAAAACCACAGAAACCACAGCACTGGAAGACTTTCACTACGAGCAACACTTAAAATGTATAGTACATATGACGCGAAGGGAAAATTACTATATAATTAAGATGGAGACGCTCCACGTTAATTCAGACAAATAAGGTTAGGAAGGAATCCACCATTAATACCGAAAAGAGCAATAACAATTAACATGCTTAAGAAACTTATTTTCCTGAATAAACGGTTAAAGGGTCAGATTTTAGAGAATTCACCCGAAGGCAGTACTGGTTTCTCGGATATGTACCTAAATAAACATTACTTATTTAGTCTTATACTCAAAAGAGCAGTAAAGATAAAACACCTCATAAAACATAGTAATAAAAACATAAAAGCACAAAATTTATTTTATGAGTACATTTCATGGGAATTAACGCATGTGTTGACAAGTTGTTTACCGTCTGTACATTTGAGAATAAAATCCGACATTCAAAGTTTTATCTGCTGCCGATCATTAGATAGTTATAGTCTTGCAATTTTATGAACTTGTCAATAGATTTATTGAATAATTGTAAGATTAGTGTCGGTGCGAGTGGAAAGAAGAAGACAAGATTCTCCACATCATCACTACAGTAAAAAGCATTTCAAATAGTTCACTTCAAAACCAGTTTTATTAAAGGGTGTAATCAGTGGTTGAAAGGTATATGATTTGGACACGTGGTGGCAGGTTATATACGAGCTTTCGGGACGTAAGGACCTCGATAACACTGTAGGCTAATATTGAAAAATAGCTTTTGGTTTGTATAAAAACTATTATTTTGCAACATAATCACATAATTATAAAGTTTATGTGAAAATGTATCGGATTATTGAAGAAAAAATTAACACGTTTCTTTATTACGTATTGCTTTCCTATTTGTATGCTGAGCGGAATAATTATCTTTCAACTCTCTATAAACAGCACTGCGAATATGTAGGTCTGCTATATTTATGGTTTATGGATAGAGAACGGATGTAAATATGAAGAGTAGACATTGAAGTCAACACCCAGAGGCGACAGTCTGTTTCATGCTAGACGCAATCGTCAAGCCTTATGCGTTGTGCTTTTGCTCGACTATTTATATATATATGTCAGTGATGCATTGTGGGTAATTTATTGTATTCGTCTAACAGTTATTTTTGGTGGACGGTAACGGTTATGTTTCGAATAATTTTTGGGGACATTCAATTTAGTAGGAATAATTGTGAGACTGATGCAGTTTTTGGACTGTTTCTTGTGTTGTTTGTTGACATTTTTAAATTACTATTACTTATTTTATTGTTGGTTGTTGTTGTTGTTGTTACGTTTAATTGTGTTTATCAGTACGTACGTCGTTTGTTATTTTTTTATTATTTACTTAGATTATTTACTTATTTATTCGTTTGGATTCATTTATTTCACATATTTTTTTATTTATTTACTTTGTTTATTCCTGTCCGTTTTCAGTTTTCGATCTTTTAAGTAGCTTCGTAAAAACTTGTTTTCGCGGCTGCATTTTAAAATGAATTTTCTTCATTTATTTACCAGTTTGTGTTGGTCATGGAAGATAATTATAGATATGTTCTCCTCCAGACCAAGTTTACAGTTTTTGAATCCATTGTCCTAAGCTGATGATGATCTCTTCCTCATTTTCCATGATATTTTTTGTGTAATTTGTTTCTTGATTTTAATCTCCCCACGCGTAATGTTGGTGGTTAGCATTCTAGACCAAAGTCTTACATAATTGAAAATTATTTAAAAAATTATTTTAAAATGTCTCCAGTTACCACTTTTATTACAAAACCCCGTATATTTTAAACCCAAGAGTACTTAATATCTAAGATGTAGTGTAATATGTTGGTAAATAAATACATTTATTCATATAAATCATGTGGTCGCATGTATATGTAATATTTTTTAAAAATGTTTATTGTTAACTGAGAATGTTAGAAATATGGAAAGTTCTCTGTCCGACCCTCTATGAAATAGCTTATGCGGCATGTTGGTGATGAAATGTTCGAATCAGCAACCACTTTCCTCAGACGAATTGCTTATAGCATCTCGTTAATCTATCGCTAATTTCATGGTCAATGTTTAGAAAAGTAACATTTCTTAGTTGCATCAGTTCGGACTTTAATAGCTCGGTCCCATGCCACGTCTACAGAGTCGATATCTTCACACACTTCGTATTGTCTTAGTAAGTAGGAAGTTCCACGAAGACAGCTTCTTCCCGCGAATATTTAATCTATGGAACAGACTCCTGAAATGTTCCGCCCTCTATCACTATGATTTTAAACTCTTCAAGCGTAGAGACAAGCATTGTCTAACATATCCTCATAAAATTCTTCTTACTTTCTACATTCCCACCTTCAGAGCAACTTCATTCAGTAAAACTCTATATTGAGTGACATTTGGGCCTTGTATTGAATGAAAAATAGTAAGAAAAATGGGAAATTAAATTCGATTATTTTTCACATTTAATTTTTAACATTAAAGTTGCTCAAATATATTTCCCAAGTATTTGGTGTCGTTTTATTATTTAGTTGGACAAGTTTTTTTTTTTTTTATTTATCTGAATCTTTTGTCGGCTTTTCCTTTTGTTCCCTTTCTTTCTTTTTTATTCAACTTCTTCTCGGAAAAATATAGATAGACGAATTGTTATTTTAAAAGAAACCACAAATATATAACGGTCAAATAGGAGAAATACGTTTCCGCTCATCATCAAAGTAACTAACCGGCGCCTGGCATTAGGGAAACGATGTGAAGTCAGCTCTTGACTGACCTGCCGAAAGGCGACAGAATCCTAGCGTGAAATCATCCCTATCACAAAGGTTACCTTTCCGACTACTTATTTTTAAAATGTTTAGGCCAGAACCTCGACAACCGTCACCCCTATATCTTATCTCACCTTCTCCCCATACCCTCTGTCGGTCTTAAATCTTAAATCATATGCGGCACATTCTTTTAATTTTCCTCGTATACCTCGACCTTTTGTTTATTATTACTGTTGATCGATGTCTTTTGCCGTCGAATGTTAGCTCTTCTATCGTTCACCCAACCGTTTTATCTGGAATATTTTCCGACGTTTTCACACTTAAAAAAAAGAAAAAAAAACTTGATTTACAGCAGGACACCCGACCAATAATATGTTTCATCATTTCATCAAGAAACACTAACAATCTACATAGTTGTTAAACACTAAACACTGACATAAGTAATATCCTCTGTTAATTTAAGGTAACATATATTTCTTTAAATATGTTATGACTTTAAAAAATGCATTTAATTTAACATTTAGCAGACTGCATTATTAATATTATTTCTCTTTCCACTGCATTCTTTTTCAGTTGCTTTATCCCTATTGTTAATTTCACTGAATGTTGTTTTCTGTTGTCATAGCAGGATATGACAACACCGCTATGAAATTCAAATACACTATTGTTCGAGGACCAGAGTCACGGTCAGTGGTAGGATAAACTTTTTACATAGCATATAAAGTTGCATCCAGAATGATAACGTTTAAGTTAACACACACACACACACACACACACACACACACACACACACACACACACACACACATATATATATATATATATATATATATATATATATATATATATATATATATATATACAGTGTAACACGGATATAAGAGATCCGGATAAGAGATATTTTCTCTGGTCCCAAATTAGACCCTGTGTTAATAAAACAAAATAGACCAAACCCGGATATAAGAGAAACCCGGATATAAGAGACTTCTTCTCCGGTCCAGACAACTCTCTTATATCCGGGTTACACTATATATACATCTTACGAGTACGTGACTAGAATGTTCGCTCATCATGAGACTCGGGTTCGAATCTCATCATGGTGGGTTTATCAGGAAGATAACTTCTTGACGTTATTGCACTGGGGAGACGATCCACGCATGCGACATAATTGGAAAATTCCTGAAATCTATACCCCATAGGTTCACCCAAAATGGGTAGTCGGTTGGGCTAGCAAGAAGCTACAAGCCATCGTGACAGAGGATTTGAGCGTGCTGGACTTGTTCAGTCTGTAGATCACGCCAGAAACTGTAACCAAGTTCCGCTCAGCATAGTTGCAGTATAAACCACCGGTGGACGCTGTGGGTGGAGAACAAAGAGGAATCTGCCTGAGCATACGTCTTCAACAGGGATAAAAACAGGCATACCCGTATACAGGCAGCCATCCTCTATATACGTCTTACTTGATATGAAATGGAATACACCATTTCTCTCTTCATCTTTGTAAAATTTAATTTCTTCGACCATTTCTTCTGTAAATAGCTCATCATTTCTGTGTTCACTTACACAGTTCCGTAGATTCTAAGAGCAGTAAATTAATGACAGCCAACCACACCATTTACTTGGGGCTGCCATCCGGAGTGGAAACGTTGCAAAATTTGCCGCCGCTCCAAACATCATTCTAATTCTGTTATTTAGATGGAAAAACAATGGAGTTTCAAAAGGACAGTTTTTCGATTGATATCGTTATTTCTTTAACAAACTTCACTTCTCGGTAAGGTTTATTGTTTTAAAAATGATGATTAGACTGTTAATAAAACCTAAATATATGAAAGTGAATTTACATATTTTCTTTGTTCTTGAGAATTTAATACAAAAATAATAAACAATATTTATTAGATTGTTTATTTACAATATTTATTTATATTGTTTATTGGATTAATTAGGAAAATATTGACTAATTGTCAATTGATTCAGTCTGCATAAATTGCTAAATAATAAGCATTTCCTTATAGTTGGTTCACATATTTTAATAATTTTGTAAACGTCTATACATTTAGGAATAAAAAATGTTTTTATATTTATTTCTTTTTAAATTAATAAATGATGAATATTGCAATACATTAGTTTTAATTGTATTAGTTTTTAGAATGTAAATAGGAAAACATTCTTGTAAATAAAAATGTAATAAATAGCGTATAATAATTTTTGTTGTAAATTCTCAAGAAGGAAAACTAACACATTAATTCACTATCATCATATTTTCAGATTTTATTACAATTCTCATCGTTTTTTAAAACACACAATAGACATTGCCGAAGAGTGGCGGCAGATAAAAAAAATATTGATGTCAATAGATAAACCGCCCTTTTGATATTCCGTTTTTCTGAGGGCACAGATGTCCAAATTTGCCAAGAAAAACATACTCCACTAAAAAGAAATAGGAAAACAATGAGCACGTCCATAAAATAGAAACAAAAGTATATCATTGATTTGCAATACATAAGATGCGACAAGGCGCATATGTACTTCATGTGTCAAGAAATGTTATCACAAATAATAATTTCAGTATGACACGAAGGTGTATACTATACGTTAAAATTATTTATTTGTTTATTCCAGCACATTCTTCGTTTGAACTACGATCATAATTACACCAAATGGTGCTACAACGATTTCAGTACCAAGTGAAATTCAAAGAAAGAGATTTGATTGTTCTCTCTGTGTAATGTCAGGTTCCATAAAATTGTTACAGGTCTTATCTCTGTAACCGGCTCTGGGTGATGTTCATGCCAGTTTCTTCCAGATTCCTTCCCGTAAAAGTTGCAACTTTTCCAGCAGACATCGACCCACTCTATCATACCAATTTTTATATTCAATGGTACTAATACGGTGCAGCTTGTTCAAACTTGATTATAATAATTATAATAATAATAATAATGATAATAATTATTACTATTATTATTAGTAGTAGTAGGAGTAATAGTAGTAGTAGTAGTAGTAGTGTTTGTGGCGGTGGTATTATTAGTAATAGTAGTATTTTAGTAGCGAGTAGTAATCCAAACATATGACGCATGGGTACAAATATACGAATCGCAATATTCCTAGAGGTACAATCATTCTGATATATGTATACAATACACATTCATCAAACCAAATGTGTGCAATATATTAACAGTTGTATATATATATATATATATATATATATATATATATATATATATATATATATATATATATATATATATATATAAACCTAAAGAGCCAGGTAAACCTACTTAAGATTCACCTACACGGATCATCAGGGTATACTGGCCCTTCTTTTTTTTATCCCTCATTTTTCCTAGGCCATTGGTTTGTGCAATCAAAAGCCGAAATATCTTAGGTTTTTCCAAACGAGTACCACTACACACACACACACACACACACACACACACACACACACACACACACACACACACACACATATACATATATATATATATATATATATATAAAGCAGCGCGTAAGCCTGTAGATGAGGCCCAATTAGAAATGCGCTTACGTAACCTAACCCTATGTCCTGGTAGTCACTGATTGATGATGTTCGCAAGTATTTATATGTGACTCGACACAAGACCATTATTTTCCCTACAAGTTCGCTGGTAAATGCTCCTCTCCAGATGAGACATACATAGCACGGATTTGGCAGCACAAATTTAGCAATCAAATCTGTGATACTGAAAATCACAGAAGCATTTCAAGTTAGTTATGATGAGTCGTGATAGCCATGCCTGACATGGCATCAGGGATTATTATTAAATGTTATTTCCTGTGGTTTCTGCTGTATACTTATTTCTTCCTGACCAGAGAACTAAGATCAGCAATGGTGTCATGAAATTTTCCACTGAGCAGTTTTGAAAAACAATCACACATATTTTAGATAGATAAAGTCCTTCGTAATGCGTGGGCTGTATTTGATAATATTTTTTTTTATTTCTTTACGACATGGGCTACCAGGAATCTCTTTAATTTGTCTATTGGAATATTTTCCACTTAATCCGAAGGCTCCAACTACAATTGGAATTGTTGATGTCCTCATGCGCTATATTTTTAAGATTTTGATTTCAAAGTCCTTGTATTTTGATAGTTTTTTTTAAGATCTTCAAAGGTACATTGCAGTCTGCAGAGACTGACATGTCATTAAGAAGGCACATTTCGTCTTTGCAGTATCTAATCACGATGTTTGGGCGATCAGCTTCAATTGTTCTGTCTGTATGTAATGCAAACTCCCATGAAATTTTTAGAGGTAACAAGTGCGTAACCGAGTGTGTGTGGTGTTCCTACAAATATCTTCTTGTTTCCTCTCCGTTGAAGTTGCAGATTTTCCAGTGCAGATATTGGTTCACTTTGTCATGCGGGGTTTTATATTCCGTGGATGCCAATACTGTGAAAACTGATGGTCATTTTTCTGGATATTTATCACGGAATCTGCATTTTCGGCTAACAATTTTTCACTATGCATGCTTGGCAATTTCTAGTTAGCAAGCATTGGTCCCACGCAGCAAGAATTAAACTCAGTTTCAGCTTTTAACTCTGCTCTACAAAATCACTGATGGGTTCAGGATTTGTCTACATCAGCTTGTTTGATACGGGCAGAGTATTGGTCAGGAAGCGGTTTATCTTGTTTCTGTATCTGGTCGGTGCATTTGCTTTGCTTTCTTTTTTTAAGAATTATTATTATTATTATTATTATTATTATTGACGTTTCTACAAAGACGTATAACTTGTATATTTTTATATTTTTATTTTTGTATACAATTTTAAACATAACTTGAAAAAGACAACCATTTTGTCGAAATATTGTTGAATATTCTTAAACATTGTTCTTCCTTTTTCTTTTCTTAAAACACGCTCTTCTCTAAGTATTGTATTATTAAAATTAGTATTATTGTTATTATTATCATTATTATTATTATTATTGTCATTATTATTATTATTATTATTATTATTATTATTATTATTATTATTATTATTATTATTATTATTATTATTTCCTTTGATATCTGGCGTTTACACATTTCTTTCCGGGTCCCGCCCAGGGACCTAAGGTTAGAAATGGTATCATGACACTTTCCACTGAAAAAAAAAATTACATAGATAAAGCCCTTCGTAAAGTGTGGGCTGTACTTGTCAGAACAATTTTTTGTATCTCTTTGAGGCATGGACTTCCAGGGATCCCTTCAATCAGCCTACTGGAATCTTTTCCAACCAGTCCTAGGGCTCCAACTACAACAGGAATTGTTGATGTTCCCATGTGCCACATTTTTGAGATTTCTATTTGAAAGTCCTTGCATTTTGACAGTTTTTCGAATATCTTCAAAGATACATTGCAGTCTGCAGGGACTGCCATATCAATAAGGAGGCACTTATTTTGTTTGTGGTCTTTAATAACATTATTATTATTATTATTATTATTATTATTATTATTATTATTATTATTAATGTTGTTGCTATTATTATAATAATAATTATTATTTCACTTTCTCACATAAAGTTACAACCTACACTCATACATTCATAGATATCTTCTTCTTAATGTGCCATGTCCCCCCAGGACGCAGGCGACCATGGCTCTCCATTATTTCCTGTCTTTTGTATCTCTTAATAAATTTTGTCTTTCTGCTATTTCTCCTCAACCCTGTTCCGCTATCCATTCACGTATGTTCATTATGCTATGCTTTGTTTTCCTCTCTTCAACTTGCCTTCAATCTGTCCTGTGAATATCAGATTTCCCAAGATTTCCTTCTTTCTCATTATGTGCAACTGGCTCTTCCTAGTTTTAAGTAACAGTTTCCTTTTTGTTTCCATTTTCTCTAAAACCTCGTCGTTGCTCACATTTTTGGACCATGGTTTCCTCAGCCTCCGTCTGTAGACCACATTTCTGTCGCTTCAAGTCTCTTCTTCATTGAGGATATTATCCTGCATACAACGTCATATAGGAGGGCAGATATCACATGACATTTTAATACTATTTCCTGGTTTTTAGCGAAGTTTTTTTCAATTTCTTAATACTCAAATTAACTTGTAGAATCCATCTTTGGCTATCCCAATACGCCTTCAGATTTCAATGTCACCTTTTCAGTCCTCAGTTCAAACACTTCCTAGACATTTAAATTTGTTATCATTCTTATCCGATATCTGTAAGTGAACGTTTGTTAGCAAGATAATCTCAAGGACAGCGAGTGATCTCTAACTACATCGAGTGATTCAATAGTATGATCTTTTGTAAGATGTGAGATTAGTAAATAGCTTTATTGGACTCTTGTTGTAAAGTGATAGTTATTAAGGTAGTCATTTTGGCAATTTTATTTCTGTATACCACACTTTAATATGAAGAAATTAATTGTTTAGTTTTACAAGGAGTAGGCAAGTAATATCAGTTAAAAGATTCACATCTCTGAAATGTCAAAAGACAAAAAAATCTGTTGGATGGGATTTCAGTGGAAACATCAATAGTGAACGTTGAGTGGATGAAAAAATGAAAAAGAAAGAAAATCTGAGGAAGAGAAAGAAAGAAAGTAAATCGAATGCAGAAAGAAAGAAATTGGCTGAATTAATATGGTAATATATTTTTCCCTTTGTGTGTATGTCTCTCTCTCTTTCTATCTATCTCTCTTTTCTATTGCTTACACTTTCTTTAACTCGAGCGTTTTTGTAAATTTGTCGAGTTATGTGTTTGTTAATCGCACTACCATTTGCTTCAGATGGCCTCATTTGCGTAAGATACTTTTCAAGAACGCTTACCCAGATGGTCAGTGCAGCCATGTGGAATTTTTAAAAGGGTTTTAAACGCTTCAAACATATGGTGAATTCAGAAACCTCAAAGTATTTCGAAAGATTGAGAAAAACTATAGGCCTTTTCGCATTATTCTTTGCCTTTTTAAACAAGTCATCGGCTAATTTTCTTGTTCTTTTTACACACCATCATTCCTGTTTTTTTTTTATTAATTTCCTTGTTTTCTTTCCTTTTTTTACTTTCTTTTCACAATATTTCTTCTTTGTCCTTTTCTTTTCTTTTACTCCACTGACATTCTTTTATTCGCTACTTTCTCTTTGTTCTTTTTTTTCTTTATCTTCTTTGCTTTTCATTATCATTGTTTTACCCGCCAATTTTTAAAGTTTTATTTACACATTTTGACATTCTTCATCATATCTACTGACTTTTTTTGCTTTTTCCATTCATTATTTCTTTACTTTTTTTATCATCGTCATTTTTCATGTTCTCTTTAGTTGTACGCTTCTTTATCATTTCCCTTTTCTCTTTTCCTGGCCACATCAAGTTTTTTCTTTCTGTTTTACAGTGACGAAAGAAACAAAAAGCAAAAAAAAGTAGGAAGTTTTAATCCAAATGACAAAAACATTATTATTGTTGGCAACTAGAAATCTTTTCCCTTTTCTGATTTTGTCTTTGCCTTAGTCTTTTTGCTCTCTCTTTTCCTTCAAATAAATTAAAACACAAAATCTCTCAGCCCTGAGAGAACATGTGTGGTTTCATTGCAGTAGCCTCCATGCTTCAAGGTTTCTTATTATTTTTATTTTTACAGAAAAACGCTTTGAGAACATTGAAACTGTATATTATTTTCTTTGTACTAAAAACATTCTTGTTGCTTCTGTTTTTTCTTTCTTTCCATATTCCCAACGTATGCTCCTATGGGTTTCGTTAATTTTATCGGTAAAATGAATGTTTTAATAATCCATAAATTGTCCAGACTGAAAATAAAACTAAACCGACATATAGTTAAATTGCTTTTGAAATAGCCAAGTCATATTCATCTGGTATGATATAGAATTTAATATCAGAAAATAAACTGCATAACCACCTGATCTTGATGTGGATATTTTTCTGTTTAATGTTAAAATTTACTTTCACGTAATATTTTCACTCGTTTAGTAAGAAACAAATAAATTGATTACTTATTATTTTATATCTTGGAAATAGTAGAAAACTTATAACGAAATATATTCTTTGCTTAATAATTAACAGTAGAAAAGATCAGATGAAAAATCCAAAGTCATATGTTGGGAATAATATGTGCTGTAAGCTTATAATGGTGTAATGGATAATAGCTTGGAATTGTTAATCGGAGAGCCAAGTTCCAATTCCAGTTGGGTTTGTTGTATTCATTTACGCGCAAATATCCTTGGAAAATGTATGAATCCACCTCTTCTCCCCCAGCCATGGGTTAATTAGTAAAACTTGTATCATTAAAGCCTTTATTATCTAAAAATTAATAAATTAATAAATAAAAGTGCGTAGAAAATATTTAGATTTCGGCATTAAATAACCCACAGAGGTGTTGATATGCCGCTAAATAAAAGCAACCAATAATAATCAAATGTTGCTTTACAATACAGACAAAATATAAGGTAATCTAAGTTTTAGAAATGGTATAGACATTTTTAATGGAAGCCCTAGCAGAATTAGAACTTCACAGATGGTAGGTGGAACCAAACGTCTGGTTATTCAATTGGGTCAACGTCTACATTTAAATGATGAATTGTAAAAATTAATAATTTTGGCTTTCCTTAACAGTAATTGTCAGAATATTTACAATGCATAGTGGGTTCTATCTTCACTGGGTGCTCCATACTTTCGGCCTTGGGCACACATCTAAACTACGCTTAGCAAATCAATATAAATGATGTTAGTTATTTTTTATTAAGATATATTATTCCTCTATAGTCCGGCCGACTTTGACTGAATCAACAATTCGTTTACTTTAAAAAAAAAACCTTTTTCATGTTTAAAAAAAAAATAATTTTTCAACTATAAGCGAATGAATAGGCTCTAAGCAAAGGTTCCCAACTGATTTTGGGCAATTCCCCATTTTGGTATTTCTAAAATTCTGATGCCTCCCCCCCATGTAATATTTATTTCTTACAGCTTCAAAATTTTAATGCAGTACACGTGAAGGAATCTTAAAATGCCATTAACTTGGTCTCGTCCTGGGTATGATGATAAACTACATCCGTGTCCTGAGCATGACTATAAACTACATCAGCGTCCTGGGCATGACGATAAACTACATCCATGTCCTGGGTATGACGATAAACTACGTCCAACAGCAAGGCCTCTGATAATGTTTTTGAAAGGGTATTACCAGCTATATGCTTGTTTTTTCTTTTTTTGTTGTTGTTGATAGAATAGTGTTTCCGGCTATACGTTTTTGAACAAATAATATTAATAGCTATACGTTTTTGAAAAATAATATTACCAGCTATACATTTTTGAAGAAATAATATTACCAGCTATACGTTTTTAAAAAAAAAAAACTATTACCAGCTATAATTTTTTGAGAAAAAATATTACCAGCTATACGTTTTTGAGGAAAAAACTATTACCAGCTGTACATTTTTGAGGAAAAAAAATATTAACAGAAATAGATTTTTGACAAAACAAAAATATTACCAGGAAAATAAAAGTTGTCGGCATTAAATGACACATTGAGGTTGATATACCGTAAAACAAATCAAACCAAACCAAATCAAATCAAACCAAAAACCATAGCGTCCATGAAAATGAAAAATTGAAAAAACAAAAAGACAGTTAAATATATATAGTTTCAAAGCATATAATAGAGAACTGAAAGGCAGAAATATAAAATATTTGAATAAAAGCTTATTCTCTAATATACTTTGAACATTTTAATCAGGAAAAATAATGCAAAATGAAATTTGAGCTCACGTTTTTATATTAAACCGAAGGGTGCACATCCTATGCATGGTCCATCAAAATATTACTATGCCACACCGGTGGGGCATGCGCCCTACGTTGAGAATCATTGCTCTAAAATGATAGCTTGATAAGGATGCCCATAGAATGCAGAACGCGACTCTTGTTATAAGTTAAAAAACTGGGAGAAACTATGGTTTTGCGTGTAGCTTGTGATATTCACTGTGTCACTTTACGTTCATCTGCCAAGTTTGGCTTCAGTCAGTTATTCGCGTATTTGCTTTTGGTACGTATAGCATTTTAAACAATATCAAAATGATACATGAAATTATATCCAATGATTAATAACAAATCTTCGGCGGGTTTAACCAATCCGAATTTCTTCTCGTATCAGGAAAATCAGGCATTGAATTTTCAAGGTGTAACACGCGTTAAATCATTTATTTCCCCAAAAACGCGCCCACTGAGAAAAGTCACGTGGATTTTATAAGATAAATTTCTGAGAGGCACTTATCGAATAAGGTTAGAACTTCGGCAACCATCAATACATTTCATTGCCGGAGAATTTTGTATAATGCGCAACCAGCAAATAGTGCTACAAAATTCTGGAAAAAATCCCATAAAACCTGAAACATTTACTATGTAGTTTTGATTTCTTTCTATCTATCTATCTATCTATCTATCTATCTATCTATCTATCTATCTATCTATCTAAATAGATAGATAAATAGATAAATAGGAATAAAGCAAAATGAAAAAAAAATATTGTCAATAATACTGATGATATTTATTTTATATTATAAGGCCTTTTGACTAAACCGAAGCACGAACAGGAAAAAAGTTTAAAGTCGGAATTTTCGGACACGCCTGTGTTCTTTATCAACGAGATGAAAAATAAATAGATGAGGTGGAACCCACTTTCATTTACGTCGAAACTTCTAGTTAAAAAATATTTTCAAAACCAATTCACACAGTAAAGGATTAAACAGGAGATTAATGAGAATACAGTTTTCACAAAGGGCCTTCTACAAAATCTCCGCATACTTAACTGTGTCAAACTACAGGGCTAAAATTATTAATTTACTCACTGTAAAACAACACATAAAAACAACAACAACAGAATTTTCCGGAAGAGTGAGTTCGATTTCATTTTTTATTTCTATTTGATAAAGGACACAGGTGTGTCCGAAAATTCCGACCTTCTCTTCATGCTTCGAGAATGAATGAAAATTGAATTATTTGCCGTCAAGGATTAATATGAAATTCGTTTATGAAGAGTAAGGCCATGCTAATTACACTATATATATATATATATATATATATATATATATACATATATATATATATATATATATATATACATATATATATATATATATATATGTGTGTGTGTGTGTGTGTGTGTGTGTGTGTGTGTGTGTGTGTGTGTGTGTGTATGTGGAATATGGATGTAATGCCAAACATTTAGAAACAGTTGACTTTTCGTTCGTACATTCGTGTGAACAACAACGGCTTCGCGACGCGTTATGAATTCTGTGATGTATTTCAATCATTGCGTCTGTATATTTATGCAGGCACGTTTCATGGCTGCCCCTGAGAAGTGATTTTCGGGGAGGGGTGTAGTTACAGGAATTCTCTGCATATCCCATACATTCTCAAATAGGGTTTAAACCTAGTAAATGTGGAATTCAATGCAGTAATAAGAGATAGTCCTCATAACCCTTATACCAGTTTTCTGCCGGCCGGGCTAGAAAGGGGCTGGAGTTAATTTCATGAAACGAATCCTCACCACCTGGAAACCCGAAAAATCTAAAACGGTTCAAATGGGGTCTAAAAAATTTGCCTCATGGCAGATTCCAGCTTGCTAAGAGAGAAGTAGACAAAACCTTTAATCGGCAAAATTTTTCCGAAGTGGTGATATTTACTGTCCCAGGTGAGGAATGGCAACCAACGTTAACAACGGTAAAACCACATTTTCCCAGTACGATGTGTAGGTTACTCGGTTGAGCAATAAAATAGCACGTTTTTTAATTACCATACATGTATGTCCTCTGCCTCTATGGTCTCTGTGAGCGCCTATTGTTTTTACGTGCTACATAGATAACTGTCACGAATCAACATGTCTGAGGGAAGCTGCAATTGCTATGTGTTGACAAAATGCTCTATTTTTATTGCCAAAAAAAGCATTCAACAGTTGAACTGTTTTACGCCCTGTCTGCACCACACGTAAAACAAATAATGTTTTAAAAGAACATGCTCACTCACGCTTAAAATGGTGAACAAACAAAAAGTAAAAAAATAACAAAAATATTCTTTCACAATGTCCTCAAAAGAATAACAATAACTGACGTCATATTTTATATATTCTTTGTTGCCATTTCATTCTTTTATTTAAGAACGGATACGGAATCATATGCGTATAACACTGTCACTGTTTTCAGGCGTCATTTCCAAATTAGATTCCGACAAAGCAAGCGGATGTGACGGGATCCCAGTCGTCGACTTAAAGAAATGGGCTCCCAAACTGGCTCCAATACTCTAAGAACTCTAAAATTATTGCCTCACTGTTTCCTGCTTCCCAGTCCGCCTCTGTATTTCCTGTTTTTAAACATTTCGGAGAACCATCTGACTCCTTCAAATTATCGCCCTATTTGTCTCCTACCTCGTTTTCGCAGAGTATGCGAAATTCTAATCAATGCTGAATTGGTAAAGTATCTTACATCTCACGACCTCCTCTCGAACAAACAATATGGACTCCATTTCCCCAGGTCTACGGCTGACGTGTTAAAGGACATCACTTAATTTGTAACCCTAACCCTTCTCTGGATAATACCCGTGAAGCACGGGCCGCGGCTCTCGATATCTCGAAGGCGTTCGACAAGGTTTGACATTCTGGCCTTTTATGCAAGCACCTAGGCTACGACATCACAGGACGAATTTTTGATTTTTAAAGGCAATTCATCCAAAGCAAGGCGGGAGTGCCACTAGCACGCAAGGGGTTACAGAGGCTTGAGAACAAGAGTAAAGAGACGTGTCTGGGGAAAGGATACAGAGAAGGACGGGCAACAAGCTCAAGGAATAATCAGATGTCGATTGACATTACACTTGAATATTCGAAGATTATAGTCATCGGGGAAGCAAGTAAGGGGAAGAGAGTTCCATAGATGGGAAGCGCGGGAGAAGAAGCTGTTTGAGAAGAAGAGACAGTTAAATTTAACCGTTTTGACAGTGAAAGGTTGGGACCGAGATGCCAGCCTGGTAGCACGTTTAAATTTAAGTAGTCCGGGAACCAGCTCGTCGGAACAGTTGCCGTGACAATATTTGTATATATATATATATATATATATATATATATATATATATAGCGATTTTAGACTCGTTTCGAACGGCCTCGCTTCCAGATTATTCACACGGACGCAGGTGATGCCAATGCCGTATCCAGGGTCCTACGCTGTTTAAAATCTGCATCAATGATCTCCTTGATGCCATCGGTTTCTAAATGGGTATTTATGCAGATTACACTACAATTTACTCCTGTCGCTTTATCAAATCCGAAATATCTAACAAATTAAACCTAAACGCTTCTCTTGAAAAGGACCTCCAGTGTTTAACTGTAGCAAGAAATGGCTTGTAAATTTTAACAAAAATTAATATTTTTGTATCCAAATTTAAAGATATGTACCACGCAATATATATTTAGAAATTTAATGCAATACTACAGAGTGTCAATTTGACTAAACGAAAATTGCATCCCAAGAAAAAGCAATATTCTACTGCCATTTATTAATATATGCTCGTTTAATTTTATGATAATTAGCGCCAGACGTTCATTCCTCGTTTTGTGCCACCACATGTATCCACTAAAAAAGAATGGATGCAGTGATACATACATATATTTATATATATATATATATATATATATATATATATATATATATATATATATATATATATGATAAAATATGGTTTTAAGTTATGGTATATTTCTGGGTAAAAGGGCATAATATCAGTGATAGAGCGTATGTAAATATGAATATAAAGTGGACACTTTGGGTCAACACCAAATAGGGACAGTGTGCTTCATGCTTCATCTGTTCAGGCCTGAAGTTACCGTTGAATCATGAAGCAGCATGTCGCCACTTGGTTTTGACCTAAATGTTCACGTATATATATACCTAAATGTTCACGTATATATATATATATATATATATATATATATATATATATATATATATATATATATGTATGTATATGTATGTATGTATGTATATATATATATATATATATATATATATATGGGGTGTGATGGGGAAAATGTCGTGAGGATAGTGAAGAGGATTCAAAAAGAGTTGGATGTGATGATGGTGATTAAGAATAAACGGCAGATCGGAAAACTTACTCTGATCTTTGTGATGAGAAAAGAACTTCTAAATCTGTTGGTTTGGGCCTCAGACGCAAAACTTGGTCGGCATCAAGAGCCTTGAGGATGTAGTGCTGCCTAGCTCAAGATGGTAGCTGCTGGAAAAATACTATGTCTGGAAATACAACTCTGCACCAGACCACACAAGCAGGAGAACCCATTCATGGCTGTCAGACAATTTCGGCATCAAATCACAACTTATATCTGGATACCTAACTCCCCTGATTGCAATACCGTTGATTTTTATGTTTGGCGCAGCTGAGTGAGATTTCTACAAAACTCCATTGCAACACGAAAATTGGACTGAAGTCAAGGATTATGGCAACATCCACCAACTTAAACAATGACCAGTCTTGAAGAATCACAGGTGATTCCGAAGTCATCTGGCGGCCGTGGTTGTAGCCAATGGCGATTTTATTGAATCAATTTACTCTTTCGTATTTCAAGATATTTCTATGGATTCTTGGTAAATATATCCCTTAAAATGAGATGTCACTGTTATTTTCATTTTTCTGTAATTTAGACGACAATTCATCCATCGCACATGTCTCTGTCTTTCTCTGTTTCTCTCTGTCTCTCTACATATATATATATATATATATATATATATATATATATATATATATATATATATATGTGTGTGTGTGTGTGTGTGTGTGTGTGTAGCTAGATGCATAGATATTGATATATATAAGATAACGATATATATATATATATATATATATATATATATATATATATATATATATATATATATATATATATATATATATATATATGCCGGTTAGGCATATAAGTTCATTGGCCTTTTTTATTTATACAAAATGTGAGGATTGTGTTTTTTTATTACTAACACAATTTTATTTAGTTTCTTGTAAATAGACTAATTCATACTGTAAATAGACATTGGGGTTTAGATTTTGAAATTCTTGTTTTATTCCTACCACCACTCAATAAGATTTGCACATATGGGAACTATTTAGGTCTTCATGGAGACTGTGAGCTATTATGGTGAATGCAGCATGAATGGTAAGTAAGAATGTGTTTTTATGGAGTAAGGTAAATTGCGGTATGTTTGGGTCAATTATTGTGGCTAGCCAGGTTTAATTATAATATACAAGAAGACATACCTTTCCTCATTCCCGCTTTTGACCTCGTGATACATTTTTGTATTTATTAAAAATTAAATATAGCTTTTCGCTATGGTGCCTAGACCTTTCAAATTTAAGCGCAGTTTTAGATTGTCTATAAGGTCTCATCAATTTACAGTTTAGCTGGTTAGATGTAACCATAAATTTTATGCTAACAGTTCCTTTTCTAGCATTTCTTGCTTGTGGAACATCATTCAGGGTTGGTGTTTTCTAGTCAACATTAATCTATAAATTTAACTGCACTGTCAATCACTATCTACTGTCCACCTGGTTACCCTTCCTCCGATATTGTTTCTTAGAAATGTTCCTGGTTATAATTCTTCCGTACCCAGTAACCTCTTGTGTCCCTATGGCTTGATTTAAAATTTGATTATAAAAAATGCTCGACAGACACTCAATGTAAAGGGTTGCTGAATGAGTTTTCTGATATGAATAGAAAGGTAGATAGTAGCAAGTGATGTTTGTGAAGCTAAAGAGGAGAAATAACTACTGACTACGACATGAAGCAGGTAATTCTTTAGCGTCCGTCGAATCATCCTCGCAACGTTCTGTTCCACAAAGTAGCAGTTATTGCGGGGAAAATCCTATCTTCTTTAATTTGGAACGTAGATAAAATGCACGTGGACAAAGCATTCTGTGTCCTAGTTAAAAAATGTAGAACGAAATAATGGAGATCATCCGAATATTTGCCTTGGAAAAAGTTATATCATAGCGTAAAATATCTGGTAACTGTTTAGACAGAGGACGGCAAGTGCGACACTGAGATCCGTAGACGTATTGGAATGGCCACGGGCGCATCCCAAAAGCTGGGCAGAGTATTATAAGACAGGAGGATTTCTCTGGTATCAAAGAAAAGAATACTGAGCTATTACCTGAAATCTGACCTCCTTTACGGCAGCGAATGTTGGACGGTTTTCTCAAAGATGGAAAAAAGATTAGAGGTGACGGAGATGTTCTACAGAAGGATGCTGGGGTTTTCATGGACCAAGCGTGTGGGCAACTATGAGGTTTTGGAAGGGATTCAGACAAGGAAGAGTCTTATACTTAACATCAGGAAGAGGCAGCTGAAGTTTCTGGGACACGTTATGAGAAACGAGGGTTTGGAGAATCTGATACACACAGGTCAAACAGAGGGAAAGAGAGACAAGGGAAAGCAACCTATGTCATAACTGGCGGGCTTAAGCAAGTTGATGGAAGAACTTGGTCTGGGGGCGGTGGCAGAGGGAAAACACTTATTGAGAACTACAAGGAATAGGGGAAGTGGAGAGCGATTATCGCCTACGTCCTGAAAGGACACGGCACATACAAAGAACAAGAAGTGATCTTGTATTGTAAAGATAAATAATGGTAGGTACTTTGTGGAAAGATAGAGACGACCATTTTCCCAGCATCTTTAACGGTGGATGAACAAATCTTAAATTACTTGCAAACAAAATGTATCATTATGTGTCTATATTTCTGAGATGAGTTATTATGTACACTATTTACATTAATCGGACTATTGTCCTCATCATTGTTGCTATATTTATCACAACGTTTCGGCTGATGTACGCTCCGGCCTTCTTCAGGTGATTGGAATGTCGAACTGAACCCTTTATTTCGCTCGCTGATGTAGACTGTTCTCGTTCCACGTGCCATGTCTAATGGATGTTAGTTATCAGTTATCTCCTGGTAATTCCCTTATCCAATTTCTCCACCGCCTTAGCCAGGTATTGAACTCACATCTCCTTGGTTCTGCCACTGGATCTAACCAACGCCTTTATTCACTGTGCCATGCGTTTCATTTAATGGTATTACTGCTAATTATGGTCATTGTCTGTATTTACTTTGAAAACGAGTTCGAAAATAATATGCAAGTCTCGTTTCGTTGAAAAATAAATTGTATTTTTAGATGAAATAAAAAAGACATCCAGTAAGAAAAAAAAACAAAAAAAAAAACGCCACAGTGACAATGCTATAAACGGCGATGGAACAAACACAGGCATGTGGTTTTATTCCTTTCTCAAAATAAATAAAACCACAATTGACATTTAATTATGCATAATACCAAATAAACTGGTTTTAAAATATAGCAACATGTCTTAAAATAGTTCATCTTCATAGGATATAATTTTCTTCATCTCGTGGTTTCGCTGCCGAAATACAAGTCGGATAACTTTAGCTTTCGACGTTAAATCATTATTTTTCTTACAAATGTTGATTGAAGCGAGAATGTGTAAGGATGTGTTCTTCTTTACTCAAATAAAAAAATATTTCATCTGTCAGCCTTTGTGCTAGTTATGTAATAAAGAGCAGCTTGGAATGAGTAATCGAAGAGCCGAGTTCGTTCTATTCAGTTATGCAATGGTGGCTAATGACATTTGGTGGTGGCACAATGTCTAAATTGTTAGTTTAGAAAACTAAAATCAATATAAAGACGAGGCCAAGTTTTATGTGGGCTCTACGGAAAACCATTGGAAATCGCTGTTCTACCACCACCATATGACATTAGGTAATATCAAATATATTAACAACACTGCCCTTTCTAAATTTTTTGGAAGCTGAAAAGCTAGAACAAAAACAGAGTTATTACAAGTAACGAAAGCTAAATCATTCAGCGAAAAGGCAACAGATGTAATTTATGTCTTTCTGAGAAATTAATAATCCTGAAAAGCATAAACAGTACTAATCTCTTAAACAAAAGAAGTGATGTAATCAGCACCTGCCTACATAGATTCAAATTTCTACGCAAAGACCTTGACCCAGATTATTATAGTCTAGCCGGAACGGAGATCACATATACTAGAATTGATATTATTTATTTTTAATAATATTTATGCCTTTTGCTATATTTAATATACATTTATATTAAACTGTAACACATTTAACTTCTTTTGCTAATCCGTTATTTCCATTACCTTATCTTTACCATTTTTTATTATTATTGTTTTGTCTTTTTCTCCTACCTTTAGTCTTACTATTGGTAACATGTTTATTTATTTATTTTTATTTGTATTTATTAGTTATATTAAATTCTTTATTTCCTCTATGTATTTTCATATTCATATGTTTATACTTTATTTTATCTTATTTTATTTTATCTTATTTTCATTCATATGTATTACTTTATTATTACTTTTGTTTTATTTTAATTTTAGCAAGACAAATTTTATTATTATTGATATAACTAATTTTATTTAGTTTATTAATATTAATTTTAATAATAATATTAATTACTTTATTGATTTTAATAGAAGAATAGAGTAGTTCTCTTGATTACGAAACGTTTTTTCTTATTCATTCGTTTTGATAACAACAGCGTCTCTTCAAGTTAACATTTATAATTCTCATTTCCAACTTTATTTTCCGTCTTACAATTTAATCTGTGTCAAAATTAAAACCAAAATTAAACTATAATTCATTTTAATACTTTAAGAACGATAATAATCCACCTCTACAATAAAATATCTCGCGAGAAACAGTAACATAAAGTAAGCGGTGTTAACCCGAAAAATTACACCTGACGAATGCAGAATGTATGAAACTTGTATAAAAGTTGTGCGATCAATGTATATTTTTTAATGTATTAAATAGCTCTGTTATTTAATATTGAGCACCGTTTTTTACACTGTATATATATATATATATATATATATATATATATATATATATATATAAGTGAACATAGAAGTCAACGCTTAGAGGCGACAGTCTGTTTCATGCTAGATGCGACAGTCTGTTTCATGCTAGATGCAATCGTCAGGCAACTGTTGCCTGACGATTGCATCTATCATGAAACAGACTATCGCCTCTAAGTTTTGATTCTATGTTCACTTTTATATTTACACACGCAATATCTCTGATATTGAGCACTTAAACCCATAAATATAGCACACTAAGACTATATTTCTTCATATACATATATGTATGTATGTATGTATGTATATGAACGCTCACTTGTACATCTTCATATATTTATCTATATATATATATATATATATATATATATATATATATATATATATATATATATATATATATATATATATATATGTATATATATATGTATATATATATATATATACCTAGAATAAAAATATGTTTCGGCTTTAAATAACCTACGAAGGGTGTCAACCATAAAAAAAGAAATCAATCATTCAATCTGACAACCTCTTTTTAATACGATTTCCTAGTTAAAGTCACGTAATTATGTGTAAACATATATCATTTGACCTGAGTAAATGCTTGTTTTCTTTCAGTTGCATTTAAAACTAGATAATGAGGCTCTGTTTTCAATCTCTAATAACACATATACTAAAACGAAAGAAGGGATTTTAGTTTAATTTTAATTTTAGTACATATATATATATATATGTATATATATATATAATATTTCTGTTATATTTATACAGTAGGCATTACTAACTTGAAATCAAACAAATTTACACAATGAGGTGCCATAATGCTATGTAGACTGTTCTTAATTCATTTTTTAAATAGCACTAAAAAATGAATAATTAATATGTAACTTTCTCTGGTCTTGTGAAAATAATCAATTCAGATTTAGTTCGAGAAATTGTTGAGATGTACTGAGGAAATAGTCTGAAATGGAAGGACCGAATGAACTGTATGGGTGAATTTGAAATATAACATCATTTAGAGTTAAACACACACACACACACACACACACACACACACACACACACACACACATATATATATATATATATATATATGTATATATATATATATATATATATATATATATACATACATACACACACACAATATATATATATATATATATATATATATATATATATATATATATATATATATATATATATATTTATTGTCATCCACAGACAGACTGTATCAAATTACATCAATGCGGCTAGACATATGATTGCTTCAAGCCGAGACCGAAACATGACTGATTCGGCAACAGTCGGAGATTTCCCCTTAATCGGCGCACGGTCGAAAGAAAGGCGAATTTTTACGTACTCTGTGAATAAACACGCTAATGACTGATTAAGATTAAATAATGAGACACACCCTCATATATAATAACATTAAACAAAACACTCGCACACACATACATATTATATTAACATATAACAATATAACTTCATACTCTCTCTCAAACATACATCTATTTATATTAATAATAAATAGAACAGCAAACACACACTTTCTCTCTCAAACACATACATGTATTAACATTAAACAGTTGAACGGCACATTCATACAGGCAGCACCGCACGCACACACACATATATTAACATTAGACAATACAAACACGCATTTTCTAGATAAAGCTGATAAATGAAAAGCCGAAGATATTTGTGTAGTCTTCAATTATAATATTTTCTCGGGAAACTTATTTGGTTGTTCTTACATTTTAATTTACATGTAACCATATGTAGTTTTATCTACAGAATCTATTTTCGGGAAATATGTTATGAAATTCAGTCGTGTGGATAGCTGGCCATGTACGTTTCTTAACAAACATGATCAATTCGAAACTTAGATTAATCCACAGATCGTAACAATAATTAATTGGTTAAAAACCAGATTATTTGTTTCCAAATATATGAGCGTGCGTCACTTTCAAAAAGTCAGTTATGTTCGCCAATGCAAAAATATAGTGTGCGTGTTTACCCACCAAACAACTGTGTACCGTTGTCATCTGTTAGGATTGCAATATTATTGAAGGAATTAATTCTCCAGGACTTATCCGAGTAAGTGATGAAACATGATCACCTATGTTAACTATAATAATATATTTGTTTGATGCGATTGGAATTCTTTTCTACTTGCATTTACACAATATAAATGTTCTTCGTTGAATAATTGTATTAATATGATCATTGGGACTATATCCTATCTTCTCGAGTCTTTAAGACTCTATCCTTTCTCAGTAAAGTAATACAACATAATATTAATCTCTTCCCTCTGTTATTTTATTCGTTGCTTCAGTAAGATAAGCTTAGCAAAATAAGTATTAGTATGATAACTAAATAGACGTATAAAGAATTAGCATCTGCTGAGTGGATATAATTTAGGATCCGAAGCGGTTGTCTAGGACCAGACTTTGCCTCTCCTCGTCGGTTCTCAGATTCAGCATTAAGATTGGATAATGGGGATTACCTTCTGTGAAAAGACAAACCAGATTTCCAATGTCCCTTTCCCGTTTCACAGCCCGTGTACACCAAATCGATTCGAATGATAGTTCTCCTACCAAGCAAGGATTGATAGCCTAGTTCGTCCTGCTATGTAGTATATAGGTGATGATGTGCAGAAGAGATGAACAAATGTCTTTCCCAAATACATTGGTGTGACGTGACATGCATATTTGTCAGAATAGTACAAGCATTAGGAAAGGACTGGATACATTGGCTTAGCTATATTACTATAGCGAATTTTAAAAGGGAAGGCATATAATAGTTTTCAGTTATGCAATTTTCTGTGTAATTTTAATGAATAATGATCATTTGAAATTTTGTATTTTGTTCAAATTCAATCCACATGAAATAATATATACTACAGATAATAGTATTATATTCCTATACGTATATTTATAAAATAATAATAATGATGACAAGAACAATGAGAATATATTTATGTTACATATGCATATATACATTCTCCGTACACACACACACACACACACAAACACACACTCACACACACGCACACACACACACACATATAATAATTATTATTATTAACCGTTACTCAGTGTTTGAGGCGATAACAATCATCAGACAGAAATACGCATGGAGTATAAATTTTAGATAACAACATCATATATATATATATATATATATATATATATATATATATATATATATATATATATGTACCTGGTTGCTTTTTAAAATTTGCTATATTTAGTGGGTATAGGGTCAATATGGTATATAGTGCGTTGATTGCTGACGCAATATCCAGACTATATATATATATATATATATATATATATATATATATATATATATATATATATATATATATAGGAATTACCATGTTTCAAAAATAGAAGCTAAAAACTTTCAATTCAATTATAGAAATTAAATTAAATTAAAGTACCTAGTTACGTTTCATCATTGAATTTCGGATTATTAACCTAACGGTTCTTTCCCATTTTTCCATATATTTGCACACACACACACACACACACACACACACACACACACACACACACACACACACGCATATATATATATATATATGATTATGATGAATGGATGCTCCTTCTTGGATGGTCCGTGACTTAAGCGACACTCGAGCCTTAAACTCACCCGAGACATCAAGTAGAATAAGTAAATACTATTCATCGCTAAATATGTAGGAAAAAAATGGTCGCTTCCCTGTACCGCCTCAGTAAGTACCTGACTCCTCGTGCTATCCTCTACCGTTACAAGAGACAGATCAGATCTAAAATGGAGTACTGATGTCATATTTGGGTGGGAACTAACCAGTCGCTTTACCCCTCTGTCTTTCTCTGTCTCTCTGCCTTTGTCTCTGTATATCTCTCTCACTCTTTCTCTCTCTCTCTCTCTCTCTCACACACACATACAGAAGGGGGATGTGGCAAGTCTCTCACTGTCACTCGCTACTCCGATAGAAAGTGCTAGGAGTAAACTACATTTCTTGGTGCCACCAGTTCTGACTTTCACGGCTATGACCCACCATGTCATCAACTTTCATCCGTATCCGTAAGAAGTAAGTTTCACACGAACATCTACTTCCCGCGAACAACTGCTCTATGGAAGTGACTCCCAAGAGGATGTTTCCCAGATCACCACAATCTTAACCTGTCCAAGTATAGGTTTAACAGTTATCCTCCCACCCTTACTCTAACCCTCTTCATCGAGTGGCACTTCGGCCTTGTATAGGGTGACGCTAACTCTAGAAAATAACTATGTATATGTACTTTGAGTGTCGAGTTTTAACGTTTTGTATTGTTTTCTTTGATTATTTGTTCGGCGTAGTGGATTGTTTCCGATTATTTAACAAACACAATAAAAATAGTCTTAAATATATTTGATGTTAATGTTCTGTTATTTGTCATGTGTATTTTTCTTATATATTGCTTGCTTTGTTGCAGACTGGCGAATGTATTTTAAGATATCAGAAGGTTAGGTTATCAGAAGGGTTAGTGATGTTGGTGTCCTTAGACCTTCATCTACAACAAATTAAAGAAGCAGGAATATTGAAGGCAAATCATTCAAGAGAAATCAAAGTGTAAACAACATAATTAAAAGTTTAACAATTAAAAGTTTAACAATAACATTGATTTATATAAAATTAACATACACAATTAAGTCAGATATTGTTGGACAAGTGTGAATGGTTGAATTGGATTATGTAGTGTATTTATGCCAAGTTTCAGTGTGTGTGAAACTGTTACTAAGTTTTGTGTGTGAAATTAAACAAAAGTGTTTGGTCGTGTACAAAAATGTCTTTTGTGAGATTTCAGTCAATAGTGTGTATGAGTATGCTTGTTTAAATTGTTCAAAGTTGGTAAGAGTTGTGTACCTTTAGTTGTTTTGGTGTTTGATTGAATGTTTACGAATACTTATTTAGCAGTGTGTTATTTGACTTTCTTTTGTATTGTAAGCAATTGTTCCTGGGAGAGCGAAATGCTGTTTGTTGAGTTAGAGAAGTTTGCGCGGGAAAAGTGTATTTGGTCAAAATTTTGACTATCGTGGATTAGTTTGGCATCTCTCCAGGGTGAATTTCTGACTGGTTCGAATCGATTCGGACGATACTATTTATTGTGTTTTAGGTCTAAAAATCGGCTCAAAAACGTTAGGCGCGAAAAGATATTTTCGCTTAAACTTGCTACAGTTTTAGAGGTCTGAGCCAATGAAAAGTCTAGTTTGCTGAAACTAAGATGCTGATTGGTTAATAGGTGATTATTGGTGTAAAGTGCATTATCCCGGAGGGGTGAAAGGTAGGTATGGACTATTCCATCAGCTTTCTATTATTTATTATTTTAAACAAAACACAAGACATATCCGATTGCATTGGACACATGGCCAGGTTGGGTATATATATATATATATATATATATATATATATATATATATATATATAATTAAATAGATAGATAGATAGAATGAATGAATGCCGCAACATATTAAAATATTTTGGAAACAAAATTAATGATTCCGTTTCATACAAAATACCAACTAAAATATGAAAATCATTAATAACTACAAGAAGAGATTAGTGGCTGTGAAAAATGGCGATTCTACAAAGGATTAAATGAAGATTATGTATTCTTTTTTGTATGGTACGAATACTTTTTCAACTAATAAAATGAATTATTTGTGATTTATTTATATTAAATCAAATTTTTGTCTGTTTTCTATGAATATTTAGTTATTATGCATCTGTGTACAGTTAAGTAAATGA
>OZ038480.1:134492092-134562092 GCA_964036315.1 Acanthosepion esculentum
ATATATATATATATATATATATATATATATATATATATATATATATATATATACTAGAAGCCAGTTTACACAGAAGATTCGTTTAGGTGAAACCTAGGTAGGTTTGGCTGTCTCCTTAGGATTTATTCTAGTTTATCACTCTGCTTAGCGTATTGAGCACTCTACGTTTTAGTCTTTCTACTAGTTTCTTTTCATTGGACTAATGACTTAAAACACTTGGCGATTTGTTTTGTCTTGTTCTGATGTTTTTAGTTCTTAATACATACATAGAGATATCTATCTATCCATCTCTCTCTCTCTCTCTCTCTCTCTCTATATATATATATATATATATATATATATATATATATATATATATATATATATATATATGTATATATATATATATATATATATATATATATATATATGTATATATGTATATATATATATATATATGTACATATATATATGTATATATATATATATATATGTATGTATATATATATATATATATATATATATATATATATATATATATATATATATATATATATATATATATATATATATATACGTGTGCAGGACAGTAGACAAAATATTTTTGTAACAGGGGCTTAATATGACTTTCAGAATATTTGATTGGATTCGTCTCATGTATACAATTAATGGCATAGCCAGATGCGAAAAACATCTAAATTGGACTCATGGAATACGAATAGGCATATAAGTGAAAAAAAAAGCCCAGTTCAGTTAAAAACATTCAAAATGAAAGCAAGCTGATGGAATAAAGGAAATATTTGCCAAGTTAAATATGTCTCTACCAACCTGGAATCTGCCTCTGTCACAAATAGCAAGGGTCCGATGTCAACAAGTTAGCGACGTTTGTTCAAAAAAAGTCGAAAATATTATGTGATCATTGTACAGAAATCTGAACATTCTGCCAAGTCCTGCAGCAGGGAAATTGCTATAAAAACATTATCCAGCTAAAACTTGGTTTCTCAGATTAAACCCAAGTCGGACAAATATTATCTCCTGACACTGAAATTTGTTTGAATATTCGGAGAAAGAAAGTAATAAAAATCCCATTTGCGTTAAACACATGCATTATACATGCATGTGAATATAAAAGGCCGGCGTGTACTACCACGGTACACTCTTACTGGAGGTTATGCGTGTAACCCGCGCTTACATATCAGCATTTGCTTTTTTCTACCTACACTTATATCAAAGTACACTTTATCTTAACTTTGACATGACGACACACACACACACACACACACACACACACACACACACACACACACACACACACACACACACACACACACACACAAATATATATATATATATATATATATATATATATATATATATTTAAAGTACAGTTTATGTGTGTGTGTTTGTGCCTGTGTCCAAGAAACTCCTCCGCTCCCACTGGTCCGATTTCAATGAATCATAGCTCATTCAAAAGCCCTAGAAAATTTAGGCACACGGAAGGATTTTCATTTACCCCAGATTCAGAGTTACAAGATTGTGTGGTTAAAAATATATATTAATATATTATACTAGCCATTATCTTTGCTTTCATGGTTCAAGGGGAGTAACTCTTATTGTCCTTTTGTATTCAAAATTGCAGTGCACATTTTATTATAAACTAGCTTAAATGACGCACTATCTGGTGACATTTAATCTAGTTCCTATGGAGGACTCTTGGTTTGGCCATCACCACAATAGCTAGAGAGGAATAGGTGCGATAGGCGTCAGTAAACTACAGAAGAACTCAAAACTGATCGCTGCATTTAATTATTGAATTAATGTTTAATCTTACCTTAATCTTACCTTTTAAAAGTTCATCGATATTTCTTCTGCAGTTACTTAATTTAAAGACGGTTTGATATACGTAGATCCTATTTTCCGTACAATTATTTTTATTTCATGGGTGACGGAACAGGGGAAAATTTATAAGATAAAATTAATATAGTGTAAAGATGGAAAAATAGAAATTAGAATTAGTTATACGTTCAACATTTGAAGAGTTAGAGAAACATAATAGTTAATTATGTAAAACCCATATCATGGAATCTATATGAATAATTGCAAAATTGGAGCACAATTCTCCCACGAATTCTGAGATTAAATATCCCCAGCTCTACTTTATTAGTAATTTGTTATTTACTCGACACCAAAAGAAGTTGCTTTGTGACACAAGGTCGGTTTAATGTGGGGATCGCAAGCGGGTACATCCGGTCTAGTAACAACTCTGTCATGGCTCTCAGAAAATTTCTACGACCACATTTTCGGCGACTAACTCCCCAGACTGTAAACCCCTTGATTATTATCTGTTTGGGCGCATTTGAGCGAGAGACCAACTGCAATTCTTGTAACATTAACGATAAACTGAAGGCAAGGATTATAGTAGCATACACCAAATTAAACAAAAAGACAGTCCAGAACAGTTACAGGAGATTCGAAAGGCGTCTGGAGGCCGTGGTTGAAGCGAATGGCGATTTTAAATGATTTTCTGTCATTTTGGTAAATATACATGTTAAAATGAGATGTAAGTGTTATTTTCATTTTTGCATAACTTAGACGATAATTAATTCATCGCTCCATATATATATATATATATATATATATATATATATATATATATATATATATATATATGTAATTCGAAAATTATAACATAAATATGTTATAAAATCACTACAAAAATAGTCATTTAGTTTGAACACTTCTGGTGCTTGTCAAGTGACCAAGGGCACTTGATAAGACAACAGAAATGCTGGAACAAAATGGCTATATTTGTAGGGATTTTATAAAATATTTATGTTATAATTTTCGAAGGAATTATATTTGCTCTACACTGTATTGAGCACTCTTTTCAGAATACTATTTTTTGGTTAGTGGAACAATCCTATGTTACTCCAATCCTATACCTGGGCATATATATATATATATATATATATATATATATAATAATCAGACCAACAAAAAACTAGAACCTCGCGAACAAAGGAAGAGAAAAGTAAAAATTATGGTGTATTTTGGTGTTTGCCTACATAAATTGAAGTACTCAAGCCCTAGACTATCAAGAGAGAAAATTTTTTTAACACCGTCAAAACTCAATTAAGCAAAGCTCGTGTCGCTTCTCAGGTTTCACACTTAAGCATTAGTTACATATATATATATATATATATATATATATCTATATATATATACATATATATATATATATATATAATTGTTTACTCTTATATATATAGTTATATATATAATTATATATATACACACATATACAATTATATATATGTCCTCATATATGTATACAATTATATATATACACATACAATATATATACTTATATATATATATATATATATATATATATAATATATATTAAATATGTATATATATAAACATACATATATATATATATATATATATATATATATATTTAAGACATTTTTTTATGTTTACACGTTATTTTTATAGATACAAATATTTAAGTAAATGCTCTGTTTATAATAAACAGTATTAACAACATTTACCGGTCTGAATGTCCGAGAAATTATTTTAAACAGATCATTTACTTAAATATTTGTAGCTATAAAAAGAACGTATAAACATAATAAAATGTCTTAAATAATTGTCGAACTTTGTCCTTTTCATATATATATATATATATATATATATATATATATATATATATATATATATATATGTGTGTGTGTGTGTGTGTGTGTGTGTGTGTGTGTGTGTGTGTGTGTGTGTGTGTGTGTTTGGGGGAGTAGCAATTCTGTTAAGAAAGGTGAGAGTGCCGCTATTGAATATTATCCAAATATTAATCTACGCCCAGGCTTTTCCCCTATCTATCCTTTTCTAACAGAATTGCTTCTCCCCCAAGCAAACACACACAACTCTATCAAGAAATCAACAGAAAATGCTGAAATCCGTCAACACAACAATAAAAACACTATCTCCATACGTGACAATACTTGACAATATGAATATAATAGAGTTTTCTCAATTTTTCCAGTTGCTAAGGAAAGTTGTTTTGTTAGTTACTTTGGTTTAATAAATTCATTTCGTTTCTGCCTTGAGAAATGCGCATTGAACGAAACGCGTCGGTTAATATTACAGTTTTTCTATTGTCTTTTACGTTTATATACATACATACACACACACACAGACACACAAACACACACACACACATATATATATATATTATAATTATTTTTTAAAAGTATGTTAAAAATTATAATTTAGGCCCTACTTTAGGATTGACCACTGTTTTTAAAAAATAAAAACAAAAATACTAAAGAACTGCGGATTATTTACCTAACGTGTTCTTTCCTATGTTTCTATATATTTACACACATACACACACACACATACATACATACATACATACACACATATATATATATATATAATTATTATTATTATTAAATATATTAAATATTATATCCGTTTAATTAACTGTTCCCGTACGATCACCGAATGTGCGGATGGAGTAATGGAGAATGCCTCGGAAGAGTTAATCGGGGAACCAAGTTCTAATTCCAGTTGTGACCGTCATATTCACATACCTTGCAATGATATGAATCGACCTCTCCTCCCCACGCTAACTTTTGGTTAGTTACTGTAACTTCTATCGCTAAAACATTATTATTTCCAAAGATTAGAATGAAATAAGATAAAAATTACGTACGCAATATTTAGATTTTGTCATTAGATGATGATATCCCTGCTAAATGAAACATTATAAGCAATCCATTATTATTCATTTATATGATGAGTTCTATGTTTTATCATGTATTTATCATGTATTGTTATCACTTTTACTGTTTGGAATAGAATTTATCAGTTTGAGTTGATCCGATTTTATTTATGCCTTTTTATGTGATTTTCTCGGGCGTCGATTTGAAAATTAACACAAAATTATTGTTTATGAGTTCATCTTGTTCTGTGAAATTAGTTATCGCTATTTTCTCCATAAGGCCACAGGTTGTTTTATTTGAGATTTTGTTGGAATCTCTTACTGTTTTTCTCATTTCCCATGTTATTATTGGTGTATTTTCTTTGGTGTTTTTTAGTTGTCATATATAATTTGAGAGGGTAGTACTATTTACTTAACTTTTATTTTAAGTGATGTCATGCGTTTAAATTCTCATTTTCCACATACGTTCTATATTTTTTCCACGTTTCTTTAGGTTTTATTGTAGCATAATATATAATGTTATGCTGAGATAGTTACAAGCGAAAGAGAGGTAAATAAATATCTATATATTTATAAAGCGTGAATAAATTACTGATGCCGCCAAAGCACATCATTTGGATATTCATGCAAAAGTCAAATAATTGTCGGATTTTAGTGAAAATTTTAGGATTCAAAAAATGAATGTAATTTTATTAGAAATGTTTCTTTGTCAGAAAATCTTTGTACACATATTTGTTTACATCTAATATCTCCCACACACATTTAATGTTATGAAGTTTTTGGAGAATTTATATCATCAATTTTATTTTGCAAAACAGGAGCCCTAGTTACAGAAAATCTACTCTGAATCGTAAAATAAAAGAATAAATAAAATTAAGAAAGTTTAAAACTTAAAAAAAAGTTTTAATTGCTGATATGAATGTGATATATTATGGAGCTATTGTCTTAAGAAAAGTAAATCACGGAATAATGAAGTTTTACAGGAAACGTTTTCATTTTTTGAAAGTTTAATTCAAATAAATTATAAAGTTTTAAATATCCTATATTACTTTATACCGGATGATATAGTTATTAAATAAAAAAACTGTATTTATATATCATAAATGAAGTAGCTTATTACAATTCAGGAAACGCAGTGCCAGATTTTTGTAAACACATGACATTATCAGAAAATAAAGCGAAAACGATAGCGAATTTAATGCTAAAGTGCCTAAAATCCAATAAAACATTAGTTTACTTAGAATTAGATTATTGGGTAGTAAATAGACACACACACACACACACACATATATATGTATATTTATACATGCATATATATGTATGTATGTATGTGTGTATGCATGTACGTACGTATATATATATATATATATATGTATATATATATATATATATGTATGTATATATATATATATATATATATGTAAATATATATATATATATATATATATGTAAATATATATATATATATATATATATATGTAAATATATATATATATATATATATATATATATATATATATATATATATGTAAATATATATATATATATATATACATAAATGTCGCTCACGTTATATTCGTCAGTGCTGATATGTACCTCTAATTAAATGAAATATAATTTAGAGTTTACAAAATGACGATGTCAGGTGTAACAAAACTTGATAGTTATTAAATTTATTAAATTAATGTAGACATATTGTGTATTAAAATTCTTATTGAAAAATGTATAGAATAAAGTATATTATATCTTGCGGAAATGTCAATAGTTAGTTGAAACTTATTGTACATAAACTCACACACACTCGAACGTGTATATATATATATATATATATATATATATATATATATATATATATATATATATATATATATATATATATATATATATATATACGTGTGTGTGTGTGTGTGTGCGCGCGTGTGTGCGTGTGCGTATGTGTGTGTATATATACATATATATGTGTATGTATATATATATGTGTGTCTGTGTGTGTATATATATAAATATGTTTGTGTATATATACATATATATATATATATATATATATATATATATATATATATATATATAATGGGAAATAAGTAAAGCACTATCAAGCTAAAATAAAACGAAATGCAATAAACACTTTCTCGGGGAGAAGATAGCTACAAAAACCTTACGTGATAAAACAAATTACTAAATAAACGATCTAAACTGATTTAAAAACTGATATCAAAAACATATTTATTGCGTTAATTAAAACTCGAGAAATAAGGAATACTTTCTAATATATCACCAAGGCAAATGGAAATGTATGCACTACAGATAATGCAGTTAATATAATATACTTTATATAAAGCCATTTCTCTTAACTATTTAGTAAATAAGATAAGCAACCTCCAAAAAGGAAGCAATAAACAAATAAATAAAATAATAAACAAATTTAGTAATTAAAAAATTAATTAATTAAATTAAATAAGTCACTACAAATTTACGAAAAATAAAAGCAACAAATAATAAATAAATACCAAATACCAAAATAAACAAGAATAAATACTGAGTGAAAAATGTTACAAATAATACACGGCATTAGCTATAAATAATCACCTTCTAACCCACAATTATTTCAACTCAATAACATTTAGAATAATTTGAAATATAACCGTTGCCGCCTACCAAGTAACCGTTATCATCATAGAATAAACCGGAAATACCTTACATTGCTACCCATAATACCCTATTGACCAGCATATATAAACAGACGAGCATCCACACAAAGCATATAGGCTTAAACTTCCTTGAAACAGACAGGCGCCACTAGGTTTTGACCATATTATCCATTCTTTCACACACACACACACACACACACACACGCACACACACACACACACACACACACTCGCTCTTTCTCTCTTACACACGCACACACACTTCATATTGAGCAGGCCCGTAGACATCTATTACACGGTTTAAACAGTCTACTCGTACACATAGTATGAACTAAATATAATGTTTCCGTAAAGTGAAAAACTAGTATGTATATTTATATATAATGATACACACACACACACACACATATATATACTATATATATGTTATCACATATATTTATAAAATATATGTAATAACGCATACAATGCATACTTTTTTTAAATATATATAATTAGTATGATTGACAAGTTATTACAGTTAATTTTTTTATTGTATGCGAACAATCTTTGTTTACAAGAAAATACAATAAAATACTTAACAAAAGTAACTTTTTCATTATTTTATTGAAAGATATTTTAGAGACGTATGGCTGTCCAAATGTGTCCCTACACACCAATATATATATATATATATATATAGGTGTGTGTGTGTGTGTGTGTGTGTGTGTGTGTGTGTGTGTGTGTGTGTGTGTGTATTGTACGTCTTATATTGGGGAGAAAGATTGTCAGTTAAATAAATGTATATGTGAAAATCATTTACCTTAGACGATAGTGTTCCTTAAATTCCTCGAGAAAATGTAAGACATTCGTTGAATTTCGCATTGTTTTTCCGTGGCGCGGAGGTCTCAACTGCCAATAGACATTTTGCCTCCAACTTGTGCGGTCGTCTCAAAAAGCCATTTGCTTCGGCGAAATGATCAGAAGCAGCAAAAAAAAAAAAAAAAAGAGCCATTTCCAGATTTAAATGTCGATTAATGTGAGCTGTATAAAGAGATATAATACCATATGTAAAGAACCAACACTGACGCTATGGCCATATAGTATGAACGCACACAGGCATACACACGCACACACACACACACACACAGAATTCATGCCATTCTATAGAAACGATAGGCACTAGCTTCCAACACCTATTTGTTTCCAAGATCAGACATTTACTGGGACGTACTGTTCGGGATAATATTTTGTGTGGATAGACGACTCCCGCCCCGAAAGGTGCGCGCAAACGCGTACACATACGACAAAGATCATATAAACACACGAGTACACACACACGCACATATATATCTGTATATATATATATACACACACACACACACATATATATATATATATATATATATATATATATATATATATATATATATATATATATATAAGCAGATTAGTACACACTCATTGACCTCTTATTTAGGTCAATATGAATAAATGGTATTTTACGTAAGTTTCTAATCAGCAGTCAATAGATATAGATATTGAAACATCGTCAGGTCAACCTGCTGAATTTTATTTCAGGCATTAATATGAGAAAGAAAGATGATTTAATTGACTTTTGATGCAGCATGATCTTTGTCGCTAGATAGGTCATCTAATTTAAAGATTAAAACCACAAATATAAGCTACTTCATCGACATTACTTCTTATCTTTTCCCAAAATTTTACAGGTACCCTAGTGTATGCTTTCTTAATTATTAAAAGCTTAACCTCTGCAAAGTTGGAGTCAACCGATATCTATCCTACATATCCTCATAATCTGTCATTCTTCCTTTTACGTCCATCCATAAATATCATTGATAGGATCTTCCATAAGCGTTAATCTTGCATGTCATATTTAAAATCCGGTTCATTTAATCAAATCTGATCTAATTATTTTGTTTTACTTACGTCATATAACTAGATAACATTTACATTCATATATCACCAAAACAAAATTACACTAAAATTATTAAAAAAAGTTAATAATATCGAGCCCACTTTCGATTTCACAGACGAAAGAGAGAAAAAAAAGCTACCATTTCCCGCTATTCTGATAATTCGAAAAAATAAGAAATTAAATTTGTCTGAAAATCATTAAATAAATATTCTTAAATAAGTTTTTAAAACAATTAAACAAAATAAATTAATAAAGTAATTATAGGCATCAATTTGATATATATATATACATTTAATCACACTACTTAATGCCTATCTAGACGGTATACGTTACACGTTATCCGACCACAGCTTCATGAGGACTCAGTTAAACACCCACAAACCTATCAGACTACATCCGAAACATACTAGTAGAAAATAGACGCCTAATAAACTCATTAACACGTAAAAAAGATTTAAATTAATGGAAGCCTTAATAATAAAAAGAAAAATCCAACACTCAATAATATTAACTACGAACACGGCCACAATGTGCTGACAGTGTACAGAAAATAAAACATCCTTATAACTCTAGATACATAAACAAAGCCCATACTTCCAGTTAAAAATAAAATAATGTAAAATAAGATTATCCTTGATAATGTCTAAGAGTGTAGCCAAAAACTTTAAGAATTAAAGAATATTTGGGCTGTTTCTACATACTCTTGGTCCAGAAAAGAAAACACTCGATCGAACAGAAGAAGAATTAAATAAAAAGCTTAATCGCAGTAACTTGTCTGTGGTCTTTAGCGTAATATATATAAAAGAGGGATTGCTATATATAAAAGAGGGATTATATATATATATATATATATATATATATATATATATATATATATATATATATATATATATATATATATATATATATATATATATATAATATCTGGATAAAATAAATGAAACAAAATTGGGTGTTTTTTTTATGAAAGTATTTATTTCTGTGTTTTTGTATATATTTATTTATTTAATATTTCAGACCACCTAGGTCTTTCCTCAGAAATCAAATGAAAAGAAAGTATACGTGGCCTCTCATTATGCTATATATATATATATATATATATATATATATATATATAATGTATTTAGGCAGCAATCCCTCATATATATATATATATATATATATATATATATATATATATATACATATATATATATATATATATATGATAAAAATATAGTTTCAATGTATGCTATAATTATGGCTTATGGCTTAAATTGTTCAGTACCATATAAATAGAGTGTATGTAAATATAAGAGCGGACAATGAAGTCAACACCCTACGGCAAAAGTCTGTTTCATGCTTAAGCGCAATCCCCAGACACTATCACCGCTGGGTGTTGACTTTCACTGTTCCCTTCCACACACATACACACACGCACATATATATATATATATATATATATATATATATATATATATATATATATATATATATATATAGATCATCTTAGACTTCAAATCATACTCATAAGCTGAAATGTTATAACTTAGTGTATATGCGCGACAGAGGTCAAGGTCAATTTGTGCCAATCCTGAAAACATCTAAGTGGTAATGATATGGCCTGTCACTATAAGAGTCAGATGAAGTGAAAAGTGGGATATCTGTAATCGACCTTCACTTTTAAGCTTTGAATGAGTTCTAACAAAAAAATCACCCACACCACGTAGACACGGTCGAAAACTCCTCACTCCCGTGTTTAGGATGTACCGCTGTTCGGACATCTAAAACAATTCCAATTTTGTGGAACAAACAAAAGAGGGAATGCTTGTTTTAAATTCTTCAAGTCTTGGATAAACTGTAATCTACTTTCAAAAGTCTCATTCAGTAAGCCTCAAACATGAATGACTCGTTGGCCATGTATTTCGCGAACATTTGTAATATATATAAATAAATCAATAATGGGGCACCTCGAGGCGGTATAGAACAATTACGACTGAGTAGTGAGTTCGATCCTCACTGGGTACCCGGTGCTACATCCAGGCTACATTTGGAAAATTACTATATATATAAATCAATAAACTATGACTATATTTTCATCCACAGACAGACTGTTTCGCTGCATCACTGCTCATCAGTGTGACTAGACATCCGATTGCCTCAAGCCGGAATCGAAAACCGCCTAATTTTGCATCAGTTGGAGATTTTACTCCTGAGCTATCACCGCCCCGTACAGAGGAAGGCGGATTTTTATGTACGTATTCTCCGAAAAAAACACGCCATTGACCGAGAGGGTTCAATTCTTAGAAGAGATTTGCAGTATTAGCAGTAGTAATCATTTTAGTCACACACACACACACACACACACACACACACACACACACACACACACACACACACATTTATATACGTGTGTGTGTGTATCTATGTATGTGTGCATGAATAAATACATCTATAATGATAATACTAATAAAAGGAATGACTTGCCCAAACAAAATTATACGCCCAAATATCTCCTTTCTTAAGAGAAATGGTACTTTAAAAAAATTATACATTATGAAAGTTTAAGAAGAACATCTCCCTCACGGACCACCTTTTTAAAAACATTAACAGTAATAATAATAATAATAATAATAATAATAATAATAATAATTATAACAACTTTTATATAAAACCTGGCATGACAGTGTGGGCCAATATCTGCACTGGAAAATTTGCAACTACTACGGGAAGGAAACTGAAAGAAACTGGTACGAACACCACCCTGACCCGGTTACAGAGATAGGACCTGTTACAATTCTATGGGACTACACGATACACACTGACAGAACAATCAAAGCCAACCGCTCAGACAGTGCTTCCTTATTGATATGGCAGTCCCTACAGACTGCAATGTGTCTTTGAAGATATTCGAAAAACTGCCAAAATACAAGGACCTTGAAATAGAAATCTCAGAAATATGGCACATGGGAACATCAACAATCCTTGTTGTAGTTGGAGACCTTGGACTGCTTGGAAAAGATTCCAGTAGGCTGATTGAAGGGATCCCTGGAAGTCCATGCCTCAAAGAGATACAAAAAATTATTCTGACAAGTACAGCCCACAATTTACGACGGGGCTTTATCTATGTAATTATTTTTTAAATTTTTTTCTTTGCAGTGGAAAGTGTCATGATGCCATTTCTAACCTTAGGTCCCTGGGCGGAACCCGGAAAGAAATGTGTAAACGCCATATATCAAAGAAAATAAAATAATAATAATAATAATGACATTATTTCATTTTCATCTAAAAATAATGTAAAAATTACATTACTAAAGCTCCTAAATAGTTGTCTTCCTTTCAAGGAACCAAACGCGTTCAAAAGTAAGTTCCCTCTCTTATATTTCTTATTTCCTGTTATATATATATATATATATATATATATATATATATATATATATATATATATATATATATATATGTATATATATATATATATGCAGAAATATAGTCTTAAAGTGTGCTATATTTATGGGATAAAGTGCTCAATATCAGAGATAGAGCGTGTGTAAATATAAAAGTGGACATGGAAGTCAGCACTTAGAGGCGACAGTCTGTTTCATGCTAGTGCAATCGTCAGGCGACTAGTGCTGTTATTTTTCTCCGCTATTTATATAAGGGTCAGTGGTGCATTATGGGTAGTCTATTTTGGCGGTTACTTTTACCGGAAGTCGCTTATTTGTTTATTTATTTATGTCAAATTATTTTGCTTGTTTTTTGTTTGTTTTTTTATTTTTATTTTTATTTTTTATCTTATATATTTATTTATTTATTCTTTTATTTTGATCGGTGTTTTTGGTTAACGTAGTAAAAATTTGTTTATATAGCTTATTGTTGGTAGTCTATAATGGCCGTCATTTACCGGAAGTCGCTTGTTCGCTTATTTATTTGGGTCAAATTGTTTTGCTTGTTTTTATTTATTTTCATTTTTATTTTTTATCATATATATTTGTTTATTTGTCATTGATTAAATCTGTTTGTTGAATTTTGGGGTGTGATGTTGTGGTTTTTTCTGACTATTATTTAGGTGGGAACAGTTTTTTATTTTATCTATTTAGGTTGGTTATCTTTATTTGTTTTTGTTTTTTTAAACGGCTACTTTATCGTAATCGGTTGTTAGTTTATTTATATATTTTGATGTATTTAGATCGATTTATTATACTTGTTGTTATTTATTTGTTACACTATATATTTTTGGCTTTCGGTTTTTAAGTAACGTAGTATATTATCTTTTATTAATGTTTTTATTTTTATTTGTATAACAGTTATAACTTTCGTCCGTTCTTTTGTTTTGATTTTATTTCGCATATTCTAACAGGTGTGGTTTTGTGATTTGTTTGGAGTGATTTATTTTGCTTATTTTATTGTTGTTTGTTTATATATTTATTTATTTTTCTATTTTAAGTTACGTAGTAAAAATTTGTTTTCATGTCTACATTTTGAGATTAGCTCGGATCTTTTATTTAATAATTTATTTTGATCTGGGAAGGTAATGATAGCTATTTTTTCCTCCAAGCAAAGTTTGCAAGTTTTTGATAGGTTGTTGTAGGCTGATGATTTTTTCCTTATTTTCCAAGGTATTTTTGGTGTGGTGTGTGTTTTGTTTTTTATTTCCCAGATATACTTAGAAAGCATTGTGCTGTTCGCATATTTACTATTTGTGAAAGACATTTTGTGTACATAATTTCTTTGTTTCCATGGTCCTTCGGTTACTCCTATATATACTTTTTCTTCATTATCTGCTGATTTTGTCGTGGCTTGGTAGATTACGTTGTTTTGTAAACAATTACCGTTTAAGGGACATTCGTTTTTTATTCTGCAGTTGCACGTGGGTTTAATTTGTTCGTGTGGTTTGTTAATAATTTTGGATTTGGAGAGAGTATATTTTCAGCTGTAAAATATTAAAGTCCCCACAATTACCTGTGGAATTTCGCAAGCGATGAACAAGAACTTGTAGTTTCGTAAAGGTGCTTTGAAACATCTTAGGAAGTGTACCAGTAGTAATTAATAATTATGTGTGAACGAAGGTATTACCAATGTATAATGTAAAAAAACTATTCCCAGCTTTGATAAAGCTATAAGAATATGCAGTTTCTTCATCTAATTTGGTTGTTTTATAAAAACCATTTTCTTGCACTTTTGAACATTTAAAGCAATCGGTGAACGTCGCGTAAAATGTCATATGCATTTAGCGTAAAGTAATGTGACGATGCTTGCGTAAAAGTATGTTAAATGTGATTTCATTCATCTCGCGGAAGGGGTAACAATGTAGCATTCGGTTAACTGCTCTCCATTGCAATTGATTTTTTCTTTTTTCTGTTGCAGTCCGATTTACCTCCCTTTGCAAGCTTATTTTTCATTGGCTATTCCACATACAATTTTTTTATATATATTCATGTCTGCAGTAAATGCTGGTACATAGAAATAATCCAATCGAATGTGTTCAGTAGAAGCACAGTATTATATTGGAAGGGCTATCAAATTTTCTTACTTAATTTAATTCGATGAGGTTTCATTTATATCTCATGGACGTTTTACGTTTACTTGTAAGTCTGCCTGAGTTATTTGATATATAAATATGTAGAATAGTTATTTCATAGATATAAAAACAGAAAAAAATCATGAACCAGTTATTGTTAATAATAATAATAATACTGAATGGCGAAACAGAGAATTTGTGTTACAAATATACGAAGCTCAAAATGTCCAAAATAACACACAGAATGATAATGGGATTCCATGTACATGCATCACAACCAATTTGGCGCTATTTGGTGATAGGATTTGATAGAAGTAGCGTATAAAATAGCAGCTGGAATGGAGATATCGGCGAGCCGAGTCCGAATTTCAGCCGAGCTAGTTGCATTCACTTATGTGCAAATAATCATGGGAAAGAGTATCAATCTATGTCTTCTCTCAATCCATATAAATATGATTAGCAAAACATTGTCCTATAGCCTTGGGTATGAATCTAGGAGAAGGACAATTCTGAATTCGAAATTTGAATTGTCGGCGAACCGGCTCTCCCACCAGAGGCCAAATGTAAACAAAAACAAAAGCTGTTAAAGGGAGGATTAACACCTCAGTCCACACTAACTATGGTTTAAATAAACTCACCAACCCGGAATAGGCTAAGTGTGATAAATCCGGCTACATCCCCGAGAAGGCCCAGGATTTGGATTTGAATTTGGATGACTATTAGGATGAAATCATCACGATTTCAATCAACACATAACTGTTAGTTTAATTACCTGTTCCTTCGTGGATATGTGTATTTGAGAACAGACATGGGCAGGATATATGTTAAATACACCCGAACGTAATGTTACGTAGCATGCACCGTATTTAATATTCATATTTTTCTTTCAGCATTATCAAGGACATTAACAAAGCAGCTTCCAATCTGACACAGGAAGTAATAATGCACTTAGGGATCATTTCACAAGACATGAACAACAGTATCTCGGATATAGGCAGTTTCTTGAAAGTGTCCAAGACAGAAGCAAATTACAGGGATCAGATATCGTAAGAATGAATGAATTCTTCTTGCTGCTTTCGCTGGTTCCTAGGCCTCATGAATTTAAACGTCTTACGAGGCTGGCATCCCGTTCCCACCCCTTCACCGTTGAAACTGTTAGATGTAGACGTCTCTTCTACTCCAATAACTTCATGTCTCGCACATCTCACCTGTGGAACTCCCTTCCTTATTCCTGTTTCCCTGACAAATACAAGCTCCAACTATTTAATGTAACGTCAATCGACATCTCCAGCTGCCTTGATCTATCCACTTCCCTTCTCCACATCCTTTCACCTATCATTCCTATCTGCTCTCGCTCCAAATCTTCTGTAACCCCCTTGCCTTGATCGATCCACTATCTTTCTCCACATCCTCTCCTTTACCACTCCTATCTGCTCTTCCTCCAAACTTTCTGTAAACCCTTGCGTGCTAGTGGCTTCCAGCCTTGCTTGGAGTGATAAGCTTTAAAAAAAGATCCAGGTTATTAACTGCAAGTCGATGAGGGTTATCTCAGAATATCTTGTGGTGATAGTGTTCACTGATAGACGTGGGGTGTATGATAACTTAAGTTTTAAGTTTAATGGGAAAAAGAAAAAGCAGATCATATCTGAGAAGGACCGGAAGAAAGATGTGAACCAATCGACGCGTGTGATGAACAAGCGCAATAATTTCAAGACAGCCAGTATGCACTGATCCTCTTTCAATGCGAAGGATATTGATTGATTCGTTTTTACGGCTTATCAACAGTTTTCATGTTATTTGAATCCAAATAGGTTATAAGAAGATCTTTTGGAAGATAATAATGATTTAGTGATAAAGGTCTTTCTAATTAACCCATAGCTGGAGGGAGAAGTGTTGGCTTCATATCTTTCGTAATGGTATTTGCCCTCATGTGTATATATAGAACCTAACAGGAATTGGAACTCAGCCCTTCGAGTCATTATCAATAACACCAATTGCACATCCACATTTAAAACACCTGGTATTCCAAAACGGTCAGCCATCTAGGTACTGATCTGGTTCGACATTGCTTAACTTCGTGATGCAGCCGTAAGATATGTGAAGTAGGACGATATGTACTTCTGTGCTGACACATCGGAAAGACCCAAATTTATAAAGAACAGGCTTACAACGATTTTTTATGGTCTGAGTGATGTGAGTAAGAGACAGCTAAAGTTTCTTGGACACATAATGAGGAAGGAGGGCCTGGAGAATCTGATAATCACGGGTCGAATAGAGGGAAAAAGAGACATGGGAAAACAACACATGACATATTTAGCGGGCTTAAGCAAGTGGATGACAGAACGTGGTCTGGGGGAGGTAGCAGAGGGAAGGGACTTGTTGAGAGCTTCAAGGGATAGAGAGAGATGGAGAGCCTTGATCGCCTACGTCCTGAAAGAAAAAGAAAATAATGCTGGTCCTAACTGCTGTGCCGACGCCTTCTCGATACGGTCGTCAATCCATACTTCAAGTCAAGGACTAAGGGAGGTTGTGAGTAGCTCAGCAATATTCTACTCTTCTCCTACATGACAAACGTAACTGAAAAATGGGGAACTGAAAACGTTCAAGACTATATCATCCTCAGCAATGGATTCCTTGGGATAGACATTTGAATCCTATTGGCTACAGACTTGTGAACGTCATTGTGTGGGAGATCTTTTTAATTTCTTGATTATTTGGCACACATTGTGTGGGCGTAGATGTGATGGAGTAAGGGCAGAATGTGAATGTATGCAAGTATAGATAATCATGAAACTTTATATGTATTTATATATTTATCGGGATTGTGATACTTACTCACGCATACGTACACATAATTAATTGAAGGTATTATCTGCATAAACACAAAAATTTAGATATATTGGAATAGAATTTATATACACATAATATATAAGTGTGTGTGTATGTGTGTGTACTCTTTATGTGTAGGATTTTCTCAGTGTGACGGCATAATTTCATATTAAATTCACCGTACCAAGTCTTGAATGTCACTAATCAGTACTACCAGGTTCTTTAGGCATGACTGTGAGCAATTAACTATTGCTAGCCAACGTTCAGTGGGCTGTAATCTAAATAGAAAGTAATTTAATATCATATTGTGTGCCGTAAATGACGGATGAGCTTAAACCTGTGACTCCTGTATTTCAAGAAAATCTATATAAACCGACATAGACAACAAATAAATCTAATCGACGTCATTTAGTAACTGAAAGTCGACAGCATAATTTACTCCCTATTTAGAGTTATTTTCTCGCTAAGAATGTTTAAAAGCGAGAAATGAGAAAAGTAAGAACGAGAAAAAAATAACAATTATTTTTTCACAATATTCTATGATAAAATTTGGAGATTTAGACATGAATCGTCGTCTTCATTATGACGTCTACTATTAAATACCTAATGAGTCATGCGCTGATCTAGCAAATACTTCTGACCATATTTTAAATCTGTTCAATGATAAATTACCTCTACGCATAGACGATTCAGGACACGCTTTGTAAAAACTTCACAGTTCTTTGGGAATTTGATAAGGATATTAAATAATGTGATTTATCTCAGAAATAAATTTGATTTACTGAAAATAATATATAAGAGTTTGGGATGAATAGTTCATAGGCTTCATATGAAAGAGTGAAGTTAGAGTTTAAAATCTGACATGCATTAAATTCAACTCTTATTAATAACTGCGTTGTTTTAGTTCAGGTAAACTGACATCTGCCTGCTCAAAGAAGACTTCAAAAGTAACTAGTAGCAGCTTCTTTTGAAAATGTATATAATTTGACATTAAGTGCCTGCAGAAAAAGGGTTTAGTTCCCAAGGACATTCATAAAATATTGATTACTTCATTAGGGGATAACGCCCCAGATTTATCAACAGTGCAAAAATGAGCAGCTGGATTTAGGAGGGGAAGGAAAAATCCTGAAAATGACCAAAGGGCTGGACATCCTGCAACTGAAAACACAGAGGTAAAAGTTGATTGTGTTTGCCACATGATGATTGGCTATAAATCAAATAGCCAATTTTATTAGTATGTCTCGTGAGAGAGTTGATAATATTCTAATCAATGAACTTGGCATGACGAAGGTTTTTCTTACTCATTGGGTATCTCGTCTTTTGACATCTGATCGAATGAAGGCCAAGGTTGTTTCATTTGCAAGGATAGGATGCAAAGGCATTGGGTCTTCAAAATGCCATACCATCAATGGAGAGTACTATGCCAATCTGCTGAGATAGTTACGAAATTCTATTAAGACGAAACAACCAGGAAAACTGAGGAAGCTTGCCGTGTTTCATAAGGACAATGCTCCATCACACAAGTAGTTGGTTTCAATAGCTGTTGTGTGCGTCCGTGGCCTTGAACTAGTTGAATTCATATCTTCTGTTGATGGCTTTATTGACCAATTAGATGAACAGATTTTCAGATATCAGTTTACCTGGCAAAACGAATGCAGTTTTTTATAAGTAGAGTTTAAATTTATGCATGCAAAATTTCACAGCTCTCTCATCACTCATTCATAATCAGCCTATAACATTTTCAGCCCTTGCTTGGTTATGCTTTTCCTTGTATCTTACCGTGGCTTCTACAAGTGTCTTATGCGGTATAGCCATTAAGTATTATCATTATTCCGTTATATTCAGATAAGTAATTCTTATTTATTGTTTAGATCATTACTCTACGGTCGATAGTTTCTCGCATTTTATTATTTTCTATTACTCAGAACTGCACACTTATTATTGTCTGATCTTCATAACTCGTCCTTCAAAATTAGGGATTCAAAATTCGTTCATTGTAATTCGTTCGAGGAATAGTTTTATTGGTGTGGCGTAAAAATCCATAATGAAGTTACTTTTGTGGAAATTATTTTCACCAGCTAACATAGTTTATTGCTTATGACAATGTTTTATTCTGGTTTTTCATAGTATGGAGCACAATTTGACAATTTTCCAGTTAATTTCTTATAACAAGCATTTTTCTGTTAACTGTTGAGTTAAGCATTATTTCTATGAATTACTGAGAAGCATTTTTTAAAATGTCTGAAAATAAATCCTTTTGTCTGTCAATTTCTGAGAAGAAGCATTTTATTTTCTGTTAATTTGACGGGCATTATATTCGTTTTTTTATCATTCATAGACAGTCGATTGTTTCTCTAATCTTCCTATTTTGTATGTAAACGGGAAATGATTTTCAGTTATTTCCTATTAACTTTTCTGAACGACCTTTTTCGGTTTGTTTATTATGCTTCGCTTTCTACTTGCTTGTACCTGTTTAGTGTGCCTTAAAAATCCGATATGAAGTTTCCATGTTTTAGTCATCCTTCTGTAAAGTAAAAAATCTCTTTCTTCTTTGATCTTTATGATTCTGATTTTTTTTCTACTCTTCTTAATGTGCTGAAAAAAATTAAATCAACATTACTTAATCTCTTGTAATTATTCCTTTGAGAATGCGTATCTTTTAGTCAAATAATCTTTATAAATCTATTGAACTTTCCTCTACATTTCTAATATGATGTGAAAATATGAAATGAAGCATGGCTTTTCTATTATTCTGCGGAATATATTACTTAATCCTTTGTTCATTATAATTCAAGATATGCGGCCTTTCGGAAAGAGAAATCAGCGACAGAGTTTGTTATATTCACTTTCGAACAAATAACCTCGGAATTGGCATAATTCATTATCTTCGCCCTCATTTATGGGTTAAAAATCAGAGATGAATGATCTCTCTTTTGAGGTGGTAACTAGTCTAGAAAATGAAAACTCTAAATTCAAAATCAGCGTGTTGATGGATGGGCTCCGTCAGGCCACTGAGCTCTAGACGCCCCACTGCTTCTCTGGTGCTACTACGCCCATTGTCGATTTTGGGACTGGTGCCAAGAATTGACATTATACTTCTATACCTTTGTTGTTAGGTCATTATATAGTGGCGTGCAAAAAACTTTTTCCTGGGCGGTACGAGAAGCTGGTAGGAAAATTTGATGTCCATATCGAATTTTAAATAAAACCTCATACTAAACGCTTTCCTCTCATATCAATTTCTTGTAAAAATGATAGTTAATAGACAGATTATATGTATTTTAGAAAGGGGAGTTAATTTTCAATCGCTCTCTAGGTATTAATAAGGATATTTGAACTTAAACCATGTAAGACTATCACTCCTTCATAGTCAGCTTATGGACCTTTCAGCCCATTCTCGTACTGTATTTTTTACAGTAATGTTAACCCTCTACAAGGGACGGAGGTCATTCGGGGTAGAAGGTTACGTTAAGTGGTAGTTTATATGGATAGGCGGAGAAAATATCGGTTGACTCTAGATTTGAACAGGTTAGGATTGTAGTGATCGGGAAATATCCCCTAGGGAGTTTGTTCCATATGTCCGTGGCTCGTAAGAAGAAGCTGTTCGAATGAAACATATTTTTCGCCGATGGAATACAGAGTAAATGTAGACGGTATGTTGCGTTCTAGCCGCGAAGGTCAGTACTGGTAGAAACAAGAGGTCCAAGCAATTTCCATGGTAGTAGCAATAGAGCAGTGAGAGATTCGCAACATCCAGCCTGTGAGAAGATTTTGGAGGGTGGAAAATATTTCTTCTCCCACAAGGACTCGGAGACACTTTTGAACTCTATCAAGACTGGAAAGTGGTGTCTGGGCAGCTCTTAGGGCCTAGTTATCTGTTGAGAATCATTTTAAAGATTTGGTTGAGGATTTCTTCAGTTTTCTTAGTTTCATGAGAAAATCTCAGGTCAGTTATAGATTTTCTATTATTTAAGCTGATTCGCATCCTTATCTTCGTTTTTTGAATCTAATCACCCAGTCTATGCTTCGTCTCCTTGAGATACTTCGGTGGAAATATGTTAGCAGTTTTATTTTCTCTTATGACGATTGTGCATGTCGTTGTTGCTTGAACGTGATTATTCCGTCGTAGGTTTCTCACACTTCTTACGATGTGCAGCTGGTTTAATGCATAGCATCGCGGAAAGAGAATTCGGGAGGCCGAGTTCGAATTAAAGTCGACCTCGTGATTTTAACTTACGCGCAAATACCCTTGGCAATCATATGAATTCATCTCCTCCCTCCACAGTTATGGGTTAAATAGTAGGAATTTTATCTGAAAAAAAAAAACATTGTTATCTCTAAGAAATTAATGCAATATTCATTCGCAAGAAATAATTATTGTTACAATTTAAAATATATTGTGGCTTTAAATAACTCAAAAAGTGTTGATAAACCGTAAAAAATCAGATCAATCAATCCCACTCTTCTTCGTGTGATGTCTGTGATAAAATGTTTATGTTTTCTATACATTTTTTCTTCGGAGCATATTATTTTGTCAGTTATGATTTTGATGATGCATCCGCCAATTTACTTTTGAGAGGCCTCTTCATTGATAGGCTCTGTTGGGAACTTGGTTTGCATAATTATCTTCTTGTTTGACTAATATGACTAAGCAGATAGATTTTCCTGATAGCTGCTTGAGCATCTTAAGAATTGATACTTTACATTCATTATTCTGAAACGCATATTTAGTTATACTGTTTGATCATTACGATTCGATCGATTTTTTCTTCAGCCTTCTCGGCAAGGAGTAAAAATTCAAGATGAAGAATTGTTATTTTCTATTAATTATTCTGACGAGCACAACTTTCATATGTGATTTTTATTATTGTCTCATTTCTTTCCCTCCTATTCAAAGAGCTTTACGATTTTACGTATATATTTAAAAGTCAATGTATAATTTTCTATATATTAGCGTGTTTGTCTGTATAGTGTAGACGTACCATCTTGTAGGAAAGTTTTAGTAAATTCATCGTGTGAATTTGTCAGCTACTTCATTTTTCTGCCTACATATATGAAATCATAGAAGTATCAAGAAATTGCGAGTTTGGTTAGAAAATTGACATCAGTAGGAACGTTGACTTTCTTCTACGTAGCTGTTAATAGTGTCGGATGTTAAACGCTTGGGCGATCAAGTGTCTTTCAAATTCACGATCGCCCAAGGGTATTTGCGTAAGAGAATGTAATCAACCGGACTGGAATTCGAACTCGGTTTTTTGACTTCGAAACTGAACAGGTTATCCATTCCCAAGAGCTCGCCCGTCTAGATTCTGACCGGAGTCGACTTTGCTTAAATTCAGTGAGCAGACAAGAAAAGAAATATGGCCGTAAGCGAAACTTTACTACTGGTCAGTAATTCATGGCTATTTCAAATAAATTAACGCGCACACACATGCACACGCATAAAGACACAGACATACACGCACATACAAGCGTACCAGAGAAATCAACATTGGATAATGATTCACAGTTTCCCACCTCATGTGAACCTCGTGATCTGGATATCGCTTGAGGCGTGAAACGGAAATTCACCATACTGCATTCATTTCTATCTCCACACTGTAACTCTACTGGGTGCGATGAATAAATTGTCTCCATTTTATATTTTTTATTTCGCGTATACGCGTTGTATTTTATTATGTCGACGGCTTAGTATAGTAGGTTCAGATGGATACGGTCTGTGAGTAAAAAAGAGCGACATGGCGCAAATCAGTCCGCCAGCAATTTGGAAACAGAATGGTGTACTGCTCGGTATTCGCTCCCAAAGTTCCAATGTGAACATTTCAGAGTGTTTAGGTGTTAATCTGAATACAATGCAGAGGATTAGGAAAGAGTTAGATGAGTCTAATTGTGATTATGAAGGTAAGGCAGCTCGGAAATCTTACTCTCATCGTTCCGATAAGAAAATATGCCAGAATTTGTTGGTGAGCTCCTCAGACTCAACACGGAAGACTACATCAAGTGTCTTAAGGAGGTAGAGCTGCCCTGAGTCAAGACGGTTGTTGCTGGAAGACCCTAGTTCGGGCAACAGGATTTTGCACCATGCAGAAAAAATAGTCATGGTTCTCAGACCACAACACCACTTACATCTGGCCATCTAACTCCCCAGAGTTCAATCCCCTTAGTTATTCGTTGTGGGGCGCAGTTGAACGAGAGACCAACAAAACTCATTGTAACATCAGCCGAACTGAAGGCAACCATTATGGCAGCATTCACCATCTTAAACAAGGAGGCCGCCCAGAAGAGATGCAGGCTGTGGTTGAAAGCAATGGCGATTTTATGGAATAAATTTACTCTTTAGTATTTAAAGATATTTCTGTGTAATTTTGGTAAATATATCTGTTAAAATGAGATGTCACTGTTATTTTTATTTTTGTGTAATGTAGACGACAATTTAACCATCGCATTATATATAATGACAATATTGGCAATCAGTGTGGATATTTCCAAAAGGATATATATATATATATACAGGAAGCGCTCTATGTCAGAGACAGAGCAATAAATAGTATTATAATAATACGAACCCTTAAACAGTCATTTATATCTATTTCATTGAGGTCAGAACATTGACCTCAGCTCTTCAGATCCTGTAATACAATCTTGTTCGAGTTTTATAATGCTATATATATATATATATAAATGTATAAATGTGTGTGTATGTGTGTGTGAGTGTATGTGTGTGTTTATGTGCGCATGTGATTATGTCTGTGTGTACAGGGTAGCAATAAAGTCACTATATACTTATAAAAGCGTCGCCAATTCCTGTAGGATAACACTTCATAATTTGTGTTACTTAAAATGATTCTATTAATCGCACGCTTTTGTAAATATTTTAGCAATAATCATCCTTGAAGCAGTGATGTTTGGTGATGCCAGGGACCCAACCCCTTGATTTATGCTCCTAAGGCTCAAGTAGTGAGCCGGGTAATGTGAAATGTATTAAAGGCATTTTAAATACGTAAAACCAAATGAAACATGAAATGGACACTTTATTCAAATAAAATATAATCTAAATTTTTATTTCACTCTTTGATCGGATGCCCTCTACATATGGATTCCCGTAACCTGGATGCTAATGCCGTGAGGTATGTAAAAGAACCATTTTAGCATTCATATACGGAAGATATCTTCCAATAATGTCAAGCAATATCTGTATTTATATAGATCCCATCATCAGTTGTGAAGCCACATATCGTTTTAATGCCTATCTATAATATGATTTTCTAAATCGTGCTAGTGGAAAATTCCCATGGATGGTTCAGTTTCTAGCCTAGGTATTAAGTCAGTTCAATCTGGCTCTATATTCGTCAATATAAATTAGAAATGTTCTTTTTATTATTTTCCTTGAAACATGACAAGATTTATATATCTGAAATTAAAATAATATATAGCAATGGCGAAGTTATTATATATATTTACTTAAATTGTGATTAAGAAATCCCGATCCCCTTTCACATTATGTAATATTTCTAGTGAAAAAAAAAAAAACTTTTTAAGCAATAATACACATTGTATATTCTTCATATAAATATAATGAGATACTGAAAAATACTAGCATTTGTATTACTGTTTGACTACCATGATAAAATTTGGCATATTTTATGCACAACTTGGTATTGAAAAGCACTCGGTCCGTCTCATTTCACAAAATCTAGATAAATAAACAAATTTCAGAATTTAGGGAAACAGTTACTTTTTTGGACCGAGAACATTTCTGTCTATTTATATTTTTTTCTTATTAATCTTTCAACGTAACAGATCTGGTTCGAAGGTTGACTTACTAAATGTTGTTTTGATTAAAGATATTGTAAATCACTAAAGCCAAAATGTATTAAAATTGTACTAATTTTTTAATCTACTGCAACAAATTATACCTCCAAGGCGGTACAACATTATCGGTATACTCAAAAAATTACGACTACTAAAATGTGTTAAAATTAAAAGCAGTAAAGACAAACTATATACAAAAAAATAAAATCAGTAAAAGATACGTTAAAAAATAAACACATCGGATATAAAAAAATCAGTTTAAATGGTGACCACCTCTGTATCTCTAACGGTGTCCTTTTTAGCTACGTTCATATTTATATAGGATTGATTCAAACAAGAAAATATTATTCGCCTTAAATAATTATTTCCAGAAAGGAAATGTCTCATTCATTAGTTATATATATATATATATATATATATATATATATATATATATATATATAACTTATGATAATATTGATAATCAGTGTGGATATTCCCAAAATGATATATATCCGAGGAGAGCGCAATAAATAGTATTATAAAAACACGAACCCTTAAAAAGCCATGAAATTATATTTACTTATATTTATATCGTTGAAGTCGTAAAAGTGAGCTCAGCTCTTGTTCATATTTTTATAATGTTATATATATATCGTGTTTTTATAATGTTATATATGCGTGTGTATATATATATATATAGGTATGTATACATATATTATGTCATTCGCAGACAGTACTGTTTAGCAGCTCCTCAGTGCGACTAGACAACCGAATACCTCAAACCCAGATCGAAACCCAACCGATTCGGTGTCAGTCAGAGCTTCTACCACTGAGCCATCTTCACTCAACAGGACGAATCAGCCAAATCTAGTGTATTGTTTTTACAAACATAAACAAACGCCAAGCAGCAAAAGTGATGTATTCATTTTACTGAAGAGTTTCGCATTTATGCAGTTGACTGTGATGGTGTACAGGGTGGGAATAAAGTCACTATGCATTTATAAAAAAAAAAAAGCAAAGCATTCAAGCTGATGACTTGTAGTTCGAACAGCATCGGTAATTAATTTACAATTGTTTACCATATCATATTATTATTATTTAACAGAATTAATCAAAACCATTTCAATAATATATTTCTGGAATATTGATTTATTGCTTTGCCGTAATTGTTATTGTAATTGTTTAGTCACCTTTTTAGCACCCTGTATGTGTATGTATATATATATATATATATATATATATATATATATATATATATATATATATATATATATATATATATATATATATATATATATATATATATATATATATATATTCAAGAGAATGAATGAAAATTGTTGAAAAATATATTCAAGATAAAGAATGCAATTTATGGGTAAATATATTTATTCGTTTGATTTTTCATTTTTTCTAAACTGTAATAAGAAAATATAATTTACCCGTACAATTTGAAAGAGAAGTCATTCCTGTTTTTTTTTTATTTTATACTTTAATAACATGTTTAATTTTTTAATGTGTTAAAAAGAAATTTTCGTTTTTGAAACTTATTATTTACTACATTTATTAGAATACCTTTTCAATTTTAATTTACAATGACCTTTTTAGCAATTTATTTTTCTTTCACTTTGAGACATTTTTGACAAACATATTTAGTATCATACATTTTAATAAAAGAGTGATTTCTAAATATCTTTGATTTAAAAAAATAACTTTTTTTTATCAAACTATCTCATTTTCTCATTGGCCTTATTCAAATAATCTAGCCTTACACTCTTTTATATCACAATAGGTGTTATTTTCTTTCAGTTTCTTTCACTTCTCCCTTGTATTTCATTTCATAATTCATTTTCTTTCTTTTATCAACTGTTCCTGTTTTTTTTTTGTTTCTTTACATTATTCTTGATATTCAAAAAGAATGAAAACGGCTGAGGCACTTTCTTTCCTTTTCGTTCTCTTTTTTTCTTGACGACCCTGACTGATTCTCACAGAATTTTCTATAGAAGTGAGTTTCCTTTATTTTCTTCCAATTTTACTTCCAGTTTGAACGCCACCGAAAATCACCCCCTTAGGAATATCTGGGGAAAATCGATAATTTATGCGTGAAGCAAATTACATTTGATTATGAGATGGTCCATTCAGGAATCTAACCTCTGCTCCCCATCAGGAGTTTACTTATTCAACATTTATTTTGAATATAATTGAAGCACATGTGCAGAAAGAACTGCAAGACGAATAATGAATAAAATAGATTCACCCTACCCACTCACAATTTCACAGGGGCAGACACAAATATCATTATTAATCCTGGCATGCTTATATCTATATGCGTGTTTCTATGTAATATATAAATGCAAATACTTTCTCATATGTAATGCCGATGACAGATGCATGCATATGTTTAAATATCTGAACTCGAGAAAAAGTGTTGTGTCGGAATAGTAACTACTAATATATTTTTTCTTAATCTTCTATTTGACATTAAGCTTATTCATTCGCCTACAATCACTACAGATTTCTGTAACTCAAACAAATAAATAATATTTAAAATACAACGATTTCCTCCTCATCATGTATGTTGGTGACAATGGTACGCCCTCTAGCGACTTCAATGGTCATAGTTTCAAGTGCTATCACTCATTCAAGTGATAATGCTTACAGATCATCGTTATTATTTTTTCAATTTGTAGACAAAAATATACAGCATTTAATGTTGAATATGTTACTATAAATTTTACAATATTATATTTGCAAAAATTTCATTGAATATTTTGGAGAATAAATACGTATTGAATATTTGAATTAAAATATATCCGTGATATTGCAGTAATATAAAACAAAATTTGTTAACTTCAATGAAATGTTGGAAAATATAATCTTACTTTGGAAATAAAAAAAGTAGCGTATCACTCTATCAATGTTATTATTTCTTGCCAAATTAACGTCAAGACACTGCAAGTGAATAAGATAAATTAATATCAGTATAAGTGTTATGTTTACTGTTAGGAAAGTTGGTTTACTGTGTCACGCTAGAGATATTTTCTCGACAGAATATCTCTTACATATTTATAAGTCTACCATTTGTCCATGCTTTGTATATTGCTGGTACATTCTTCTACTATGTATTTTGAGATTCTTGATACAATGGAAGGAACAAACTGCAATATTATTGGCTCTAACCTGGCATCTCAGCTTCATTCCCTTTCTCATCGTCGTAACGTAGCTTCCCTTTGTCTTTTCTATAAATAATTTCATTGTAATTGTTCTGGTCCGCTTTTCTTTATGATTCTAGACTTTATGAATTTAAGCGTAATTATTGACAGGACCATTGCTTTCAAATTCATATTTCTAATTTTCTTTCTCTTTGAGAGTGGGCACGTTTGAAATAGCAAATTGGAAAATGTCATTTATTCTTGCAGAGAGACATGTTTTCTTCTCTTCCTTATTATAGGCTAATTAGAATATTCAAGTCACATTTTCATCTGAAATCTTATTTCTGAACGTCATAAGACATAATAATTCAGCATGAAACTTCTCATTGTATTATCTGTCCACAAAAGTATGAGGTTATCCCTGTATTTTATCATATACAGACTATTATACTACTACTATTAATAATAATAATCATAATAATAATAATAAATTATACTCACATGTATAGCCCACACCTTACGAAGGGCTTTATATATGCAAAATATGTGTTACCTTAAGTATTTGTTTTTCTATTTTTTGTTTTTCTTCTAAAAATACTGAGTGGAAAATGTCAGGATGACATTACAGATCTTAAGTCTCTGGCTGGGACCAATAAAAATGTGTATGCGCCAGAAATCAAACATAATAATAATAATAATAATAATAATAATAATAATAATAATAATAATAATTATGATAATGATAATAATAATAATAATAATAATAATAATAATAATAATAATAATAATAATAATAATTATGATAATGATAACAATAATAATAATAATAATAAATCAGACGGTGACAAACCACGACCAAAGCCGCCTATAATATCTGGCGAGAAAACGCCCGTCAAACAGACTAAACATCGACGCCAACAAACTAGCCACTGGCAGGCGTGACATCACCAGGAGTAAAAGAATACCCGACATTCAACTCAAAAGCATTCGAGAAAACATAAGAAATAGATTAAACCTTAACATCGAGGGGCTAAATGCCAACAACCCAGAGGAGACACATACAGAGGAACAAATACTTAGCAACTAATAAAATAGACGCAAGACAAAATGCAATTATGAAGAAAAAGATCCGAAAACAATATCATAGGAGAGTGCGTTTGATATTAGAAAAAGAACTAAATGGGGCCAATAAAATGAAGGCTATCAATACCATAGCTCTACCCATAGTAACATACAGCTCCAACGTTATTAATTTGAAGTTGAATGACATTAAAAGATTGGACTCCAAGACCAGATAAATTCTTACCCAAATGAGAATGCACCACTCAAAATTAGACTGTATGTACCAAGAGTTTTAGGAGGCCGAGAATTAATTCAACTCGAATTAACTACGACCATCGGATTGAAAGCGTACCTTACAAAACCAATTGACACTCTCCTACAAATACTCAAACAACAAAATCCCCTTGATGATCAAAGAAGCTTCACTCTTCAAGAAACCGCTTTAAATACCCGAAATCCTACCGACAAAAACGAAGCCAATGTCATCTACGCTAAGCGAGTAAAACGGAAAGCAAAAAAACTTGGCCAAGCAGATTTGAACCAAGAGAAAACACATAAGTGGCTGAGAAGCACCGGGCTGAAAACAGAGACAGAAGGCCTAATTATTGTATCTCAAAGTATCACTACCAGATGCTATCTCTTTCACTTGAAAGGCGATAAACTAACAAAAACTACTGATTTAGACCTTGATATCAACAAGATTAAGGAACTAGACCAAGATGATATATACAAATACTTAGGAATTAATGAAGGAGACGGAATACAAGATTCAATTATGAAGAAAAAGTTCGGAAAACAATATCGTAGAAGAGTACGTTTGATACTAGAAAGCGAACAAAATGGGGCCAATAAAATGAAGGCGATCAACACCTTAGCTATTCCGGTAGTAACACACAGCTTCACCATTATTAAATGGACGTGGAATGATATTAAAAGACTGGATGCAAAGATCAATGAGGATGCACCACACTAAATCAAATGTTGATAGTCTCTATGTGCCAAGAGCTTTAGGAGGCCGAGGTCTAATGCAACTTGAATTAACTCTAAAAACTACGACCATCGGATTGAAAGCTTACCTTACAAAAACAATTGACACTCTCCTACAAATACTCAAACAACAAAATCCCCTTGATGATCAAAGAAGCTTCACTCTTCAAGAAACTGCTTAAAATACCTGAAACCCCACCGACAAATACAAAGCCAATGTCATCTACGCTAAACGAGTAAAACGGAAAGCAAAAAACTTGGCCAAATGAAATTACAAATGTACATGGAGGACAAGGATTTGCATGGCAAATACCTAAAAAGAAGGAAAGAAGCAGATGGGGACTAACAGAAAACACATCAATGGCTGAGGAACACCGGGTTGAAAGCTGAGACAGAAGGCCAGATTATTGCAGCTGAGGACCAAAGCCTCGCACAAGATCCTGTCACTGTCACATAATCAAGGACGGAATTAACCTGAAATACAGGATCTACGTAACATATGACGAAACTGTTGACCGTATTATCTCAGACTTCCCGGAAATAACAAAAAAATGAATATACCCACAGACATAACAAGGTAGTGATATATGTGCACTGGCAGATATGAAAGAAGCACAAAATCGAAACTACTGATAGACGGTATGAGCACCAACCAGACACAGTTACCGCAAATATCCCGGGGGACATGCCAATTCAAACTGGCAGGGAAATAAAAGCAAACAGACCAGATATCATAAAAGACAAGTGATTTAGGAAGTGTATGATTATTGACATAGCAGTACCATCTGAGAGAAACATCTCCATGAAAATTATCTAGAAATTGTCCAAATAAAAGTACCCGGAGATCGCGATTAACAGGATGTGAGGAATAAAGATTGAGACTGTACAAATATTAATCAGAGCTCTGGGTCTCCTGTGAAAAGGTATGAACAATTTTACGAACAGTTTCTCAGGTAACAACAACATACAGGTTGCCCAGAAGATTCCTCTACTAGTAACATCCCATATAGCAAGAAAAGTGCTGTCAATTAAATGACAATTTCCCTACAGTTCCTAAGGACCATAATTTGGACCCTGTTCTACAAGATACAAAGCACGAACTATAACATGTAATAATAATGTGTATGTTCTTCTGTTTTCGTGTTGTTTTTTTTACAAAAAAAGGGAACAATGAAAATGTCATGAAGCCATTTCTGACCTTACATCTCTGACTGGGACCCTGAATGAAAAGTGAAAACAACAGAAAGAAAAGTAAATAATAATAATAATAATAATAATAATAATAATAATAATAATAATAATAATAAAGACCACAAACAAAATAAGTGCCTCCTTATTGATATGGCAGTCCCTGCAGACTGCAATGCATCTTTGAAGATATTCGAAAAACTGTCAAAATACAAGGACCTTGAAATAGAAATCTCAAAAATGTAGCACATGGGAACATCAACAATCCCTGTCGTAGTTGGAGCCCTTGGACTGGTTGGAAAAGATTCCAGTCGGCTGATTAAAGGGATCCCTGGAAGTCCATGCCTCAAAGAGATACAATAAATTGTTCTGACAAGTATAGTCCGCACATAACAAAGGGCTTTATCTATGTAATTATTTTTTTATTTTTTTATTTTTATTTTTATATTTATTTTTTATTTTTTGCAGTGGAAAGTGTCATGATGCCATTTCTAACCTTAGGTCCCTGGGAAGGACCCGGAAAGAAATGTGTAAACGCCAGATATCAAAGGAAATAAAATTAACAATAATAAAGTTAAGTTTCAGTTTACTATATATATTAGGTCGACATGACTGAAAAAATAGAAATTACTGTGTAAATACTAATAATTAAAAATGGACTTTATTTTACATTTACTCACTAAAAGGTGTTCAGTTTAAAGAGCAAACCAAGAAATGTCCGGACAAACATAATTACTGTGGACTTTTATTTACATGAAACTGTTACATTTATTCTATTTCTTTATCTCAATAAACATTCATTTCTCTCTTGTCTCTATTCCTTTTGTTATTATTGCAGTTTTTATTGTTTATTTTCAGTCTACTCTCTCGTAATCTCGAAAGAATAATGTTTTAGGCGCCAAATGTATAAGCCATTACTTGAATGTTAAGATCATCTCCAGCATGGTGGCAATATTATTATGTGACATTGTCAGAACTTAAAGTTACTCCTTGATTTTTAAACATCTTTAATGTTCGTTTATAGCCTTCGAAATGAAATCTAGAAACAAATATGGTATTTTCTAAATAAAACCTTACTGAATAAAATCTTAATGGCTTTCGTAAATCTCGTCTGATTATTTACCGATAGATTTTCAGCCTCATTAGCCTTCGCCTGTTAAATATTTTTTACGCAATTGCCTGAATTTTAAGCAGTTATATCCGGGAATTATAAGACTTTATTTCCTCTAGGACCTTTTGTTCTTTCTTTGCGAATGGAATTTCTAAAAGGTTTTTCTTTGTTTTATGTATTTTATTTGAACAGTGTAATTGATTCGCATGGGGAAAATAGCTTGGAATGGTCTAGTGTATAATTGCCTCGAAGGTTATCGCACATTTTTTCTGGTTCTGTAAAACTTGATACAGGTTAATGATTTTATACTTGTAGAATAACCCTTAAGAGGAACTAGATACTTTGTTCCCATAGGAAGTATGATAGGTTGTCAATGTCAAAGCGTAAATAAATTATTACATCCTGTAGTTAATTCTCAATAACCAGTCTAATTTGAACCGTAAAAAATGACAGCAAGTATTTAAAACTAAAATGTTGTAAATAGATTCATGAAAGATTTTGAAACATATATATACTTCAATCATTTCCTGCCGTTATGTAGAGCTCGTGATATAAGGACTTAATTTGTGCTTAATTCTTCATCTTAAAACACTATTCTCTCAATAACGTTTGCAGTTCTTGACCACTGGCAATCAATTTTCTTGCACATTCAACGCATATGGTAAAGAATTTTACAGTGTATTTCTATAGTAAAATAATTAATATTGTTTCGGTTTTGGGTTTGTTTTGTTTTTACGGCATGTCAACCTCAATTAGTTATTAATGTCGATCAGATTTTCTTTGCAGTTAATATGTTTTTCAAAAAATTTATTACCGGCAATACTTTTTTTCAAACATGTATTGCTGCAAAACATTTATTTTTTCAAACAAGTATTGCTGTAAAACATTTATTTTTTCAAACATGTATTTCTGTAAATCATTTATTTTTTCAAACATATATCGCTGTAAAACTTTTAATTTTCAAATATGTATTGCTGTAAATCATTTATTTTTTCAAACATGTATTGCTGTAAAACATTTATTTTTTCGAACATGTATTGCTGTAAAACATTTATTTTTTTAAACATGTATTGCTGTAAATCATTTATTTTTTCAAACATGTATTGCTGTAAAACATTTATTTTTTCAAACATGTATCGCTGTAAAACATTTATTTTTTTCAAACATGTATTGCTGTAAATCATTTATTTTTTCAAACATATATCGCTGTAAAACTTTTAATTTTCAAATATGTATTGCTGTAAAACATTTATTTTTTTAAACATGTATTGCTGTAAATCATTTATTTTTTCAAACATGTATTGCTGTAAAACATTTATTTTTTCAAACATGTATCGCTGTAAAACATTTATTTTTTTCAAACATGTATTGCTGTAAATCATTTATTTTTTCAAACATATATCGCTGTAAAACTTTTAATTTTCAAATATGTATTGCTGTAAATCATTTATTTTTTCAAACATGTATTGCTGTAAAACATTTATTTTTTCGAACATGTATTGCTGTAAATCATTTATTTTTTCAAACATGTATCGCTGTAAAACATTTATTTTTTCAAACATGTATTGCTGTAAAACATTTATTTTTTGAAACATGTATTGCTGTAAATCATTTATTTTTTCAAACATGTATTGCTGTAAAACATTTATTTTTTTCAAACATGTATCGCTGTAAAACATTTATTTTTTCAAACATGTATTGCTGTAAATCATTTATTTTTTCAAACATGTATCGCTGTAAAACATTTATTTTTTCAAACATGTATTGCTACTAATTTTGTTTTCTTTTCAAAATGTATTTCTTGTATAAAAAACTATTTTTACAATTTCATAGTGTTTTGACTCTAATTGTCTGGGGTAACTATTTTCCCATGACTGGGATCCTAATAGGTGCTCCTACCCCGGGTCAGGGTGGACATGGGAACACCAGCAATTAAGATGTGGCTCCACGTTCCTCAAAACTTCCTGATAATAGGCCTTGCTGCCGGATGTCGTTTATCGTCATACGCAGGACGCTAATTAATAATTCTTTTAATTTATACACATAACAGTCAATCTGTTTCTAGGGTTGCGGAATTTTCTTGCCTTTAGGAATCTGAATTATTCTTACTTTCAATGAACAACATCTCGAGTTCCGAAATATGTTAGGGTCAGGTGAAAATTGAAAAATTCTCTGTTTATAAATTGTTTCGCACTAGCGCTTATACTGCTTCACAATAAGTCCTCTACTGTTTACACTGTTATTAAATAAAATGCCTAAAGTAAATGTTAATCCTTTGTTTACTCAGAACTGCGTAGGATTATGTTAGAGACGTAATAAAGCCAGTGGGCAAAGTGCTTTTTACTCTCAAATCTACCAAGTTAGGTCAGTTGCTCTCTAATTCTGATTATCCTTCTCTTAATACCTCATGTTTCAAAGCAATTCCATCTCATAATGTTTCCTTTGAGTTTCAACACCCTCTCTGATTTTAAATATAATTTCCTTTGTAATCCCTATTTTTTAGAACTCCCTCGTTGCGTATATGTTCCCAATATGACATTCTCAGCTTCCGACTGTAGAACCATATCCCTGACGCTTTCAGTCTCTTCTTCATCTGTGAGAAAAATTGTCAGCATTCGCATTCATACAGAATTGTAGAAATGACATTACTGTTTCCATGATTTCTAAAGAAATATTCCTATGTCTTAATACTTTGCTTAGATTCAGGAAAAATTGTTTCGCTATTCAAATGCGCTTTTAGATCCTTGTTTACAGAGGTCAAATGCCAACATCTATGCTTACTGTTTCCATTTTCCTGTAATTTCTTGAATTTGTTTTCAATGCAGATGTTACCATTTACGCGAATAATTTGATATATTTCTTTTAATTAATCAGAACCCTGATATCACAAGCTATCAAAAACAACAGGTGTTAATACTATATCATAACTGTGCTTGTCACTCCCTTCGTTAATTCGTTAGTTCACACGACCTTTACGTCCCGTCTCTACCTCATAAATAATGGACTATTCCGTTTTGATCGTGTGAGATACAAAAACATAACAAAGACGCTACTTAGTTTCAGTGAAAGAAAGGAAGATAGAAATGTTTATGGTCTCTTTCAGTGAAATTGAAAATGTTGTTAATTTCAAATCTTTTCATTTGTACCGCTTTTCTTAAAATAACGCAATATTTTCTTTGATTTTTAAGTTCAAATATTTATGTGATTGGAGAAATTCTAAGGATATTTTATTGATTTAGAACGCACCATGAACTTATACAATTATTAACTGAAAAATTGAGATCTATTGGAAATTCCAAATAGGAAAACTGTGATAATTTTCAACTAGTAAACATTAAATTAAAACACATACGTCAGAGCATTAAAAACACACATTTTTAGATCTATTTCTTGTTAAAATTATTTAAAATTGTGTATTTCTTGTTAAAACGCTCGAATTGATATAAAAGTTTGCCCTTAGTTTGTAGGGAATTGTCTTATATATACATGCATACTAGGAGTAGACAAAATGCTGCCATCTACACACATAATATGCATAAAATGGTATTGTCAGGTATTTATTCATCTTGGCATTGCCTAGACCTGCGTGTTTCCCAGAATTTAACCCTTATGAAACCCTTCAAATCGTTTTCATGTCCCAGGAAACTCCGGCATAAAAAAATATCATAAAAACGCCATATGCACATCGATAAATGTATTTCCCATGGTTAATATCTCATTAACATAGTTCTAAATAATATAAGTAGTTGAAGCCTTTATTATATTAAGCAAGGATTTTCCAGTAATATGCCGTATGTGTATAGTAAAATTACAAATAAAAATTAAACAAAAATTACTAAAAATTGCATTAGCCTTTTTATCAGTGTTTCTCGCGAAACCCTTAACAACAGCTTGCGGACTCTTAGGATTCCTTGGGACAGCGGTTGAGAAAAACTTGCTTAGTGTAAGGCCACCCGTGTAGAACACATAGTGAGGTACCCGATTAACATTAAAATAATGGCCTGCAAGACTATTAATTGAAGTTTTGTTTTTTGCTACGGCGTACATAGTACTGATAATGTCTATTATTAAAGCAGAAAGTCCCAAGTATGAAACACCCAATGAGAATCGACATCACATTATTGCTACACGCTGTGAGGTAATATTGTGAACCAAACTGTCACGGCGTGTTGATAATCTTTAATATTTTTATAATACAAATTTATTAGATGATGACAGAAAGAGCTCTTATTTAAATTCTGTTGCCTTTTGTTCTCGCATACGTGTGGTTATTGATATTTCATATGCTTAATTAATCAGGCACAAGTCCAAAAGCGTGAAGCACAATAGTGAGTAGAGAAATCGCAAAAGATTTAACAGCATGCTTGCTAAATTTCTGGCTACTCCACGGCGTCGAGTTTAATATATTATGTGTCTGGCCTAGATATATAGGTAATTATATATGTATTCAAAGTTCACAAGGAATTTCTTAAATAAAAGTCTGTGCATTCACCATTAATAATCTATATTACCAAATCATTTAAGTAAGTGTTTTTTAAAGAGGCTTCACTCCATATATGTGTATGAATGTTTGTGTATCTGTGTGATCCGATTACTTAATTTGTTAAACATACACATATTTACAAACGCTTACACACACACGTATATATATATATATATATATATATATATATATATATATATATATATATATATATATATATATATATATATATATATTGTCATAAAGTTGCAAAATATCTAATGCAACATTGCTTAATATCTGGCTTTTCAAGTTCGTTGATATAACTAATGTGGATATAGAAACCAACACAGCGTGATAATTGGGTTTCACATCTTTACACACACATACACTAACACACAAACACACACACACACACAGATATATATATATATATATATTATGAAATGGACAGAGTCAGAAAATTATTTAAAGACATTTTTTATGTTTAACATTCTTTTTATAGATACAAGTATTTAAGTAAATGCTTAGTTTTATAATAAACAGCATTAAATAACATTTACCGGCATGAATGTCCGAGATATTTTCATAGAAAATATTCGTTCTCCAACAGTATTCGAACGTGTATCCTATACGGAACCGTCATATAGCCAGACGTGCCTTAGCCGTTTCGGCCACTAAGGATCGTTCGGTTTTATAAGCAGAAAATTCGACCTTGCCAAGTTGCTATGTTTCATTAAATCCGTCTGACAACATACAGTGATTAAGCATTTCATTCAATTTTTTCTTGCATTCTTAAATGTATTTTCTTTTCTGGATGTGTGTGTAAAAACTATCCAAATGTTATATATATCCGAGCGCTTTTGGTTATTTTCTTAGCTATTATCAAGGATGTATAATGATGGGAATGTTTTTTAAAAACATGTATACATACATACATACATACATATATATATACATAGTGATAGAGCTAACATATTTAGTCTGATCGATGTGTGTTGAGTTTGTGACCTTGGGTTTTACGCTATTTGCGATCGTCAGACAAACTCTGAGCGTGAAACCCACAAACTCACAACAATATATATATATATATATATATATATATATATATATATATATATATATATATATCTGTGTGTGTGCGTCCGAGTGGGAGAGAGATATATAGATATAGAGAGAAAGAATGAGAGAGCGAGTGTTTGTTTGTGTGCGAGAGAGAGAGAGGGAGGGAGGTGGTTCATTTAAAGTAAAACTTTTCATTCGTTACTACGGAAACCAAAACAGATCTAGTCAGCACCACAACACGGAGCATGGCTTTAGCAACAAAACACTGTTTTTACACATGCCATTTCTCATTTGCTTTGCGATTTGGAACATTTCTTTATTAACCGTGTTGTTATATAGAAAAAGAGAGAGAGAGAGAGAGAGAATTAGAGAGGAGAAAATTATAGGGGAAAAAGAGAGAGAGGGAGAAAGAGAAAAAATTCTAATAAAATTGGTTAAAAATGATTACATTTACTTTACGTCATGTTAAAATTTGTTTCTACGTCATGTTAGCATCTTATTTTAGACGGCATCATCTTTCATGATGTAGGTGAACATGGCCCTCCCCTAGTTCCTGCCATTATTCTACCGTACATTCACTCGAGAACAAGCTGTTTTCTTGCTGTTTCTCTAGCCTATACTATGTCCTGTGAGTGTTCATATCTCCCATCGCTCTCTCCTCATTTTGTATCCTAGATATTTCAGCTCATTTTTTCTGATTGTAAGTAGCGTTTCCTTGTTGTTCTGCCAGTGATATTCCAAGGATTCTTCGGTAGAACCAATTCTACGCCTCTTGACATCTCTTCTTTATCTATGAAGCGTAGAATAATTCCGTTGAATAATTTCTTAACCATGCTGATCATACAAGAATAATGTATAAATAAGTAATTGCGTGCATTAGTAACATTTATACATCTGTATAATCAAAATTCGAATTATTTGCCTCAATACGCATACACTAAATACATTAATATACATTAATCATACACACACTCACACACACATATACATATATATATATATATATATATATATATATATATATATATATATATATATATATATATATATATATATATATATGTACACTACAGTTCAGAAGCTTGAGGAAAGACATGATTTTTTATTATAACAAAAAGGAAAAAAAGCATTTATGATTAAATTTTGCCCTCGTCAAAATATCCTCTTTTAGCCTTGATTTTGCAGCACAAATATTTGGCACGCGCAAATAGCTTTCTATATTAGATGGCCAAGTCATAATTTTGAGACAAGAATGATTTGAAGGCCGGTTTTAATCGTTACTTTGAATTTTAATTTTCTTATTTAACATTTTTCATTTAAATTTCGTTATGGTTCTCAAAGCAAAAAGAACGCTGTTCGCTTCCTCCATTTGGTTTAGATTTTCCGTAGACTTTTTTACGCGCTTCGAGTTTTACAGCGAAATGTATTTATGTAAAATTAAAATAAAATGCCATTATTTGTCAGTGGTCACAAACTTTTTTAATATTTTCGTTTCATAGTGTTATTCATGAGAATTATTCATTGATAAAATTTAATTATTTTATGAGTAATTTGTGTGTTTATCTTAAACATTAAACTATTTTAGTTTACTTTAAAATCTATCATTAGACCTAGAGACAAATGTAATATTTTTGTATTACAAAATGAATGAAAAACATTTAAGAATATTTTTATCTAAATTTAATGATATATAATTATAATTAAATTCTAAATATTTAAGTCAGTATTTATTTTTGATATTTTAAAAACGCCGCGAGTGTGAACAAAATTAATCCTACAGTTCATTCATTTTTTCAGGATCTTCTATAGATTTTATGAATTATGGTAAAAGAGTTACCTTAACAATCACTGGCTCAACAATATTCTGTTGAAAATTTAAGTTTATTGTTCAATACATTTCTGTTAAAAAGTTTACCAATATTCTTGAAAAAACAAAAAACAAACAGTTACGATTCAGAAACGAATTCTTTTTTATGCCCTGTATATTTATTTTCTAAAAATGTAAAAGTATGATTCGTTTTTACTACATTTTCTTTTTGTTATTGAATGAACCTACAAAAAATAAAGAAAAATGACATGAAAATAATATAACTTAAACATAATGTCTAGTTTATTTTAGCGGACGTGCGTCTTTTCGAAGACATTTTTCTACGCTTATTTTTAAATTTTATACTTTGAAATTTATTAAAATAAATTATCATTATTTTGTAAAGTTACTTTAATATTTTTGTTATTCATAAAGAAAAAATACAATCATGGAATCATTTTTTATTAATTGTGTTTTTTAAGGGAAAACAACAAAGCACGTTTAGTTTAATTATCTAAATATTCCATTAAAGCTTAAAAGAGAACCAAATTTTATTTTCTTAGAATAAAATTAATGAAAAAGCCAATAAAGTATGTTTTACGTAAATTTACTACCATATAATGATGTTTAATATATTTAATTCGATATTCTAAAAACGCGCTGAATGAAATAACCATGCTGCTCTGATTCTTCTAAATATTTATTTACTCAAGTTGTACACGAAACTAATTTTTGATACAAGGCCAAAATTAAAATGCATTGCGGTAGATTACCCACCACAAGACATTGTCTCAAAAATAGCCAAAGCTCTTTCTCTGGGAATGAATCCGACAATAGCTGATCTTATGAAGACAAGTGCCAGAAATATAGATACTTAATTAACAAGATAATTATTTAAAAAATTATTTAATATTTTGCAAACCTCAAAACCAATATACCCACCCATCGTCGAAAAGAATTAAATTTAAAAAGTGGATTCTCAGTTTTAAGGCCACCCTCTAAAATTTATCCTTTTAAATAATTGGTATGGTGGAAGTAAAAGTTGGGATTAACCATATAATTAATTTGGCTTGAAATTAACCATATAATTATTTTGGCTTCAGATATTACTTAGTTTCCAGCTATGCCCCGGAAATGTTGTATCGTTGGTTGCAAAATAAATTGCAGAAGCCAGCAAATAAAACTCTATGTGAGATGAAGAAAATATCAGTTTAACTTTTTTCTGATTACAAAGACGAGAGAGCGATGGAGAAAATCAGTTCTAGATGTCAATCTGAATTTTACAAGCAATACAGTGATTTGTAAACTATATTGGCTTCGAATTTTGATACCATAGATGGTCATGAAAAAATGGGCCCCCATAATCCAACATCTCTGTGGCCAGGTATGCCAAAGTGTCAAATACCGACACCCACTGTTGTTCAAAGACTTATCATTCACTATAACTACAAGAATTCTAGATAGTTAATAGTATAACAAAACATATTTTCTCATTTCCTGGTTTAATATGTTTTACACCACACTCATTGTTCTCTCCACTTGCCTATATAATCCTGCGTTTGTCACTGATGAAATACCCATATTTTGCCCGCCTTGTATCATGCACGCCTAAAATATTAACGTTCAAATTATTCATTTCCGGCTTTATATTCTTTAAATGATCACATTGCTGTATGATGGTCCGGTGACAACTCTCACTTATGTCTTCCCTTTTTGGGTGGGGGAACATCTTCAAGGTGTCTGAAATCCTTTACGCCATTGTTCTTTATAGGTTACGGTCAGCCTGTTGCACATGTCCATCCTTAACGGGCACAGGGTTAATAGACTTAAGCCCTTTTCCTCGTAATCTTCAATAATTGTATTTCGGAGTGTCTTGAATATTCTTCAGATTTCTAGTGGAGTGGTTTCACGTTGCCTTCTCAACGGTTATCCTTACCGAAACACCCCTTCTAGTCAACTAGCCGTTGGATCAATTTCCTTTTCGTCATTTGATGTATTGTTTCCCAGCATATGGGGCTGCTCCTTTTTTGAATTGCTTACGAGCGACCGTGAACAGCCTGTGAATACTAAGACTAAACTACTGATTCCATTCCTACGTACGCAAGTGCGGGTAGCGCCTCCTTTATATGAGGCTCGGGAGTAGACTGGCGTTGAGGTCTATTCTCTTGGCTCGTTTCCCGGGCAATTGCGAACTACATGGCCCACTCCGTTACACTTGTAACATCATATCCGTAGTGTCCGCCTTTCGGTGTGCGGTCCATTGTCGTCCTTTGCAAAATGAGTGGGACCGTTGCAACGATGGAATGATATGAAGCCACGTTAATCCTCTGTAGAAAGTTTCCTTGCTTTATCCCCTGTTGTTCGTATCGCCACAACTGCCAGACCTTCCTCCAGTAATTCATCCTTCACGATTGCTCGCGCTCGAGCCAAGAGCTAGTAGATAGACATTTCGTCCATCCAGTTCGAAGCCCGAAGATGTTTAACCCGGTCTGGTAACCCTCGCACGAACGCACATAACAGGCCATAGTCACTCATTCTGCCAAATAGAACGGAAAAGTTAGATATCAACCGATTCCCCGGGACGGAGCCGTCGCTCAGCAAATTGCACATATGCCAGAAAACCATCCGTTGTGTAGAGTTCGGATTTTATCTGGCTGACATCCTCCATTTCCTCTACTCTCAGCTGCTGGTAGCCAGCAAACGCACTACCCATTAGCCTCAAGAGGACTACGTGTTCTGGATGTTTCAGCTGGCACATCATACAGACCAACTCAGCCTTGTGAATACACTCGCCCACTGATGGTCCAGACGAAGAGCTGTCGAACTCGGGGATGAGTTTGAGGACAAGATTCCCCTCCGTCATTTTCTTCGAAGTAGCGTGTGTGAAACTAACCCAAGCTGACAAAGTCTCTCCGTATATGCAGTACCACGTTCACGAGCGTCATATACTTGCCCGCTTTACCACACCAGGTTAAGTCATCTTCTCTTCTACAATAATATATAAAGCAACTGTATCAAATAATATTAACACAGAACAAATTATACACGATATACTGAAATAAAATTTAAGGAAAGATTTAACAATCATAAAATAACGTTCAAATTAAATAGGCACACAAGCAACACGACATTATGTAAATAAATATGGATACAAAAATATAAAAATATATTTACAAAAATCAAATGGGAAAGAATAAAAAAATATAACTCCAAATCATATTAAAAATAGAAAATGTAAATTATGCTTGATACAAAATTATATACATTAAATTTTAGCAATCAAATCAAATTATTAAACCAAAGATTAAGATATAAATGCAGAGATTTTAACAAATATGTATTATAACAAGCTCGGCGTCAAAGCATAGAATCGATTATTTTTCAGCATCGAATGAGTCAGAATGGAGGACTAACGGCTGCCCAAGCAACTCAAGTATGACGAAATCATTGGAGGAAAGCGACCGACTCAAAAACTGAAAATGAGAAAGTGGAGGAGAGAGGTTCAAGCAAGAAAGAATTTATTTGAGAAAGGACATGTTGAACATGAAAAGCTGAAGAGAGATGTGCAGAAGTGTTACGTAAATGAAGCGAAAGATGAGATGGATAATCAGACTGCTTCAACTGTGTTATATTTGATTGACTTTATTTGATCCTTGCCGTTCTTAAAAGTCACGAGAGAACGCATGCGTGACACCCGAGGGTCGATCCAGCGTTACTTGATAATACAACATGTAATGAGTGTGGAAAAAGTGCAGCGAGATTAAAACGACATTTTAAAATGCACGGCAACAATAGCATAAGAGTAGATCATCGATGAGCTGTTTTACAGGTATTCAAGCAATGGCAATGCTCGAACACGACTTTACAGCCAGCATATGTGAGTATATATATATATATATATATATATATATATATATATATATATATATATATATATATAATTCATCGAGTCTGAAACCTCAATAGAATGCAGAAATCATTGGACGGCTGTTCGGTCCTATATTTGGGACTCATCAGCAGTGCGCATCCACTACTGAAAATTGAAACCCTGACAGTTAGGTTGTCAAGCGAACGCCCTACCAACAGTTCTACGGGCCTCGGTGACGAAGAAGTTGCAAATCAGACTCAATATAGCGCCGCTCGCTCACAAATTCCCTGGTGGAACTCAACTGAGATTCTCTCTAATCATAAGACGGTGCTCCCAGGAGCCACGACTACTATCACCAAGCCGCGCCAACTGGAGCATTAGAAGCCGGTTCAAGCAATGATATATAAATGATAGAAATTATTAGGAGGATTTGATAAATATAATTAAGTAATTCATCGAGTCTGAAACCTTAAAAGAATGCAGAAAGCACTGGACGGCCGTTTCGTCCTATATTTGGGACTCATCAGCAGTGCGCATCCACTACCGAGAATTGGAACCCTGACAGTTAGGTTGTCAAGCGAACACCCTACCAACTGTTCTACGGACTGGACTGAAAAGCCACATAAGATCAGTTTATCGATGAGCTCTTTTATGGGTATTAGAGCCATACCAATGCTCGAACGGGAGTTTGCATCTATCATATTGCTATGAGAACTTACCCATAATAGTAATGGACTAGTCCGTACGCCATAAATACCGCGCCTCAAGAGGAAGCAGCAGTGAGTGAGAGAGACAGAGTGAGACAGACAGTCAGTCAGTCAGTCAGTCAGAGACAGACAGACAGACAGAGAGTGAGTCGGGCAGTCGGCTAGACAATTACTGTAAGACATTGGAATAGTGATACTGGTCGAGACAACATAGTTCTCTCTAACCTCACCTGATTGTTATTACTAACACTTCTACTTCTTTTGTACATATTCTGTTTGGAATATATCTGTGTTATTCCATACCTGTGTTCGAGTTATTCTTCATTGGTTCTACCTTGGACCATCACCGTGTTACAAGGACCCTGGACCATAACACACACACACACACAAACGCACACACGCACGCGCGCGCGCACACACACACACACACACACACACATATATATATATATATATATATATATATAATGTGTGTGCGTAGCAATGATAAAAAATATTTTGGAACCTAGTAAATATTAAAACCGAAGCAGAGAAAGAGCTCAATGTATTTTTTAATGCAGAGCAATATAATTAATAAACAATAATATTCTAAATTATCTCATATCAGGAATAGTCTATTTCGGGATTGAGAAGACAGATGACCGATATCTCCATCTGTCAAAATACGCAATTCCCCATATGAAGTAATTTTGGATTTCTGCTGTTTAGATGGCTATAAATCACTAAATACTATCTTGATTAAACTATTGGAATCCCAACATCTGATTATTTCGTTCTATAACTGATTATTCAAACTTTAGAGCGAGGAGATTATTATAGAAATAGGAATTCTACTAGGATTAATTATTAGCGGTTGCAATTTTAACACCATTAGATATGCCGATGACACAATGTTGATAACAAACACAGAAATGGAAAAGAAAACAAAAGAAATGGAAGCGAGAAGCAACGAGTAAATATAATTAAAAGCCAGAATTATTTTGTCAGCAAAGAGAATAGCCCAAGATGTGAACTAAGAATCGGAGAAACCAAAATCAACCAAGTACAAAATTGAATTATATAATGAATGAATTTATAAAATATGGAAAATGCCACACACAAATATGAAGGTGCCTTGGAATAGTGAATAATAATTTAATAATCTAAGCAAAGTTAAAAAAAAAACGAAAATTTCGTTAGGAACAAAGAAAAGCGTAGTCAAATATAAAGTGATCTAGGAGTGGATGCAAGACACTCTGTACTCAGATGAAGTAGGGACATGAGTCTACCAAAATCTCGTTCTACAGAGGAGTGCCTGGAATCCGGTGGAATAGACAAGTGAGTAAAATCAATTTTTAGTAAAAATGGAAAAAAATGAGCGCATTTGCTTAGAAACCAACAGTGACAATTTATTTTTTAGTGCACATAATAGGGAAAGGCTTGGAGAAGTTGGCACTCACAAGACTTATTGAAGTCAATAGAAAAAAGCAAAGCAGCGAATAAAATTTATCAGGAGCTTGTGAAAATGTATGGAAAAGCAGGGACTAGGAAGCATAGTAAAAAGACAAGAAAATTACTAAGAGTTACAAGATAGGTATTTGTGGAGAGGCATGGTTGCTATTGTACTGTACAGACACAGCAGAGAGGCAGTTGATAATTTAATTCAGATTTGCAAATGTTTCTATGTAAATCAATGGCGTTCTTTGTCTATGATCTCAACCTGATCCCACAGAGGGCGGTGATCTCCTTTTCTCTCCATATGTGGTCAGCCACGCCTGATTTTTCCACTTCCCCTCGTGTTACAGCTTTCTGGTGTTCTTGAAGCCTTACCTTAAGGGGGCGGCCTATCTCCCCTTTATATTTCTTTCCGCAGCTGCACGGGATAGCGTACACTCGGTCTTTAGTCATGTTCCATAGAGGAGAACATGTCTAAGAACACCATTGGAAAATTCGTAACCTTAAGGAATCAGCACCTATGCTCGGCCACAGAAATCTCCTGAGTCGACCAAGCATAGAAATGAATACAATATGGGAACCAGTAATAAGGAGTGCCAGAGAAAAGCGATAATAACAACAAAAAATTGCAATATGAGTTCTGATAAAGACATGCAATAATAACAGCAAAAATTTCAATATGAGCACTGGTAAAAATGATTGCCGAAAATATTAGGTTTATAATACCCAGAAATTCATACACAGATGTCCTCAAGGATAATTTAGATTGTTCTACCTCATAGGATACCAGATCTAAGCATGGTTGTACTTACTCATTTTAAGAAATGCACGTTCCTCGTTCAATTATTCTCATATCGCCTCAGTTTCGTATCCGATATATATATATATATATATATATATATATATATATATATATATATATATATATATATATATAGAGAGAGAGAGAGAGAGAGAGAGAGAGAGAGAGAGAGCAAGACACTCAGACAGATAGATGTGAATAGATTACAGTAGACAAAGAGGAGATAGATAAATATAGTGACAAAAACAACAAATGAACTGTCGTAAAATAAATCATTGCTGAACAAGTTCATTTTAATTTGCGGTAGTCAGTTGCATTGGTATAGAAGTCGTAACAATGAGAACTTCGAGTGAAACGGAAGAAAGGAAGAAAAAAACAGCAGAATGTCGTAAAGAATTTAAAACTTTACGATGTTGATGATAATTGTTGTTGACATTAATGAAACAGGTATTTGGAGTGCAAATGCATTTGATTGTACGTTGCCTTGGCAATGAAAATCGATCAACATTTCTCCTTTGTCGATCATCTTTAACACGACCACACGGCCGTACTTCGCATCGTTTTACGTCCCCATGCTTTCACACACGCACTTTTGTCACATTTCCTTTGATTGAGTAAGACGCATGCGTCGATATGCCACGAATATTTCGTTATTTTGGTTTCATGTAACAGGAATGAGACTTGCTGGACCCAGAAGTGTCATCGGCTTCGTAAATTTTAGAGGTGAAGGGAATTATTTTGTAATGAGATAGGCTAGTGAGTAAAGGAATGGCCGTATCATGGCAGTGAGATAAAATATGAAGGTGTGTTTTCTGTCGAGGTGAAATTAATGGGAGAAGCCTGGAAATAGAAATAAACATGAAATAAAATATAAAAACGGAAATCAAAGTGGCGTAGAGAAGTCCACCTCTGAAATGGAACAAAAGATCATTAAAAATGTTATCCTTTGAATAATATCTGCTCGTACTTTCTGGCTTTATGTTCATGCTCTTTAAAATTTACTTGCAAGTTTCCCAAATAATAATAATAATAATAATAATGCGCCTCTAAATCCGAATCTATTAAAGCCGCATTTAAATAGACGGCAGAAACACTGATATAAAATGGTCAGACGTGCAATAATAGAATGTAACAAATTCGTTAAAAAAAAGCAACAAAAAACTACCCAATTATATAAACAGACAATTCAAGTAAACATTCCTCAAATTTATGGATCATATTTTGTTTATTTTAAATTTCATTTAATTCATTTTATAATTTTATATTATTGGTTTTCAGTTTGCATTAAACCTATTTCCCCTCAAGCACATTCAGTCATTGCATGTTAAGATACATTCTCTGAGTGCTAGTAACAAATATTTATTTTAATACAAATGCAATATTTATTTCAATACAAATGCAATTATTATTATTATTATTATTATTATTATTATTATTATTATTATTATTATTATCATTATTATTAAATCATTTCACGTCAACCAAGGCAATAAAAACACAAGAGGTTACTGATTTAGACAAGAGTAAGAAAAATAAAATATTTATTAATGAGCGGGAACAATAAAAAGTGAAATCAAGAAGACAGTAGATAACGATTGATATTGTATTTAAATCAATGTTGGCTGAAAAGCCGGAAGTGAGTTCCTCAGCCGAGAATTGCGAGAAAAGAAACGGTTAGCAAAGAACTTACGGTTACATCTAACCAATTCAAATGTGAAATTCAAAACTAGTACTGCGCTTAAAATTCATAACATTTAGGGACCATAGAACAAAGTTCATACGAACTATGACCATGAAAATATTATTTTGTAAAATTACAGGGAAGCGGCATTACCACGGTGGGAAAGTGACTGAAACCGAGATGCCAGGTCCAGACCAACAAAATTGGAAATTTTTATTTGGATTTTATCAAGAATCACTAAATATACAAAAGGAGCACCAGACTATATGTGGCAGCAATATTCAAAGAATGGAAGAATTGTAGATACATATATATGCAAGATAGATTCTGGAGAGAAAAATTGTCGAACACGACAGATTAAACCAAAATTTCCAGCACCAGACTTAGCAACTGTTTCAATATAATCTTTCCAAATCTGGTCAGACGAGAACGTGAGCCCGGGAAGGCGCAATGGGTAACTCTTCTGGTGGTTAGCATCAGCCATGCTAATGAAAGCCATAAAATAGTTCTTTGAAATGATGGAATGGTTCTCTCAGCTGATTAATAGAGAGTAGTTTTGCGGCCATTAAAATTAACAAGTTATTCCTTGCCCGAGTTATTAGGTTGGTGCAAAAATAATGTCGTTTTTTGACTGAAGTTGAACGTCAAAAAACGAAATTATTTTTGCACCAACCTAATAACAGCACATTTTTGGCAACTTTTGAGATCATCTAACTATATAACGTTATCAAACTTCTCAGACTTACTATTAAAACTTGGATTAGATAGTTGGGTCACCAGCATAGATGGCACTTTGAGAAGTAAGCAGTAAATCATTCGTGAAAATTAAGAACAACGTAGGTCTAAGTATATATCCGTGTGTGACTCCTGCATTAATGTAAAAAGATCTAGAAGAGTGGACATTCAAGACAACTTTATCATGATTTGATAAGACAGAATCAGTGTAAATATTCGTCATAAACCGGTATGCCAAACTCTGTAAAATAGCTTCGACTTTTCACCATTATTATCTAAAGTTTGATAGACTCTTTCAGCAATAATCGTTATCACATCAACAGTTGACCGATATAAAAGTAAAACATGTTTATAAGCAAGATGACCTTGTACTGTGAGGTAATTAAACAGTTCAGAGTTTATTAGGGCCTCTAGTTCACTTTATATATTAATCATTATTATTATTATTATTATTATTATTGTTGTTGTTGTTGTTTTTGTTGTTGTTATTGTTGTTGTTGACAGGCAGGTTCATGATGAGCTTGCATCGAGCTGCCGATTTGTTCCCGTAGGCAGAACATTGTATTGACCGCCTACTCATCGAGCGTCGGATTTTGCTTAGTCTAGTCTCTTCCCTGAATAGCTTATCGCCATGGGTCGCCTTACCAGGAGATAGAGCTCACGAAAGCATTGCATTCAGGTTCGTCGAGATGCTCACTTGCCTCCACTAGCAAGGGTGACGATCCAGCGGATGGTGTCGGCTGAAATGTGTGTGCCATGGAATGGCAACACATGGACCAATTCAATTCGCAGCTAAGATTTTCGTGGTCAAAGACTTTTCTTCTTCAAACTTCTCTTCCTTCCTCATGGTCTACCGAGCTGTTGCAATCTCGACTCTGATTATGAGAACCGTGTACCCTATCGATGTGACATCCGCAAACTTGATGAATTCCATCAAAAGAAACATTGTCAAATCCTACGGAACACGTGGTAGGACCGGATCACGAACAGCGATGTTGTTCTCCGCGCCAAGATGGTGAGTTTTGAAACCATCATGACTTATCACCGACTTCGATGGGCCAGACACCTTGCCCGAATGCCAGATACCCGCCTACCCAGACAAATTATCTTCACGGAGCTCCCATCTTACAAGAGACCATGTGGAGCCCCACGTCGTCGACTCAAGGATCAACTCAAAAACACTTTGCTGAGGACAGAAATCGTCCCGGTTAATTGGGAGACGGAAGTTGCAGAACGAACCAATTGGAGAAGTGAAGTCCACGAAAAAATTCAAAAACACGAGAAACAAATAGAAGAGACGTAGAGAGTCCCAAGAAAAGTCAGAGTTTTTCATCCCCTGAATCCTCCTAGAGGTGGCTGCGGACGTCTCTTCGGATCCAACATAGAACTCATTTCACACAGGAGACGTCTATAAGCACTCCAGTATGAAATAACGAGTTCTACCAACGACGACTACGGCGATTATTTTTATTATTTTTTTATTTATTTATTTGATTAAATGATTTATTTTATATGTATATATTTTATTTCTAAATAATTAATTTATTTTACTTCAATTAATTTTAACTTTTTAGATCGAATTTTGAAATTCAAATTCGTTATTTGTTCTTTATCATTTTTATTATCTCTTTTCTGTTTTTTCTCTTATTTTCTTTGAATAATTACTATTGCTATTATTATTGTCATCATCTTTTCTATATAATTCCATGTCATTTATTTAAATTATTGTAGCTATATTATATATTATCTAATTTTTTATTGATACCATATAGCCAGCTCCATCATAGACACCCAGTGAAATGTCAAAGGTCATTTTTTGCTTCATTTTTATTCATATTTTTAATTTGGGATAATGTAGTTTTTCTAAATAGTTTAATTACTTCTATTTCTTTATTAGAAATGCTTATTTATTTTTTTGAAGATGTATTGTATTATTTAATTAAATTGGTTGTAATGTGTAAATAAAATAGAACCATACTAATTACACGGAAGGTTATTCGTGAGTATGGCCTGATTTTGTTAATAATTAGCAGACATAATATCTGTAATTTATTCAATCAGACATATATATATATATATATATATATATATATATATATATATATATATATATATATATATATATATGTGTGTGTGTGTGTGTGTGTGTGTGTGTGTGTGTGTGTGTGTGTGTGTGTGATAGAGTGTGTGTGTGTGTGTGTGTGTGTGTGTCGGTGTGCTTGTGTTTGTGTCAATGTAGAAGGGGTGATTTTATAAACAGTGGCTCATGCTGCTAATGCGACTATAGCTTGGGGGTAGAATCTCTGACTGATGCGGTCGTGTTTGATTCCGGCTTGATGCAATCGATTGTCTAGTCACATTGATGAGCTGTGATATAGCGAAACTGTCTGTCTGTGAATGAATATTTATATATTGTTTTGAAAAGCTTTTACTTAGGCGTAAATATAAGAGAAGGTTTTTTCAGATGTTTACGTCTGAAGATTGAATAAAGGATTAGATTATAAATGACAGAAACACTCTCAATAGGTATATAAATTTACTCGAAAACGTGCAGGTAACAAAACATAAATATAAGTAACCCCAAATACTGAGCAATACGGGCGCATGTCCCAAAATAGGAAGCGCATCAGTGGTACACAGATCTTATATTAATATACTTGGGCGTTAACACAGACTTGACTGTGGCAAGCATGAGATCTTAAAGATGAATACAAACGTACGAAAATTATTCTCTTGTTAGAAATAACAGAATAAGATACGTAAGCTAGTTGAATGAATCATGCAACATCCTATTGTCTTCCATACATTTTCAGTGTGCTATTCGACCTCATGTTAGCCATGGAAGCTGTCGAACAAGCCTGTTGAGTAGCACAAGTATAGTGTCGGCGGGTATCTCTATCTATAAAAGGCAGGATGTGTGTGTGTGTGTGTGTGTGTGTGTGTGTGTGTGTGTGTGTGTGTGTGTGTGTGTGTGTGTAACGAATGCACGGCCGCAATTTCCGACGGATTTCACCAACATGTACACGCACATGCTCCAAGTAAGTAAAAAAAACAACTCCCATCAATAGTGGAAATAATCGATTTTTTCATGCTTCTACGGCAGTTTTCATGTAGTTTGCGGCCATTTTCTACTTGCCAGGGTGAGAGCCTATAGCTGGCTGCCACGAATAGGCAGGAAGATTCTATTGACCAGCGTGAGAGCTAACAGCTGACTCACATGAATGCATGAAAAAAAAATCGATAGCTGCATTCGTCACAAGTGGGAAAAATTTAAATCTGCATGGCACTTTATTCCAATTGGCTCATTCACTTGCTTAAACTCAACGTTGATTCTGATTCCGCAGAACTGGGTTGGGTGTGAAAAAGTATTTGTTGTTAACATTCTTTTTTCATTCGTTTTCTCCAGTTACCAGTCCTTTTTTAAAGCTGATCGTTTTGTGTTCATTTTGTTTAGTTCTTTTTATGTAACAGATTTAATGTTTAGTATAGAGCTTAGAAACAATTCGCAGTGTGAGATAGGCAAGAAGTAAGGCATGTAGCAACATCAGCACGGCAAAGGGCACTCCTTTAAATGCAAGGAAGGGTAAAAATATTTTAAGTCAAGTGATAGCAATTGCTGTATGAGTCGTACGATTTTTTAATCAAGCACGGGCAACGCCGGGCCATGCTGCTAGTTATTCTGATAAAGCAGAATATCGCATTCCTGTTGAGAAAACAGCATCAAAATGGTTTTAGAAATGTTCTAAGCCTTCGTAGGAAACGCCAAAGGCGAACAAATGTTGCAACTTATTGCATCCTAGTGTGAGAATATTTGTCATAGGGGAACGGACGCTGGAAAATGTCATTACCCAAGTCTACCTCAGTGGCACAAATGACTATCGCTTATATTTAGAAGAATCTGCTCTCATCGCGGGACATTATCGTGCAATATTTTATCTTCTAAGTGTCCCTCTCCCCACATCATTGGGGACAAAAATGTTGTGGCGAAAATGGAAGTCAATCTGAGAAAACTTGTACTCGTTGTCCTACAGCTAGGGAGGAATTCCAAAATCCCGTACTGACATTTCAAGAGCCACATTTGCTCTGATCTATAATTAGGATAGAGCTTAAGTAAATATAAGACTAGTTATTGATGTTAAGGTTGAATGTTGATAGTCTGTTTCATGCTTGAACATAATGCGCGGATTTAGAGCAATAAAAAGATATTATTACTTTCGAAATTCAGTATAATGTTCGAAATATGCAATTATAATTACCACTGAATATAGAGAATTGACAAAGGAAAAAATCTATGCAATTAAAGATTCGGGTTACTAATGTATTGACACACACGAACATACACGTGAGCTTGTGATAAAGAATGCATATATATATATATATATATATATATATATATATATATATATATATATATATATATAATTTTTTAAGCTCTACTTCTGTATGGAGCACTGTTTTTGAAAAATAAAAACAAAAGTAATAAAGAACTCTGGATTATTTACCTAACGTGTTCTTTCCTATTTTTCTACATACCTGCACACACACACACACACACACACACACACACACACACACACACACACACACGATATATATATATATATATATATATATATATATATATATATATATATATATATGCTCTATTTTTAATATCGCGCAGGTGCGTTGTTTGTTTTTGTCGATTGTGCATTATAATAGGTACATTTAGGCACGTGCGTGAGACAAAAGCACAATAACGCAATTAACTCCGCCAGAAATTTTGAAAAGGCATGCTGAACTGTTTGGCATTGTCGGCGGAAGTACTAATACTAATATTTCAGTGTGTTTGGGTGTGTAGCTATGAGAATGCAGGGCATTAAAAAAGAATCGGAAGAGTTTAATGGTGATTAAGAAGGTGTTTGTAGTGATAACTGGAGATGGCGACGTTATGACACCATTCATCTTACCACAGGGCTTCAGACTAAATACGGAGTCAAGTGGGTCTGAGGAGGCAGTGTGGCCCTGGGTTAAGTGGGTGGCTACTGGAAAACACTATATCATGCAACATGATTCCTCACCATGCCATACAAGCAGAAGAAACCAATCATGGCTAGCAGACAATTTCTGAGAGCACATCACCCCATACATCTGGCCAGCAAAGCCCCATACTGCAAGAGCCTTGATTATTATGTGTGGGCGCAGATGAACAAGAGACCAACAAATCTCCTTTTAGCACCAAAGATAAACTGAATGCAAGGATTATGGAAACATTCACCAACCTAAACAAAGAGACAGTTCAGAAGAGTTGCAGGAGATTTCGAAGTCATCTGGCGGCCGCGGTTGAAGCCAATGGCTACTTTATTTAATAAATTTACTCTTTAGCATTTCAAGATACATTTTTGTAAATATATCCTTTAAAATACGATATTATTGTCATTTTCATTTTTAATTAATTTATCCGATAATTTATGCATCGCATCATTTCTATTGGGTAAAAAGAATATATATATATATATATATATATATATATATATATATATATATATATATATATATATATATATATGCGTCATTATAAAGATGTGTAAAATGTATTTGTACCTACTTATGGTCGCATATGTACAAAACAGTCAAACAATGTGTCATAGCTATTAACCATAACACGTATGTATACTGACAAGTATTCACAACGACTTCAAGAACTGTGTCTATTTCTTACTCACTCACTCACTTTCCCTATCTCTCCCTCTCTCTCTCTCTCTCTCTCTCTCTCTCTCTATATATATATATATATATATATATATATATATATATATATATATATATATGCCCAGTTCAAGAAAGACATTTGGGTCACTAACACTGAAAAAGAGAATGTACCATATCGAGAATATTTAACATCGAAAAACATAAAGGAAAAAAAATTAATTATTTTTAATATGTGGAAATCTCCACCCTTTGTCGGATGACGGTCGCGAGACCAGAAACTCGTGTAGCAAAATTATGGAAAGTAAAGCATAATACTTTTTTCAAAGAATCCACATTACAACCAAATAACTTTTGCGGTTTCTCTCTTCTTTTTAATATACACACTTTTCTCTCGTTGTAACAACTACAACCTCTTCCTTTCATATATATATATATATACATACATATATATATATATATATATATATATATATATATATATATATATATATATATATATATATATATATTGCGATTCCTAAATGAATGTTCGCAACCGTCTGACCACACCCTATTCGAATTGTGCGCTCGCCAGAAGTCAAAGATGTGCAGCTACTAACTTAGCGTTAAGATCGAACGCATTCAGCCGATAAATACAAGGAATGTTTGAATACCATTTTTTCCTCGAGTCTTACACACTTGATAGGAACCAAAAAGAAAGTGAAACGATAAGGAAAAGAAGGGAAATTATGAAACATAATATTTCAGATTTCGTTAAATTTTCATCTGAAGTTTTAATTTAGACTAGAAAGTTCTCTGTCTAACAAAGATAGCATACATCAAAATACATAATTGTTGTGGTGGGATCCACCTAATCTGCATAGGTGACTACCAACTATATAAATAATGGTTGGTACCGGAAGACGAGGAGTGGGAATCACGAGATCCAACTAGAGACTCTGATCGACTGCGACTAGTCAACACATTCTCCAGGAACGTCTTCCCAGAAATATACAGAAATACTATATGTACTTATTGTGTACACTTTCATGTTACAATACATTCTTGTTCTAAGTACATTTTGTGTTGCATTATTATTCCATGCATTAGGCGAGATTCAACAATGAGTCAAGACTCAACAATAATAAATACATTAAAACTAATAAATATATATAATAGGCGGCTGGCAGGTTCATAAGCTGACTATAAATGGGAGATGCTAGTGCTGTGAAATATTGGATGCATTTATTTCAATTCATCTTATTAATAACTGTATTGTTTCTTTCCAGGTAAACTGATATATGACTGTTCAAAGAAGGCAACAAATGTAACATGTAGCGTCTTCTCTTGGGAATGGACAACGATTTGGCATCGTGCCGTTATCAAGTATCTGCAGAAAAAGTATTTAGACCCAAAGACATTCATGCTGACATCGTTGCTACATATGGAAATGACGATGCAGCTTTATCAACAGTGCAAAAGTGTGTGGCTTAATTCAGGAGAAGAAGGGAGAGCCTTGAAATGATGCTATGTTAGGACGTCCTGTATCTGCTACGACCGAGGAAAACAGTGATTGGTTTCAGTACATGGTGATGGATAACGGGCGAATGACTATAAATCTAATAGCCAAAGCTATTAGCATATCCCGGGAGAGTGTTGAGAATATCCTGCACAATGAACTTGACATGGCGAAGGTTTCTTCCCGATAGGCGCCACGACTTCAGACATTATCTCAAAAGCACACCGAGCTGATGACTTCACAGAAGAATTTCCCATTGTTTGAATCCAGATCTAGCTTGTTTCCTTGAACGTTGCCTAACACTGAATGCGTTTTGGATTCATCGTTTTGAGCCAGAGACAAAAAGAGATTCCATGAAGTGGAAACACCTATCCTCACTTACTCCAAAGTAATCCAAAGTCGTTTCATCTGTAGGGAAGGCGACAGTCTCAGATATTTGGGATGCAAAAGGCATCGTGTTTATTGACTATCTTCAAAAGGTACAGACCGTCAATGGAGAATACTATGCCAACTTGCCGAGACACTTACGAAAGGCTATCAAGATCAAACGGTTAGGAAAACAGACGAAATGCGTCTTGTTTCATCAGGATAATTTCATTAGATAACCTAAAATGGGTACTATTTATTACTAAGCAATTTGTAGCTTTGAAGTATCAGGTCATCCCATAAGTTCTGTCCGAATTTTGAATGAAGAAAACAAGTGACCAAATGTTACATTTAATTACAGATTCAATCAACAATGTATTTTCCCTGATTATCTATGACTTCCTTCCATCTATTAACAAGCTTACTAATTCCATTACTGTAAAATTCTTTTGGCTTTGATTCGGAGAACTCGCAAATGTCAGTTTTAACCCCTTCCTGTGTTACAAAAGCTGTTTCTTCCAAATGATTCTGTGAGCTACGAAACAAATGATAGTCTGAAGGAGCAAGGTCGGGAGAATAAGGTGGATGAGGAATTTTCTCCTAACCATGTTCTTCGATCTTTTGTGACGTGATTCTTGCTGTGTGTCGTCGCGCATTGCCCTGATGAAACATCACCCGTTTTCGATTCACTAGAGCAGGTCCCTTTTTCCTCAAAGCTTGGTTCAAATGCTTTAATTGCTGACAGTATATTTGAGCATTAATTGTTGCATTAGGTGGTAAGAATTCAAAGTGGATTATTCCTTGGCAATCCCACCAGATTGAAAGAAAAACTTTTTGCCCATGAAGTTCCCTTCTCGGCTGTGGCTGGGGTCTTTCCCCTTTACCAAGCCAGTGTCTACCACACTTAACATTTCGATAAAAGATCCATTTTTCGTCGCCAGTCACAAGTCTATCCAAAAAAGGTGAAAAAAGTTGGCGAGAATGGAGAGAAGAGCAGATGTCAACTCGGGATTTGGGGTTGTTTTCAGACTATTTATGAGGCACCCATTTTCCAAGTTTAGGAACTTTTCCAAGTTGTTGAAGATGACGATGAACAGTTGTATGGTTTGAACTGAGAACCACTGCCAATTCCTCAACTGATAAAGCAGGATTTTCTTCAAGGGCTGCTTCAAGAAGCTTTTCATCAAACTCAACTGGACGTCCGGTTCGATCTTCATCTTCAAGTGTGAAATCTCCACCTCTGAATTTTGCAAACCATATTCTGTAAGTTCTTTCATTCACACATTCCCCTCCATAAACTGAGTGAATGTTTCTAGCCGCTTAGGCTGCTGAGTTTCCTTTCTTGAACTCATAAAGCATTATGTGCCTCAAATGATTCTTGGGTACTTCCATGTTAGCAGGGTTTTAATCAAACAAAATTTAATTTTATTGTTCTCTGAAATAGAATTCGATCAGTTTAAATACATCTAAACATAAAAATAATGTTCAGCTCCATTAGATATTATAAATACTCTTTAAATTTCGTTCATTTTAACAAAAAGTTAAAATTGGGACAGAACTTATGGGATGACTTAATAGATTATAATGGTTCCTTTTCTGCTTTTAGGTTATCTCAGTTGGATTTTTTAAAACAAATTTCCCCGTTGCTTTGCTGCTCTTGGTCAATAGTAGTGTATAGACATGACATTCTAAATAAGCAATCTTTACTTTATGATAAGGAAATACAATTATATCTTAACGTTTTTTATTCCGATGTGTTTTTGTTTCTTCCTAAAGAGTTAGATGAAAATCTCTTTCTATGTATATCTATCACTTGATAGCTATCCAGCTAAGTACTTATATATATATATATATATATATATATATATATATATATATATATATTATATATGCAAACATAAAATATTAAATGCACATATATAAATATATAAGTAATGAATTAATTTCATTTGTCTGCATTTTATTTATTTCATTATTTCCCTTTCATTATTTTATTTAACCTTTTTTTACCCTCTCACATGTATCAGCTTTTCTCCCTCATTAAGATTTATTTACGCTATAAATTTAAAAACTTGGGTGGTTTCAAAATAACTGATAAGAAGGCAGAGATCAACCCAGACTTTGCCTCCCCAGATATTTTCCAAAGTCTTAAATCAAGTTAAAGTTTCCGGATTTTTTTTTTTTTGAAAACTGCATCTACTTTCAGATACACATTTAAATACAACTAACAACAGAACCAAGAGATGATTCTTTTATTATATTTCAAAAGAAAAAGTAAAATGGAGAATAATTCAATAAAATTCATGAAATCATTTTGCATTAAAATTTTGGAAATGTATATGTAGAGGAAATGTACGGATATGAGAAAAAAAAGGAGGTCCCGGAAACCTAATTAGTGCTGTTCCTTTCATTTAATCCAAAATAACATTAGAAAATTGCCCAATTATTGATTAAACTGAATGATAATAAAATAACATAAATAAATCGTATTTTTCTCTGCCGTCTTGTTGCCAATAATCGTTACAGGTGATGTCACGATAGAAAATTTCAAACGTTCAGCTTTCCAATGAATAGCAGGATGTAGACAGAGGATTTCCAATTACTACATAGACACCACATTCTTTCTTGATAGTGATTGCGCCAGTCGAAAGTACTTAATGAGGAAAAACGGTTCAATATGCACTCACTCACACACACCCACACACCCATACACACACACACACACATATATATGTATATATATATATTGAAGTGGACAGAGTCAGACAATTTATTTAAAGACATTTGTGATGTGTTTAACGTTCTTTTTATAGACACAAGTATTTAAGCAAATGCTCTGTTTATAATAAACAGTATTAAATAACGAAATGACGGTTCCGTATAGGATACAGGTTCAATTCCTGTTGGAGAACGAAAATCTCTCGGACATTCAGGCCGGCAAATATTATTTAATACTGTTTATTATAAACAGAGCATTTGCTTAAATACTTGTATCTATAAAAAGAACGTTAAACATATCATAAATGTCTTTATATATATATATATATAAAATTTTGTATGTGCAGTACTTACTTTGTGTGTGCAGTACATATTTTGTCACTCTCTCTCTCTCTCTCTCTCTCTCTCTCTCTCTATATATATATATATATATATATATATATATATATATATATATATGTGCATATATATATATATATATATATATATATATATATATAGGGAGGGAATGAGAACGAGTCATCTCATATAAGTTTTCTTTTGTCTTTACACAGACACACACACAGACACACACACACACACATACACACACACACACACATATATATATATATATATATATATATATATATATAAAAATTAATATACATTATTTATATATTTGTATGCAAGATCATGATATACTTATAATAATGCTCATAATAATGAAGATGCTACCTCTGAAATAATCGATAAAAATCCTTTTTAAAGTTAACCGAAATATATATTTTGTTTATTCTTTATATATATATATATATATATATATATATATATATATATATATATATATATATTCATCTGAGAGCACCAATCATATCACGTAAAACAAAACGTCCTTCCAGCGAACAAAAACTTGTCACGAGCTTATATTATCCGTATGTCTGTGTCAGCACATGGACAAGTTTCCTATAGAAATTGTAAAAAGAGAATTACGAGATCAATAGATTTACCCTTTATGCTTAAAAAAAAGTTCGTATATATTTGTGTTTTGGGGTGAGCGTCTCTCAAGTTACGCATATATATAAAAATATACATACATACATACATTCAAACGTATATATTCATACATATATAAATAAACACACACATATATTTATACGTGTAGGTATAGTTATATATATTCAGGGACACGTGGAATAAATATGCACATTCACACACAAACGTACACAACAACAGGTAGACAGACACGTACACACAGACACACACACAGACACGCGCATACACACACACACACATACACACACACATATATATATATATATATATATATATATATATATATATATATATATATATATAAATGTATGTATAAATCATTTATGTATATGAATTCAGGTGGACATGAGTTTTTACAGAAATAATCGTGTGGCGTGAAAAAAATTATTGGAACATTCATGCAAACATAACTATCCCTCTAATATATATATATATATATATATATATATATATATATATATATATATATATATGTGTGTGTGTGTGTGTGTGTGTGTGTGTGTGTGTGTGTGAGTGTGTGTGTGAGCGTGTCTGTGGGTGTGTATGGTTGTTTTTTGTCTGTTTGTGTGTATGTATTTCTATAAACACGCATATATTTCTATGAATATAGGTGTGTGTTTGTTTGTGTGTTCTTATACGTATATATTATATACTTGGATACATTTATACACAAGCATATATGTATACATATAGAAGCATTTGTTTATAAAATATACGTGTACGTTTGTGTGAGTGTGAATATATATATATATAAATATATATATATATATATATATATTTATATATATATATATATATATATATATATATATATATATATATATATATATATATATATATATTTAAATTGTATATATAAATTTTATTCTATTTCTCTTTGTTTATACATTTCCGTCACGGCCACGGGTTTTCTTCAACTGTGCTTAAACCTTTTCTATTACAGAATCATACGCCCATTGACTAAATGTGTAAAATGCAGTGAAGAAGAAAATTTTATCTTTATATTCAATCTTCCATTTTTAAACATTATTCTCCTTCGCACAGAGCGCTCTTTTCACCTCACATTTCCTTCTTTATAAATGTTATTTTGTACTCTTCTGTATTTTACAAGAAAATGAAAAAAAAAATTGGTAAATGAATTATTTCTTCACAACGACTGCCTTGTTTAAATCTTCTCACAACACCCCAAAATATTTTTAAGTTCGTCTTTTATAAGTATGTGGACCAAGCCTGGATTAATCGTTACAGAAAGGAAGCACATGTCATAGGCGCCAAAATAAGTATTATCACTGTTCTCTTTTTCTTACCTGGCGTTACCACTTTTATATGGAATATTTTTGGGATTGACATTATCTCACCTGTCCTACTTTTTGCTGGAACCATTTAAAATAGGTTTATATAAAGATTATCGGGAATTCCAAAAAATAAAGAAGATTAGCAAATGTCAAGGGTAAAAATACGTATCATGGAAGAAAAATGGTAAATTTTATTTAAAATTTTAAAGTGTTAATGACACGCATTCTGAATTTTTCAGGCGTAACGAGTATGTTACTTACATATTTCAATAGAAAACTACTTATCCGTGCATTTATTTATATATGTATTTTACATCTATACGCCCCCTCTTGTGGGTTGAGCACCTTGGAAGAAAGGGAATTTGTCTGCTGCTGCCATTAATGCTAAAAATTCTTCTCTATGAATTGAGCACTCTGGTAACCGGCAATGCATATATCTCATATATAAGGTGTTCAAAATTCCCTTACCCCTCCGTTAGCAGAAGGCCGAAGGATGAAAGTCTCCGACTCATGTCAAATAGGTCAGGTTTCGATCTCATGATGAGCTGTGAGACTATATATCTGTGTGGATGACTCTCTCTCTCTCTCTCCTCTCTCTCTCTCTCTCTCTCTCTCTATATATATATATATATATATATATATATATATATATATATATATATATATATATATATATATATATAGTAAAGTAATGAAGGGATTTGCAATCCGTGTGGATAATTCCAAGAGGATGTAATCCAGAGAGCTTAATGTAACAACAGAGCAAATATTAATTAATTAAGAAAGATACAAACTTAAGATTCCATGACTATAATTTATTTCCCCAGAAATTAGGATATTTTTCCTGATTCATCAGGTCACATCTAATCTGACCTGATGGAGCAGGAAAACTATCTAATTGTATGAATTTTTCGAGCTTACAATTAACAATAACACATTTCTTAAAAACATCTTTCGGATTACACATATTCTTTCGTTGTCCTGTTATTACCTGGATGTAAAAAACAAATATATTTTCATACCTGAGGATATATGTAAGAACAGATGAAAGCTCGTAAAAAAATTAAAAAAAAACCTTACACAACTGGAATTTATAAACAGGGATCATAACCTTCATTTACAGGTTCGGGGTTAATGTCAATTATTAAATTTCTTCGCGAAGATGTATTCTCGCCATTTATATCATTAACTTCAATATCTGTTTTTTGTATGAATGATTCATGTCATTTAAATTGAACTGCACCACATACTTGATATATATATATATATATATATATATATATATATATATATATATATATATATATATATATATATATACAAAAAAGGATGGGGTGTTGAAAATCGAATAAATTCACAAAATTTGAGCAAATAAACAAGCAACAAATTTAGAGTAGAATTCGTTCTTTCTCACGCAACTATCTATTCAGTAACGCCTCGTATATCCATACAGATGAGTATGTTTTCGAGTCAGTCAGTGAAAGAGAGAGAGAGTACAAAGTAAATATTATAAACTTTTTCACTTTTGTTAAGTCGTTGAGCATCCGTTTCACTGGTGGTCTGTCAAAAATGTAACAGGGACTTCCATTGATACTCAACTCATCCTATGGAATTTTGAACGAAGAGAAAGAATGCGAGATCCGATCCGAGGTGAATTATTCAGTCAAATAAGAACCATTACGCCGTTTATGTACACCTGACCTCTATGACTAGCTGGTTGTTTTTTCTAAATTTTCATGGTCTCAACTATATAATATTTACATGCAATTATTTAATTACGTAATTTGCCTTCATTAAACCTATTGAAACACGGACATAATTTGGTCAAGATTGATTATACAATATATAGGCTCATATGTATCCAATAATGCGTATATAGATTTATATTCAATGACGATATGTATTCATATATACTAATATTCCAGGTTCAAAGAATGTAAATTAACCCAGAATTGATTAAATATAACCAATGTCTAGCTATGAAAAAATAATTGATTTTAACAATATTTTAAAGTTAATTCAAATTATTCCATATTTTTATATGTAAAAAGGAAATAGGAGACTCTAAAAAATCATTGTAATATAAAGACATATCTATCTATCTATCTATCTATCTATCTATCTATCTATCTATCTATCTATTGTATTTGAAATTTGTATTCATTAATCAGTATGCATAACTTTTGTTGACCTGCACATTCGAAAAATCTTATTAAAGAAAATGTATGTTTTGGCAGATTAATAATATTTCTAGAATGCACAGGCCGATAGACGTAATACACACTGTTTAATTAATAGAAATGGTGCATTTCTTTCAAATACGCGGTGTCCCTTATAATAACGTTTGTAGTATTAAAAATGTCTGATTAAAAAATCTATGTATCTCATAGTCTGTACATATCTATCTATCCCAGTCTGTACATATCTATCTATCGTTTTAATTTGTTATATACATGCAATACGCATATAATTAAGTACTTTATCCTTACGAAAGAAAAATAAGCAGAAATTTAATACATCTTCCGTATTATATTTTTACTTCTATTTTAATTTTAACATTGTCATTTTGTTTCAGACCGATATGTACTTTGATCTTCCTAGAATTGAAAATAAGCCATTATCTTTAGTTGAGACTAGCACTCTATACGTTAAACATTTCCCGTTAAATATTATCTACTTATAAAATATAATTGCTCATACATATAAACACATCGACACACAAAACTAACATGTGTTTACGTACACAATGCTACACATACAAATAGCGACACTTTTGCAGGCCTTCTAATTTACATGCAAAAAAAGGCAGGGAACGCATAAATGGACACACATCCATGGCTTTATAAATCTACACACTCACATATACACGCACACATTGACAGTACTCTTTATATCTGTTTTTCTCTCTCTAGCTTTGTTCCAAATTTTCTATGTGTTTGCTGTTTTTTTCTGTTTTCCGTCTGTCCACTGTAGACACCAATCTGGAACACAGACAAAAATCCCTAATAAGAAACAAGACAGGCAGGTGGAAGATAAGCAGGCTTGGATCCAGCTGCACAGAAACCGAAAAAAAATAAAATAAAATATTCATTTTAAAAGAGCAATTGCAGGAGAGGCATTTATTTATTGGGTTCATGAAATATTAATCATCGTGTCAAGTTTGTACGTCTCACTACCGATTCAAAAATCCTTTGCTGAAAGATTCATTGAAATATCATTTAATATTCAACTGCATTTTGATAAGTCAGCTACATAAATAAATCACATGACATCGACTTCAACGGAATCACGCTTATGCTAAAGAATTCTTCATCGATGTCCTGTTATATAAATAAGATTAAGACATTTTTTAAAAATGTATTCGTGTAAAAGCGCAGAAAACTTATGTTTGAACCTTTAAAAACGTTGTTGTGTAAACACCTCTTATTATCATTGCGATCACATGGGATCGTCCGCATTCTGACCATGAGACACAAGTTCGAATCTCACCATGGCCGATTTGACTTCCTGGTGTTATCGGACTGGAGGAGTCGAATCCAACGTGGAGAAACTTTGGAAAGTGCGTGAAAACCATACCACGGGATGACCCAAGCCTTATGAGCGAAATTGGGTAGACGGAACCCGTGGGGGCCATCGATAGCTGTGCTAGAACGAAGTCAAAAGTCATCGTGACCGAGGCCTTAAGCGTGCTGCCTGTGTTCAAAAGTGGATAACACGCTATTTCCCAGAAACTGTAAATAATGTCTTCTCGGCATAGTTCAGTATAAACCATAGCTGGGCTATGTGGATGTTGAATAAACACAAATGAGCCTGAGAAAGCGTCTGCAATAGGGATTGGCGAGCCGCCCTAATAGACGGGTGTTCTCGAACACAAGTGGACAGCTATACTAGAATTACGACCTGAAATTGCTTCCATCAGATTTGTAAATCTATAGATCAATAGGATCGTCGCCTATTTTAATCCAGTCTCTGTGGCCTGCATTTGAACCTATGTGAAATTCAGCATTTTGGATGCCGATTTTGAAAACATATGCATAACAGCAAACCTTGGAAGATTAACTTATTACAAAACAGACCTCTATTTCATTTCCGTCCAGAGTATGAAGATAAACTACATATGCATCCTGGGTAAGACGATGAACTACATCCGACAGCAAGGCCTCTGATCAGGAAGTTTTGAGGAGCGTGGAACCACCTCTTAATTGCTGGTGTTCCCAGGTCCACCCTGACCCAGGGTGGTAGAAACTGTCAGGGTCCCATCTATGGGCAAATAGTTAACGCTAAAAAAGGGTTCAAAACACTATGAAAGTATAGAAATAGGTTTTCATACCAGCAATACTTTTTTTTGGAAATATTATTACCAGCAATACATTTTTGAAAAAAATATATTACCAGAAATATACTTTTGAAAATATTACCAGCAATACACTTTTGAAAAAATATTACCAGCAATACATTTTTGAAAAAATATTACCAACAATATAGTTTTTGAAAAAAAATATTACCTAAATAAAAATCTTGTCGGCATTAAATAACTCATTGAGAGAGATATACCGTCAAACAAACCAAACGAAACCAATCTATTTCATTTGATATTGTTCCTGTGTCAGACTGCCGTTAAAAGGTCAGGACAATGAAAAGAGTTCGTTTAATAACCAGTTTCCATCGTGGTTATTATTCGTTGAAAAGTCCTGAGCATTTAAGTAATAAGCGATAGGGTAGTAATCTATCTTAAAGTGAATGTTTCGGTTCACTCTACTCCTTAGAACATTAGAGCAAAAATTCACACAAACACTGGCTCAGTCAAGATTTGAACCCGATTCATTTACTCCATTTTCTGCGTTTTTAACTTTCAGTATAACTTCTTATATTCAGAAAACATATTTACGTGTCTGCATTTGCAATTATTAAAAGACCGTAACCATGGTAATCTCCACGGTCGTTACCTACATATTACGTTCTTCGGCAGGGTTACATATAAATGTTCTTCTTCGCCAGGGAAACATATTTGAACTTGTACCCCAGTATAAATAAATGAATAGATTTTAGTATTTCCTTTCTGAGATGGGTTATTTTCAATACCCTTGTATTAATTCGAACTATTTTTTCATCTTCGTTGGTATAGCTGTTATTATTGGCGCAAAGCTTTCGACCAGATACACACTGGTCATTATCAGGTGTCCATTGATTGGCTTATATGACATATATCCCATTGAATATTGTGTAATATTTTGTCCCTTGTGATCTAATTTATTGTTCATTCCGGTTGAATTGGCACTTCACTACCTGATCCCAGTATTGAACTCATGGCAACTAGACATAGTATAATCCAATCTTATATCCACCACATCACCGTCCCAAAGCACCGTGTTTTTGGATACCTTTATATAGTTCATCCATTCAAATCTAGAAGAAATGTTTATTCATACGCGATATTCTAAAACATTATTTTCAGCAAAATCATTTTTATGATTGATTGATTCTTTTTCTACGAAGGGAATGATATGTGGCTTTAAAACACATATTATTCTACATATTCATCTGACAGTTCAGTAAACTTAGCATTTCTTTTCTCAAGTTTCCGTAAGCTTCCCCCCCAATTTATAATGTTTTTTTCATTGAAATATTACTCTAGTGCTGCTATCACGTCAAAATCGTTCTAAAATAGCTTCCCTTTCAAAGTTCTTTTAAGGTTTAGAAACAGGAAATAGAGAGCTGAAGTAAAATCTAGTGAACAGTGTAGATACCCTATGCACTGAATCCCCAAATTCTTTTAAAAAACCATCGTTTTACCAGCGTTGTGAACAGGTGCATTGCCCTGTAAAAAGAGAACACATTTCCGCAGTCTCCCCATCATTTATCTTTCAACTGCTCATTTAGTTGGCACACTAATGTTAGACTAGTATTTTGCATTACGTTTTTTGCCTTTCTGAAAGACAGACATCAAAACACTTTCCTTATTCAAAAGTTCTGTGGAAATTCCCTGTTGAATTCGAGAGGCGAATTTCTCCGCCTGTGGAGAAGCTGAAACTTTCACTGCCGTTTAGTCTCATAGGATGAGCCATGTTTCATCAGCCGTGATAGGTTATTACGAAAATCATATTGCTGAAAACTTCGCAAAATCTTATAGGAAGTGCCTGCTCGATATCGTTACTGTTAAAATTCAAACATTTTGGCAATCACTTAGTTGACAGAGTTTGGAATCCACAATTATTAATGAAATTCGAAACCCAACGCTTTTCCAGGATAACCCAGATGTCTCAGAAATACATTTCGCAGAGATACAACAGGATCAACAATTTCAGAAGCTGATACCGTTGAAAGTCTCCAGCAAAGTGTTGCATCTTGAGTATAATATTCACTCAGCAGTGAGAGTATGACAAGCATTTGCCTACCAGTGTTAGCAGCATACATTCATCAATTGTCTTTGAAGTTTTCTTCGGCAAGAGCAGACATATCATGACTGTCCAGAGTTCAATACGTTTAATTCTGTGGTCTGGATGTTCATACCAGTAATTAGATGCTTATATTCGAGATTTAGTGAATATATCACTTATCGTTATTTCCGTAATACCCTAAATATAATAAGTAATTCCACTCGGGTTGTTTTGAGCGTAATATTGATTCTTCCTTAGATTGGGAACGAGGAACGGAGGCATGAAGAACCGAACACCCCCCACAGCAATGATTTATAACAAGAAAGGCCGAGTGAAAAGTGAGAAAAATACTTAACTGAATGGCTGTCAGGACAAGAACAAAGATTAAAGATAAAAGGCGAAAAAGAGAGTAAGCATATCAGAAAGATGTGGAGAGCCATAATCCCCTCCGCTCCGAGTGAATTTAGTACATATAATAATAATAATGATAATAATAATAATAATAATAATAATAATAATAATAATAGCAGCTTGGATAGACTTAAAGGTAGAAAGCTCAACACATCTTAGATAGATTGCCGTAAAGTTTTTGATAGTGTGCCACATAGTTGGATTCTTAAGGATTTTGAAATGTAAAATGCAATAACGACTACTACAGGCGTGTACGCCTGGAGTTAAATACCGAGTCGAATTTAAAAAAAAACAGATTATCAGCCATAAACACCTTGTTCCTGTGGTGCAATACATTTCCAACAACCTTAACTGGTTCATGACTGATATTAAGCGAATTGGAATCAAAACGAATAATCTTCTCACTTGCCACCGCATGCATTACCCTAATATTGATGTTGATAGTATGTGTCCAGATCCGAAGGAAGCAGAGGATTAGTTTAGCTATATCAAAATATCAAAAATGTGGCACATGACGATATCAATAATTTCAGTTGAAGTGGGAGCCCGCGGATATAATGGAAAGATTATCCTATTAGACTCATTGTAGAGATTCCTTGTAGCCCATGCCTTAAAGAATGTCCACCGCTCACACATTACGAAGGGCTTTATCTATGTAAAATGTGTGTGATTTTAGCTTATATATATATATATATATATATAACCTGAAATCACACACATTATATATATATATATATATATATATATATATATATATATATATATATATATATATATATATATATATATGTATATATATAAATGATCAGTGGAAAAGGCCATGAAGGTATTTTTGACGTTATGTCATTGGTTGGGAGCAGAAAGGAAATGTCTATACATCATAAATCAAATGAAATAATAATAATAATAATATTAATAATAATAATCTAAGATGAGGCAAATTATCAAATATATACATTGCTTGCAAAATTACGATGTTCAGTTATCCCTGTCAAGTGTCTTCCTTTTCTTTCCTCTGAGTAAATCACCGTTACCAAACAATGCCTGTTTGAACGAAATCTTATAAAATGGGTAGGCAGGGATTTTATTTATCTTTTTTTCTGGACGTTTTTTTTTATTGTACGCATGGCTACTATTATTCTATGCATTATAATTAT
>OZ038480.1:134567092-134594592 GCA_964036315.1 Acanthosepion esculentum
CAATCTCTTTCATACGCTTATGCTTATTTGACTAATATTTTTACGAAAAAATGTTACAGAAAAAAAATGTATGAAAAGGGGCGAAAAAGAAAACAGAATAAAGAAAGAGAAGACAAAAAAGAATGAAAAAAGAATGAAAAAAGAAATCACTTTTTTTTCTAATTCATCTATATATATACAACAGGAGATGTCCGTGTGTCTGTCTGTCTGTGTGATACCTTTTCACTCGAGATCCATCCAACCGATTTTGACCAAACTTGCTCATACATTGTACAATGAAAGAGATAGTTTCTTAGCGTAAAAAAATCGATATTTTTTAAAAAATCAAAAAAATCGATAAATTCAAAATTTTTCCTCCGATTTCGTGCAAACTCGGTATGTAGTTTACTTACATCATGACAAGCGCAATTATATCATTGTTATATCTACGGCACTATGTTTAGCGAAAAGCCGCGAAAAACCAAAAATCGATTTCAGCACAAATTTTAAACTAAAAACTCTCTCAATTTTCAAGCAATAAAATACAAAATTCACTCAATTGTAGCCAACAATAAGTTGATTGTTTAACACTCATTTAACTTGATATCTGTGGCCACTCATATAATGAAAACCCGCGTAAGTCGCGAAAAATTGCGATTTTTACTGGTTTATTTCTTTTTTTCGTTGATCTTTCAACCAATTTTAATAATTACTTTATAAATATATCCTCTTTTATATCCCTGGTAGCACACTGATAAATTGAATTTCAAAAACACCAAAATAATTGTGGTCTGAAGTGGGTCTTCAGGTTGCCTGTTCTACCTCTTCATGTCCTCGGATAACTTCGATTGAATAAATACAGACTACTTCTGTTATATCAGTAACTGCATTAATTCGAAATGTTTCTAAATGAAAGTACTTTAAAGTAATTGAAGAAGATAGACTCTGTTACATCTAAACATGATGCTGTTTTTGCTCCATTCTAATTGAACGCTTTTCCTGATCGACCAAGTCGGGGGCTTCGAGGGTAGGACGCCCCGGCCCTGTATATGTATAGATCAGTATGTACACACCACACACATACATTATATATATATATATATATATATATATATATATATATATATATATATATATATATATATATATGATAGCAGGCCACTCGTATTCGAGGATACCTATCTACTAAGGCGGCTAGACAATACCTCGTGCAGACGCTCGATAAGGGACTTTTGTTTTCAACACATTTGTTCAACACCAAAAGAGACCACCTGTTGTTTATACTGCAACTATGCTGAGCAGAACGTAGAAGTTTCTGGAAGAAAGTGTTTTATCTCGTGTGATCCACAATTACAAAAGGGCCAGCACGCTCAAGCCATCGGCCACGATAACTTGTGACTTTGTCCTAGCGCAGCTATCGACGGCCCTCAAGTGTTCTGTCTACACAATTTCACTCAAAAGTCTTGGTTCAACCCGGAGTATGGTTTTCAGTTACTTTTCAAAGGTGGGAGAGACATCGATCCATTCCGATATTATCAGGATGTCTCCTTCCTGACTAATAGACCATGATGAGATTCGAACCCGGGTCTCATGTTCAGAAAACAATACATATATATATATATATATATATATATATATATATATATATATATATATATATATATATATATATATATATATATATATATATATATATATTAAATGTTGTTGATACTGCTTATTATAATCAGAGCATTTACTTAAATATTTTTATCTATAAAAAGAACGTATAAACATAAAAAATGTCTTAAAAATACATACACACACACACACACACACACACACACATATATATATATATATATATATATATATATATATATATATATATAGAGAGAGAGAGAGAGAGAGAGAGAGAGAGAGAGAGAGACAGAGACAAAGAGAGAGAGACAGAGAGGGAAATTAGAGTTTATTTACGCACGAAATACACAGAGATTGATAGCTTTTATATATCTTACAAGGAGTGGGATATCACAAGTCGATTGATTCTTATACAAGATTCTCTGAAACCCATTAATCATTGTTCTTGTCAAAAGCAAAGAACAAAGACGAAAGGCAAAAACAAGACTAGATATTTTAACTTCCGTTCCTGCTCTCCTGTAATGAAACATACAAAGATTAACTCTGATGTCGTAGATTGCTCAGATCCACAACTTCCGTTTACACTGATTTAACGTGATAACAAATGCACTTACAAAATAGATGTCTTCTTTCGTAGATTGTGCCTCAGAATAAATTGTTATTGTCTTTCTATTGTGTATGAGTACACGTGTGTTCCTTGAGTATGAGTACATGTGTGTGTCCCTTGTAATAATGTATATATTTATTAAAATTAACATATCTGGTTCAATACAGCAATAGAGCTACATTCCATCGTAGTCATTTTCAGGGTTATTTTTCTAACCTTTTTTGGTGTCCTTGTTTTTTTTTTTTTTCGTTTAGACCAGTGATTTTCAAACGGTGAGCCGCGTCACATTGGTGAGCCGTCAGAAGATCGTATGTGTGCCGCGAAATTTTTAAAGGCCATCAAATAATTATTTTCGAAAGAATTCTAAAACACAATAATTGGACATATCAAAATTAAAAGTCCTTAAATTAATAAATAAGCGTATGCATAATATATAAAATAATTGAAAAGCAACTTGTTGTAATAAACAATATTAAAAGTAGAAATCGTTTTAATATTATACTTGTTACAAATTTAAGAGATTAAAATACTTCAAGCACAAATGTCCCATTCAGTGTTAAATTATAATACTCAGAAAAATGCTTGAATATAAGTTGCTGTCTTCTATAATTAATTATTATCTTTTTATTTAAAATTGTAATAAATTCTCTTGTTTGTATTAATAAATAAATCATCTTTTTTTATCATCATAATTTAAATGATCCTGCAATTTTTACTATAGGTTCAAGTCTGTCACGAGATTAAAATGTTTGAAAAACATTGGTCAAGATAAGAGGATCTCAACAAGGGGGTATTCTTCCGGAGGGGTATTTCAGGGTTTCAGGGAGGGGAAATTTCTTTTACTTTTGTTTGTTTGATTTTTATTTATAGAATTTTGAGCTCATCGAGAGTGTAAAAAAGAGTGTTTGATGAATCTTATGTTTACTGTTTAATAGGGATTCAGCCTTATCTTTTGTCTAAAATTTTGTTTATTGAAGTATGATTTAGTTCATTTATTAATAATAAGATACGATTTTAAAAAAATACTGTACATGTATTCAAGTTTAATAATTCATCAAGCTTTTCTATTGCTATTAAATTTGTAAATCTCCTCTATAAAAATAATTCCTGTAAATATATACGTAGAAATCATGGAAAAGACTGAATATGTTCTGTTATACATTTTCACACACACACACACACACACACACATATATATATATATATATATATATATATATATATATATATATATATATATATATATATATATATATTGGGAATACAGCCTTCGAGTCGGACAATTTTAGAAAGTGGGGAAACGAATGACATTCTGATATATGGTTAAAAGGGTGAATTGTTTAAAAAAGTTTGACAACCATTGGTCAAGTCCATTGACACTACTGCGTCCTGGGTAAGACGATAAACTACATCCAATAGTCCGTCCTGGGTAGGACGATAAATTACATCAGCGTCCTGGGTAAGACGACAAACTGCGTCCAACAGCAAGGCCTCTGATCAGGAGGTTTTGAGGAACGTGGAACCACGTCTTAATTGTTGATGTTCCCAGGTTCACCCTGACCTGGGGTGGTAGCACCTGTTAGGGTCCCAGCTATGGGCAAATAGTTAGACCCCAAACTTGGATCAAAACACTATGAAAGTGTAAAAATAGATTTAATACCAGCAATACATTTCTGAAAAACGTATTACCAGCAATACATTTTTTGAAAAAAAAAATATTACCAGCGAAGGAAAACTTTAGCAGAATTTGATTTTTGAAGGAAAAAATATTACCAACAATGAATATTTTGACGGCATTAAATAACCCAATGAAGTTGATATGCCGTAAAACAAAACAAACCAAACCAAGCCATTGACACTATTATGTGACACTAAAAATCGGCCGTACTACCAATGATTTACAAAACTTAATTTTTAATCTTCATATAATATAGAGTTATAATTTTATTGACAGGATTTTTAGAATTACTTATGGTAATTCCATACTAGATTCGCCTTCACAGCATTGAACACTCATTGTTCATTTTGTATTACATTTATAAAAGGATTGTTATAATTGTCTATGTGTATATCGAAAAGTAAATCTAGTTCAGTATTTCTATACTGAATTAGATTTAATTTTCGATATACACATTCGGAATCGACACATAAACGAAACAGCTATCTTTTCTCTCTCTTTGTATTAATGTGTCGGATGCGCGATGTGAAAATTACTATTCTAAAAAGATCTAAATTAAAATAGCCAGCAGAACAAATATTTATCTATGCATATATTCTTTCCGATGTAAAAATATTATATGTAACTAAACAAGACAACTGAGGTGTTGTGCAATGACTTCAACTTCTAACTTTCAACGCTACTTGGAAACATAGAAATGTAGTCATTTATGTGAAGATTTCTTATATTTTTTCAAAATAAACAAGGAGAAGATCCCGAATGAAAATAAATCTTCGTTCAAATAAGATCATAATTAGACAGATAAAGAACGATAAAAATATTTTAATAAAATATAAAGAGTTAGATATTATTAATATTTTTTTAATCGTTTTTCTATATCCCAGAAACTGTTTAATGAAATATCGGGGCTAAAAGAAAATAATTATTATAATCCTAATTTGAAAGAAAAACATTGAAGAATGCTCGATTATGCATGAGTCAGTGAAGTGATTGGTCATCTTGGACTAGCAGATGTTATTTTATTCTACAAATGAATTTGAAAAAGATAATAATGACAAATCTACTATTTGTACCAAATACAAGTGCTGTCTTGAACTTATGACGTAAGTGTGTACGTACAAATAAATATTACTGTAGCATTTTTTTTATTAGTTGATTAATCCTGTCTTGAGGATGTGCGTTGTGACGAAATGGTTAACGAAACGAGAAATCGGAGAGCCGAGTTCGAATTCCAGTCGGGTTTTGTTACATTCACTTACGCGCAAATTTCCTTAAGGAAAGTACGAATCTATCTCTCCTCCCACCTCAAGATATGAATTGAATAGCAGGACAACCTTTGTCCTAAGCCTTGGTTGGCCACCTGTCTACCGCAGAAAGAAATGGCAACCTACTACAGGAAAATATTCTGCCTTGTCAGTCATGAATCGGAAGAGACATGGTCGCCCGTGGGTGCATCGCTTATGGCACCTGACTGCCTGACTGAATCATATCTTACAAAATAATCTTGCCGGGAGAAAAGAAAATTCCGTCAGATATGGCTGTGTATTTGGTACACAAGAGTATCGTAAGACAGCGGTCCCCAAACTTTCTCAGACTGGAACCCGTGTGTGAGGGATGGTGTCGGTAAGAGAGAGACGGAACTGGTAGATGATTAGCCATGCGTTAGAAATCCCTCCAAGGAGGAATTTACGCACTACGAATCTCCAAATGCATACCATGTACAGTATTTACTACTATATAACAAAACACAAAAAAAACAAGACCGCATCTGTCTATATTTCTGAGATGAGGTATTATGTACATTATTTACATTATTCGGACTATTGTCCTCATCTTTGTCGCCATATTTATTACAACGTGCATGCCTTACCATTGAGCAAATCAAAGGACTATCGACTGGCTCTAAAACTCTCCTGATTTAAATCCAGTCGAGAATCTTTGTTCAAACTGCAAGGAAATACTTAGTGCAATGGACATACGAAGTACTAACATATACGAAAAAAAAACGAAAAAAAAGTAAGTAATAACGGATATTTTGTTTTGTTTCAATTAATTTGCACAAGGGTGTACAATTGTTATTGTGTTCAAACAAATGTCAAACAATATGAAAAGAAGAAATCAACAAGAGAATACTTGCAGTTTTTTAGAAGCTTGTATTGCCTGATTCATGCTCTGCACACGGTTGGAAATAGGTTGATTATAAACCTTGTCCTCACCATTTTATCATACCAGATAAAAGTACGTTAAATTCTTAAATGTACCTCTGGAATATAACCTTAAATATTTATTTGCTTAAAAGGCACTAAATATTAAGCTGGCTTATGTGCAGGTATGTGCGTTTGTATAATTAATTAAAATAGAGAAAATAGAAAATGCGTTCCTGAATATGTTCTTACGCTGCGTTGTTCCGCCATGATTTTAGATTATCTTAAAATATCTTGGTTTATATTGATTGTTTCGTATCGGAAACTTTTGAGAATATTTTTAATCTATTTTACCTCAGAGATAGATGCAAAAGAAACACTTTTTAGATTTGCTTCCTTCTCCAGGAAACAGTTTTCTTTTCAAGTCGAGGGACCGAATGCGCTTAGGTACGGTAAATAACCCACCCAACCAAAATATGACAAAATAATCGAAACTTCCAAAGTTATTGCATGAACATTGGATTTTGTGATTTGGAGATAAGAGTGTAAGAGTAAAGTGAATGTGGGAGAATGAAAAATTCAAAATACAACTCAAAACTGAAAATTAAAAAAAAAAGATTTTCCGTTTTCTAACGAATGTTGGATAATGTTGGATATGTTAAAAGATATTCTCTGCATAAATTATGGAAATGAATTATATTTAATGTATTTTGTTCTTTTTAGTCGATTCAGTTTGTTTAAATTATTTATTTAATCCTTTCCAGCAAAAAGATTTTATCTCTGGGCATATAAATTAAATTTGCCACACAGTGAAGTGAGCTTATCAAAGAACAAAATCATCAGCATTGAAGTGCAAGCATACATTCTATCAAGTACTGGACACATATTTACAGCAGTTTTTGTTTATACAGGGTGTCCCATAAAAACAGAAGATTTGTTACAGTTTATTTAATTGTTGGAATTTTTGTTACAGTTATTTGAAACGAAAAGAAAGTGTATAAATTTAGTAGCTTAAAACAGAACACAAATGTTAGATGTAGCGTTGAAACTAAAGAATTCTGGCAAAATTTCTTAGCATTTTTCAGTCCACAAATTGGATGTACTGTCGTAAAGAGAACAATCAACTCGCGTTGGAAATTTGATATCTGGGACATACTGGAATAACAAATGGTTTAGAAATTGATATGTTACCTAGGGAAGGTTACAGAATAGAATAATCACACGAAGTTTGGTAATGAATGATAATACTTAGGACAAGAACAGCACATATATGATTCGCCAGCGGTGCGTAGAAGAAGTACTCAACTAATAGAAATGAGTCAAGCGAATTCCACAATGAATCACCAACTGCAGGATATCTACCAACAACCCCACGAAGTCAGATATTGCATGAGGCAAATTTACCTATGAATATTGTAGCATATGATGGAGCTGTTATGGTGCACATGGCACAGCCTATTACTTAAAGGTAGTGTTCTCCATTGAAGTTGAAAGTATATATATATATATATATATATATATATATATATATATATATATATATATATATAGATATATATATATATATATATATATATATTTATATATATATACATACATATTATAACCTGTTACGAACATAGATAAAGTTGATTTCGTTTGTCGTGGTAACTTGCATTTTCCACTGTAACAGTGTAAATATTTATTTCTCTAATATTGTATTGAGCCTTTTTAAATTAACTTTATGAACGTTTGAATTTATATTCTTTTCGTTCTTTTACATTTATATATATATATATATATATATATATATATATATATATATATATATATTCTATCTATTTATTTCTTGTTCATCTCTCAGTTCATCTATCTATTTCTTGTTCTTCTCTCCTCACTCCCTCTCTCTCTCTCTCTCGTTATATATAAGCTAATATTGCACGACTCTTCGGCAGAATTGAGTCAATGTCAGTCACTGTGTGTTTATCTAAATCTAAAAATAAACACGCTAAAATTCATCTTCATTCCTGCCGTGCGCCAACGGCTTAGTGGTAGAAGTTCCGACTGACGCAAATTCAGTCGGGTTTCGATCCTACCTAGAAGCAACCGGACGTCTAGCCACACTGGTGAGCTGCAAAACAGTCTGTCTGTGCATGACAAAAATAAATATATGTATATATATATATATATATTGCAAAATATATCCTACATATTTCTCAAGAATTAATGTTCATCTATCTATCTTTGTTAGTAGAAAATATGATTATTATCTAAATGTTCAATAAACAACTTAAGAAATGTTAAAATTAAACAAGTAACATTTCACTTGAATGACATTTCCCTTTGACTAAAATATTACTTTTGCGCATGCGCGCACACACACGCACGCGATATTTTCTTTTAAATCTGAGTATCTAATAAATTTAATATATACTTTTAGATGAATATCTTTAGGATATAAGTGTTTAAACGATTATTCTATAGCAACTGTTGTACATATTTTTTGTATATCCTACATATTTCTTAAGAATTAATGGATTTTATTTCTTATTTCTTAATAGGCTATATTTTGATAGACACACTTGTTTGAGAAGACGCCTTGTTTTTTTCTATTTAAACAATGTGAAATATATCTATCTGCTCCTACATTCGAATGTATTGATACAGGGTTCGAACTTGGGTTACACTTTGTAGGAAAAAATATCGTATGATCCAGCGTGCTTTAAATCACTTGGCCCCAGTGAACTTCAAAGCCCAACTTTAGAGAATTTCTCAACGAGAAGATGTGAATTCATTAAACGGGTAACAACTCTGGCTCAGTGGACTTGCCTTCTAAAGAACAGCCGGTCAAACGGTGATTTCCAATAGAATGTGGAACGCATATTGTAAATCTCCCAGAGGGCACATTTAACTTATAACGACATTCAAATGTGCAGGACGGTAGTATCAACTATATATAACGTTTAATAAGAAAAGAAAGAATTCACGCATGCCCGCACGCGCGCACGCGCGCCCCCCCACACACACATATTGTGATCATTGGGGTCAACACCTTGCGGCGACAGTCTGTTTCATGTTTGAACGCAATCTTCAGGCCTCAAGAGTAGATTTAAGCATGAAGCAGACTGCTGCCGATGAGTGTTGACGTCATTGTCGACGTTTATATTTGCATTCGCTCTATCCTTGAGCACTCTAAGCCATAAATATAGCAAACCTGAAAACTATATTATTATCATATATATAAAACTATATTTTAATCATATATATATATATATATATATATATATATATATATATATATATATATATATATATATATACGAGGGTCATTCAATAAATAAGGTGAATTTTTCGGTATAAGGACTTCTAATACAAATAGAAGCTTACTCTTTTTTTATTTCTTTTTGTTTTACTTCTTTTTCACATGGATTTAATTTCTTTTGCCGATTAAAAAAAAAACTTTGAGAGTTTTGGCGATTAACAAAGATGACCGACCAAGAAGCATGCTCCAGGATTGAACAGCGGTCAGTTATCAAGTTTTTGGTTGCTGACGGGTGCAAACCAATTGAAATTCATAGGAGAATGTCAGCTGTGTATGATGCCACATGTTTCAGTCAAAAATGTCTACAAGTGGGCTAAATTGTTTAAAGAAGGACGGAGCAGTGTTGAGGATGAAGACAGGCCTGGGAGGCCTACAGAAGTGAGGTTTCCTGAGGTGATCGAATCAGTCAATGACCTCATTCAGTCTGACAGAAGGCTGACAGTGGATGACAGTGCAAGGACTTTGAGCTTATCTGTTGGGACAAACGCAGGGACCATCAGTCAGAAGGAGTCATCTTGCATCATGACAACGCAAGGCCTCACACAGCAGCCCAAACGGTGCAGACCATCAACGAGCTGAGCTGGGAAGTTCTCCCTCATCCCTCTTACAGCCCAGACCTTGCCCCCTTCAGACTTTCACCTGTTTGGTCCCTTGAAAGCATTCACGTGAGGTACGAAGTTTAAAAGTGACGATGAAATCAAAAGTGTTGTGAGCGACTGGCTGAGACATCAGTCCAAAGATTTTTACGCTAAGGGAATACGGAAGCTTGTGCACAGATGGGAAAAGTATGTGACAGTGCTGGGAGACTACGTTGAAAAATGTAAAAAAAGTAATCTTCTATCTGTATTAGAAGTCCTTATACCGAAAAATTATCCTCATTTATTGAATGGCCATTGTATATGGGTGGGTGTGTTTGTTTGTGAGTGTATTTATGCGAGTATATATATATTTCACGGCTATATTCAACCATGGGAAAGGCTTCGGGAGTAAACCCTGAAGACAAATTTGGAACCACACTCCCTAAGACAGTCCAATGTTCATCTTCGTTCTTGCAACTGCTGCAACGACACCGGTGTCAAACTGTATTGTCCCCTACATTTTCCTTTGACAACATCGCTGGCGTGAAGAGGGGAGACATGCCGCATGGGCAACCGCAGATCTCTCATAAAACCCTGAGCCAGATTTGCGCCTTGGAGGGGATACTCCAGTCTCGATTCACCGCTATAGCAAAACAATACTTATGGGAGGATTTCGAACGTCCTTCTGTACGGGGAACTGGCCAAACGCATAAGGGCGAACTCATCTTCAGTTCAAGAATATATGCAGAAAGGTACATGAGCGTTATGGACTTGGACATCGAGAGGCGGGAAGATGTCGCCATTGATCGCTCACGCTAGAAATGCGATTTATACCGAGGTCTGGAATGACGAGAGAAGAAACTGGAGCATTCTCTGGGAAGAAAAGTACCCAAAGGAAAGTAAACAACACTGCAAAATATGTGTTGGATGTCTTCACATGCATCCATGACAATCGAATCTCTCACTCACGTGTTGGCCAGCGGAATCATAACAGATTTTGCGCTGACATTAGCGGCTGAAGCATAACAATTTGGGCGCAGATCTCTATCTCTTTAGACCACCGGCTGTCCAACATTATATACAACTAAACAATTAATAATAATAATAATAATAATAATAATAATAATAATAATAATAATAATAATAATAATAATGTGTTATACGGTACCTATGGATTATAATGTGTATGTCCCAATCCTCATAAATACATTGGAATATACTGTCTGGGGGAATTCACCACTCGTTCACCACTAGCAGTGAATTACTAAACGCTGTTGGCGAGTTTTGTATGTTGTTAATGTTATAAAGATTACCGTTCCATTTCCAACCTTCGTTTTTGTTGTTTTTTTATTCAGTAAACGTTTCTAGGTTGCAACAAAATGCATAAATATAACTCCCGGTGATCTAGAAATAACGGAGTGATTAACGGCGAGGAAAAGCCATGTGTCATAGGCAGGACGAGCTCTTTAGTTTTTGGTCGACACTCGTCCTAGATGTGTTGTCTTGAACAAAATTACCCCCTGGATTTTAAGGATAAAAAGCAAAAAATGTAAAAATTTCAATGTTTACAGAGGTTGTCACCCGGATAGACAAGGACCGCGTCCCTCAGAGAGGAAACAGTCTAGGGTCGAGAAATCTGTCGCTGGAAAAAAAAAACTCTTCCCCCAACTTGACAGGACCCAAAAGGCAGTGGAGAAATTGGAGAGGTGAATTAACAGGAGATAACTGATAACTGACATCCATTAAACATGGCACTTGGAACTAGAACAGTCTACCCCAGTGAGCGAAACAAATGGTTCAATTCGACATTCCAAACACCTGAAGAAGGCCGGAGCGTACATAGGCCGAAACGTTGTAATAAATATGGCGACAAAGATGACAATAGTCCGGATAATGTAAAATTTTAGTCGTTTAATAAACTTAATTACTAAACAATTCTGAACCTATAAAACTAGTAGATACCGTTTAAATAACCGGCAATTTTATGATAATACCGCGACACAAATAAACCCTTGAAAAAAAAGCAGAAAAAAAGATTTTCTTCTTTTTTGATTTGCATATTTCTTTAATTTTTAGACCTTGTGTCGTTGTCGTTTAGATAGCCCTTTCTTTTGTAGACCCCTGCCAGTTTTAGCGATTAGCGATGTCTACCTTTGAAATAAATCATTTGCAAGAAAACAGTGGCCAACGCAGTCGGCTTAAAAAGCTCAACAGGAAGAGATTTCTTTCTTTTATCAAATGCAATTTTACATGGAACAAAAAGTCATCATTTTTCATATGCATAATCTGTCGTCACACAACCATTTCAGTGAATTATTAAGCTGACCTCTTCCCAACTCACCCAAACGCTACTATGCAAACAAACTATCATGTAGCCTATGTCTGTCGGGCTTTCTATTTGCTTATATCTCCATTTCTCTTGCCGCGCACACACACACGCACACACACACACACACTCTCTCTCTCTCTCTCACACACACACACACACACAGATTAGAAGCCAGAGCAAATGAATTTAAATGCGTACATGTGTGCCATATTTCGTTGTCAATAAGAGAAAGTGATTCCGATAATCATGCTCATAGTTCAATAACCAACAAGGAATCTATAGAACATTCCTTGGAACATGATGTAATGGTCGGCAAGCTTGTCGCGCTAGATTCATTTACGACTGAATAGTGAGTCCTATTCTCATTGGGTGCTTTTTAATTTCGGCCTTGTGCCACAACTAAGTTATGCTTAGTAAATCAATTAACACCTCGTCATAGGGCAATGGTTAGCAAGCTTGTCTTATCAATTATAACTGAGATAAGCGTTCGATCCTCATTCGGTACTCTATTATTTCGCTCTTGTGCCACATCTAAGCTACATTTAGTAAATCGCTATAATGAACATTCCTAGAACTGAACAGCAGAATTGTTTGAAAATGTAAATATTAATGAAATCAAATAATCTTTAGGTTATATATCGTATCAATTAATAATCAACTTTTTGTTTTATTCAACTTTGTGTCGCTTGTTCGTAGCTTACACTGAAACATATTTTGTCTTTTGTTGTTTTTGACATTCATTCATGTGTTTCTAGTCCACGAGATGCATGACTTGGTGTATTAAAGCATTAGTTAAAACATGTCGTGTTTTCTAGACTTTGTGCGTCAGTGCGTGATAGTTCCAAAGTGTCGCACTCTGATGTAATGACCGAATAGAACAATATCAATGAGACTGGTGAAGACTAACTTTATACACCATATGCGGAGGGAAACCAATATATTCCAGTGGGACAAAACAGATTATTTTCACACGTAAATTTATTTGCAAAATTAAAATCTAATAATTAATTCTTCACGTGGAACAATCCTCACAAATTTAGGTAAAAATAACGAAATATCGGAAATTAAAAATGAGAAATCGATATTATAAACGAAACTTATAATATATATCTGTATAATACTGAAGGAAAAGTACGTTTTCTTTATTTACCTGCGGACTAATATCATCTTTGTTGTTATCTCAGCATATGAACATCATCTTTAGTAATAAAAAAAGAAAGGTGAAATTTGTATTGGAATCAGTGTATATTAAGTCCTACCAACCTTCTATTTGTAAACAGAAGTTGTCAGTAATTTGCTTTTAATTTTTTTTTCTGTTTGCATATAATGTTCGTTTAGGTTTCTTTATGTATTTTATTAATTTGCATATTTTCCCTCATTTTTGCTCTGATGAGACACGGAGGATAAACCGGTTTAGCTGTTTTAAGCGTTATATTTTACTAATAACAATTTATGGCGATATATGTTTGTATCACTCTTCTTTTTTGTTTATAATTGTTGTTTTTTGTAATAAATGACCTTTTAAAATGTCTGCTTTTATTGCTCAAATAAATGTGTATTGCTTTATTTTTGTCTGAAATTCTGGGATGAAAATTCCTCATTATTTACATTGATGCCATCATCTTCGGTGTTGTTATGATAGCATTTCGTCTGTCGTCCCCTCTGGTCATCTTCAGGTGTCTGAGGATCCGGTTAACCTTCAAGAAATATCGAAAATCATGAAGCTAGAACTTAGAGTCAACCCAATCTTCATGGTGCCTACCTGCTGCCGTTGCATCTGTTACACGAGACCTCATTTCTCGCCTATTCCCTTTTCTTACAAATTCTGTCACTGGCATTGATGCCCTGTTGTAAAACTTAGCCTTTGCTGTCATCGTTTCACTTTCTTTTAGACTGAAGAAGGCCAGATGGTACAACGGCCGGAACATTATAATAATAACAGTAAAGACGAGGAATTAATGTAAATAATCTCCAACAGGAAATCAGACAGAAAGGAAGCAATACATATTTGAACTTTATTTTTCTAACCAAGGAAGATGTCCAAAGATGTTTTTATACCAAAGATAAATTAATTAAAGTTTTATAATATCTTGACTTGTTCAGAGAATATTCTGTATATTGTAACAACATTTCTGTAGTAATACTCTCCAGCCACATTAAGGTGTCTTTTGCAGTTGGTATATCGAACTAAATCCATTATTCACTTGACGATTTTAACTGATGTTATCTCGTATTAGTCAATTCGGTATTATTACATCGCTCATCTGTTTAAATGAATTATGATATTTTGCAATACCTAAACATAAGACTGAACACAAAAACATCTGGTAACTTCTTTATATGCTTTATGTCCACTCCGGGTGTAGGCAAGTATAGTTCTCCACAACTTCCTGTTCCTGGTAGTTCTTCATAAATTTTGTCTTTCGGTTATTTCTCCTAAATCCTGCTCCAGCATCCAGTTAGCCAAGCTCAGTATGTTTTGCGTTTTTTTCTTTTGTCTCCTTTGCCCTCTAACCGCTCCGTGAGTATCAGATTTTCCAATAAAGCCTTCCTCATTATGTGGCCTAGAAACCTCAAATGTCTCTTCCTGATGTTAAGTATTAGTTTCCTTTTTGTTTAAATTTTCTCTAAAACTTCGTCGTTGTTCATATGTTCGATTCATGTTATCCTCAACATCCTTCAGTAGAATCATATTTCTGTTGCTTCAAGTCTTCATTTTTTATCTTTGAGGATATTGTCCAGTACTCACTGCCATACTGGAGAACAGATATCACATAAATGTTTGATACTCTTTTTCTCGTTTCTAACGATATTTTTTATATTTCTTAGTATTCTGTTTGTCTTTTGGAATATTTCCTTGGATTCCGATTTCAGTGTCTCACTTTTCGTCCTCTGGTAAAACACTTCCCAGATATTTAGATTTCCGCTTTTGTTTGATTTTGATATCTCAGATATGCGATTCGTACTTTGAGCTCATCCCCTTGCGGACAACCATGCATTCTAGATTCCCTAAAATTGATTTTATTCGCTGAACCATATACACTGTTTCCCGAACAGTTCTTTAAATCTTCTCAATATATGGACCATAATTGTAAATTCAATGGTGGATGCGGTAGAGTTATCGTCGTGTAACGCATTTCCAAACCGTTCCGCGCAGACGTCATTGAATTTCAGTATCTGTCTATATTTCTGAGATGAGGTATTGTATACATTATTTACATTATTGGGACTATTGTCCTCATCTTTGTCGCCATATTTATTACAACGTTTCGGCCGTTGTACGCTCCGGCCTTCTTCACGTGGTTGGAATGTCGAACTGAACCCTTTATTTCGCTTACTGGGGTATATTGTTCTAGTTCCACGTGCCATGTTTAATGGATGTCAGTTATCAGTTATCTCCTCTTAATTTCCCTCTGAAAGTTCCGCACTACATTAACACTCTTTGGGTCTTGTCATTGGATGTAACTAACGCCTTTATCCACTGGGCCATGTGTTCTCAAGGACATGACGCAGTGCAAGAGATAACAAAATAATGCCATTGAATTTATGGAAAAGTATAAAGCATATTAGCTGATCTAAAGACAAAACTAGAAAGCAACCATTTGAATTTCAAAAGTAAATAATCTAAAAATCTATAATTATTTGCCTCATTTACACGCAGACTATTGTCCCCAGTTTTGTTTTTGTTACGCAATGTTTCAACCATTGTGCATTCAGACCTTCATCAGGTTCTTGACGATTAATCTAAATAAATAAATGGCACATTTTCTCTCCACGTCCGTGTGTCTGAAACCCATCTAACTTGGGTCACAACTGTGCAATATAGACATCTAATATCTTTTTGGAATCAGGATGATCCCGGGATTGTAAATCCACTCTTCAGCTAATGCTAGAACATCTAGAATTGGGATTTGGGTTCGAATGATGAGGGAACAGTAACAATTTCAAATCATATTCAAATCAATTTAATTTCTTCAAAATGCCAAGGAATCAGATTTGAAGTTTTGAAGTTCTGTAAAGTTTGTGATTTGAAGAACTCAGCACACTTGAAGTTCCACTGAGTTTGTCATTTGAAGAACTCCACTTTCGACCTTGATTGAAATTTCAGCCCAAAACAGAAATTCGGCTCAAATCGATATTTTGTCCGAACTTGAACTTATAGTACAAATCCGAGGAAAAGTGAGGTTTTGAAATTCCATGGAGTGAATCGAGGAATTTATTTCTCCAAAACTTTATCATTGCTAGATAAGATCCCTTAAGTTTTGATCCGGAAGCTGAATTAGACCTTCGGAGGAGCTAGCTTAAAAAAATGGAATGTGGCTTTTAAGTAAGTAAATTAATAAAGAGAAGTGTAGATCAATTTTTCAACAGCATCAGCGTGAAAAGTAGCAGAAGGCAGGTTGGATTTAAGACTTAAGATTTAAGTGGATTTAAGGGGATTAAAACATTGATTCGTGAATTTAGTTACATAGTAATTGTGAGGTCAATCCCTGGGTCGGTTGGTGTGTACTTAGACTCAGATGAAATGCGACGAGCAGTAAGAGAAGTGTACTAAATAAGATCTAGATATATACATTGGAAGGCCGATATAAATAAATTAAATAAATTGAATTAATTAATATTCGAAATTCTCTGAAGGTTATCCAGCTCGACAAGCAGCTGATGAAGGCAGAAAGCAAAATGTCAAAATGTTGTGATAACATCAACAAAGTGACTACTGGAGAGTAACACACTGCGCCTTCTTAGCCTCACGTTTTTGACTGACTTAAAGTGGAGCGATTACATCACATCAATAGCTGCATCTACTGCAAGGAAAGTTGGGTCAATCTGTCAAGCCAGAATTTTTTTATCGTCAGAATTCATCTTGCACATTTACAAATCTACCATTCGTCCGTGCAGTGAATAATGCTGCTGTATCTTGTCTGATGCTTCTGCTATTCATCTCGTGGTTCATCACAATATCCAAAGAAAGATCTGTAATATGATCGATACTGACCTGGCATCTCAACTTCAGTCACTTTCGCACCACCGTGATCTGGCTTCACTCTGTCTTTTCTACAAATATTTTCAAAGAAACTGTCCTGACGATTTTTTTCCTCTGGTTTAACGACTACATGAATTTAAGCATGCTACTAGATTGGCATCATAGTCACACCTTTTTGTTGTTGAGATAGTTAAATGCAAACTCTAACAGTTTCTTTACTCACACTTCCCGACAGTGCAACTCCCTTCCGTTTACTTGCTACTCTTGTAAATACAATTGTTTCAAATTTAAATGAAAGGTCAATCGTCATCACCTATCTTCTTGAATACGTTCATCATTTGCTCTTTCCTCAATCCTCCCTATACTCAATCTTTTCTCTCACTTTCACTCTCTGTAACTCTCTACGTACTAGTGGCAAAAAAAGAAAAGAAAAAGGAGTCCGCGTGTAAAAAATGCAAATAATGATAAATTCTCATCCCAGAAATTAAGATAGAAAAACAGTCATAGAATCTATAGTATTTTAAAACATGTTTTATGTTTATACGTTCTTTTTATTGATATAAACATAAAAAAATGTCTTAAAATAATTATCGGACTTTGTCCATTTCATAATCTATAGTATATATTAGAAGGCGAGTACGTGAATCGTGAGCGAATTACAAGTTCATTTATTGTAAAATCTTATTCTTAAGAATAAATAAATATAATTATAAAAATAATTGCAGATTAATGACTGAATCCTTAGAAAATCTCATTCTAGCGAAAATTATGCAAATAACCAGCTGTGACCGAGGAAATTCCATGTGTGTTGACAACAAATAATATCTCGTTTCTTGGTTCATTTTCCTCTCTAATCCCTATCGTATTCTCTTCCTTATCTGTTCCTGTTTTCATTGCCCGTCCAAAACATTCTTAGCAATTTGATTCTCACAAAATACTTCACAGTTTGAGCCTTTCAGACATTCTTACTAAGCTACAACTCGAATCCATAAACTAAAAATTATATGCTATTAAAAAACAAACAACACACTTTCAAATAAAGAAAAACGTTTTGTAAAAAAAAGAAAATGCAACATTGAAATGTATGTCTGTTTAGTCACTTTCAGTGTCGTGGAATCCGGAATTTCGGAAACATTTTCGAATAATAGCGGAGAGTGTTTATGTCAGTTCCACCCATTACTTAACGGAAGGGAATGGATCCGATGATGACCGTACTCAGGGTTTTTGTCACTGGTATGAGATTGAAAGAAGGTAAGTGATTTTTTTCTATTCTTCTGCTCTCAATCAATCATATTATGGCTGTAAAGTGCAGGCTGGGGAGATTAACATCAGTAAATTATTTTTCATGCACACTAAAAATGCCATGAAGCGCAACATTTTAGTAATGAGAGATCCATTCAAAATTCAAAGGGTTTTAATCAGTAATTTTAGAATTTAAATGTTCCTTGACTGGTTTTCTCTGGATCTTTGCGATATCAATTATATTGCATACTGTAGACAAGCAACTTACATTCATATACTTATATTTTAGAAATGTGAAATATTATTTTTATCGCCTGTTAACTATCTGTTAAGATGAGCTAAGCCTGTTATCTTTATGCAACGAGGATATGGCACTTTATAACACGGGATTGAAACAGGCTTACATAGCATGGCATTAGTTTAAGTATATTTTCTTTAATTAACAATTGTTCAACATGGTGCATGAGTAATGTCTGTGTAGATTTTTATCTTTATTATTATTATTATTATTATTATTATTATTTTAATTTACCCAAGACTCAAGGGCCACTCGTAGAAGTATGTTGCCGAATGTAAAAGAAGGAAGTTGAGACTATGAGAATGAAAAGGATAATTAGCGATTGATCCTGGACTTGAAAAGTTTAATATTACAGTATTCAAGAAAGTATACACGCAGCAGATTTTTCCACGGGGTAGCAGTTTTAGGAAATAAATGTGGTAATTAAACTTCATGGGTGTAGAATGGCGATTCCTAGCTCTAAAGTTCTGAACTAGTGAATCTAAAGAGGGGGACTCATCGGAACATTTGTCATTGTCATCTCCTACAAACCACGTAACCGACTTTGAATTATCTCAATACGGAAAAGTGGAGATTTGGTAACCTGAACCAGACATGGTTACAATATTCTATTTATGATCTAATCAGATTATTATAGACATAATTTATAGTAGAAGAAGCCAGTTACTTGTAGTATACCTTAAGTACAAGGAGCCGAAGTCATTTCCAGAATCTTTAGCGATGGGTCATATATATATATATCTAGACTGATCATCATTTATTATCTTCAAATGAATACATGCCTACTTTGAAAATCACTAATCAAATTACATATTTTCTTATATGGATGTAAATCACCGATCTCGGTATTGGGCAGTTATTATATACCGTACCTATGAACATTAATAGGTATATCCCAATCCTCATATATATGTTAGGCAATATTGTAAGTGAGGGTAATATGCTGTCTTAGTAGTCCACCACTAGCAGTGGTTTACTTATTTCACGCCGCTGGCGAGTATTATATGTTGTTGATATTATAAAGATTACCACTTCATTTCCAACTTACGTTTTGGTTATTGCTCAGTCAGTAACTTTTTCTAGGTTACAACAGTAGGAAATAAGAAACTGCGAAGTTTAGCCGACTGAAAGTAATGCAGCAGAAGACAGTAACGTAATTTTGTCGGGCTGCCGAAAAAAGCGATTTCTGAATAAAAATTAATGTTCGCCTATTTGTGTCTTTATCTTCGGGCTGTGAACTAATCAGTATCACTCAGAAAGCAATAATCTGACTTAAAACTATCTCAAAGTACGTTATTACCTATTCGAATATTTGTATAGCAATCAATCCGATCAATGAAAAAATAAAAGCTGAGTGATCATTTATTAAGAACTTATCTTTGAGAATTGGAGCGATCTGGGAACTTTTAAGCAAATCCTTATAAAAAACAAACAGACAAGTTTTAAATATCGTTGACAAATTTCTTAATGGATTTGGGCACTCAAATGAATTGACGATTGTCTTTAACTGAATTCAAACACTGAGGAATTCAAAGTCCAATACTTGCATTCTGGTCCACTGAAAAATCACTATAACATAGTATATCCGAATGTCGTATTGCCCAGAATGATTCTTGACTAAAGAAATATTGTTTTTTTTCTCTAGGCACATAATTTTCTGAAGGAAATTTCATGGGTTTGCCAACCCGATACTCAATCGAAATTCTGTTGGTGTCACCTAATATATTTGTTGTGCTTTTTAAACTAAAGTACTAGGCAGGAGAAAATGTAATACCACATGTTTTCACTATATAAAGAATACATTTCCAATATTTGTGCTAATCATAATTTTTTATCTTAAAATCTTTTATTTATTGCAGATGATATCAGAGAAGATGAATTTGTTTCAATTTTACTATTTTAAATCGATACACATGATACATAATATACTGTATAAATTCTAAACGTCATTTTCATAATTTAGAAGCAACAAGAAATATTCGTTCTGTCTAAAGCGTTCGGTCATGCTGACAAAATTTTCGCTCGGGGATTCATTTTCTAGACAATTCCTCTGGATGTAGACAACTGTGTTTTGTCATTAATGAGTTTCGATAAAACGTAGATGAGGAAAATCATAGGCAAGTTGCTCGGGTATTTGGAAAGCACTCCAATGCAATTCATGCTTCTACAATAAGTCACATTCATGAACTCAGAAAAATGGTTAAACTTGGTCATTGACTTCCTAATCATCTATTTCATAATCAAAGTACTGCTCTCTGATCGTCATTGAAGAGAAGCCTAAACGATTAAATCATCACCAGTAATGAACAGTAGGTTATTGTTAATCATAGCTAACAAAAATGACATAGGTCATTATCCAATGAAGAAAGTAACTCCATCTCTAACATGGACACCCTGATCGGAGTATGGTCGGATATAAATGTTGTCATCTGTAAGGAAGTGCTGAACAAATATGAAATATTTAATGCGGGGAATTACTGTTGTAAGTTGGTAGCATTGCGTACAATTTTGCAGAAAAAAAAAAACATCCATCATATATTATCGTAAAGGTGTGTTGCCATTTACGCGATTGTGTAAGATTAAATAAAGCCTGAGTCAGTCAGGCAAACATTATGTCACTATCGATGAAAGTTTTTCTCATCTTTACTCTCCTTACTTTGCTCTATCTGACTGTCCGTTTTTAATATCATTGTTAATTTTTGGGGGAAGTAAATGCGCGTAGAACTGATATCGAGTGTTTCTTTCATCGAAGATTGAAGAAAGATAAAAGATTTGTTAAATAAATGGTATTATGTCATCAACAAGGACTATAAATTTTATATTAACTAAATCTGTCAATTTAGACCAAAAAAGAAGTTATTTTGTTTCCATGTTGAAATCCAATAGGAATTTCCAACCTACTTATTAATTGTATGCGGACGTAAAAATTTACAAATGTTTGTGAATTTTGATCTGAAGTGAAATATACTGAAAGTTACATTTTGAATGATTAAATAACTTGGCATTTATTCTTTATTTGACTAACAATTCAAATAGATTCATATTTCGAACGTCGGCGTGAAGAGTTACATCATATCTGTTCTTATCATTTGAAGATTAAAACTAAAAATTACCAGTATTCGCACGTTTGCTCTTACAATTGAATTAAAGAAGTAACATATTTCTTTCAATATTCATCAACAAAGCCGGTGTATAGGTTGTAAATCCACTCATTTGTTCCTCAGATAAGGTTGGAAAGTTAGTGGAGACGACTGGCAATGATTTTTTCCTTTTTTTCCTTGCCTTGTTTTTTTTTTCCTTTTTTTATTTCCCTTCTTTTAATTTTTCTGTTCTTTTATTAAACAGCAAAAAGGTCAACCCACAATTAACGCAGGTAGTAGCGACGCAGGGAATAAAACCAGCTGTTGTAATTTGAAATAATCTAATCATTTGTCTTGTCGGTGCCCAAAAAGAAAAGCGAGCGAATACAAGTGGGCAAGTTGAATTTATTAAATATGACTTATACTGTGTCGCTTGTTGGATGTCATTCCGCGTTCATTAATTCAAATCTACATAAATAATTACCTCCCTTGACGGACAGCATGGCGTTTCCAGCGAATATATAGCACTTTCTGCAACTAGAGATACATGAACACACGCACACACACACACACACACACACACACACACACACACGCGCGCGCGCACAGAGAGTGCGATGGATAAATTGTCGTCTAAAATATACAAAAATGAAAATAACACTGGCATCTCATTATAAAAGATATATTTACCAAAATTACACAAATATGTTGAAATATTAAAGAAAGAATTTATTCAATATAATCTCCGTTGGCTTCAACCACGGCCTCCAGACGACTTCGGGATCTTCTGCAATTCTTCTGGACAGTCTCCTTGTGAATGCAGGCATAATTCTTGTCTTCAGTTCATCTTTGGTGCTACAACATTTTGGGGTCTCTCGCTCAACTGCATCCAGCGCATAATAATCAGGGGTGGGATTGCAGTCTGGAGAGTTAGGTTGCCAGATGTCAGGAGTAATCTGGTCGTAGAAATTGTCTGACAGCCATGACTGGTTTCTTCTACTTGTGTGGCGTAGTGTAGCATCCTGTTGCCAGATATAGTGTCTTCCAGCAGTCACCCTCTTGGCCCAGGACAGCACTACCTCCTCAAGGCAATTAATGTAGTCCTCCGTGTTGTGTCTGAGGCCCTATGTGAAGACGAATGGAGGCATAACGTCGTCATCACTAGTGATCATTCCAGACAACCTGATGTTGACTGGTTATATCATCCAACTCTTTCCGTATCCTCTGCACTGTCCTCACATTGACACCCAAACACTGTGCAATGTTCGTATTGGTGCTACCCGGGGTACGAAAGCCAAGCAATACAGCTTGTTGTTTCTAAATTTCTGGCGGAGTGAACTGCGTCATTGTGCTTTTGTTTTGTGCCCAACTGACACTACTATGCTGTGCAGTCGACAAAATCAAAAGCAAACAACGCGCATGCGTGAAATTAAAAATATAATATGGCGACTATTTACTCAATGTACCCTCTATATTGGATGAACATTGGCGGTAATTTCTCATTTATGCAGTTTGATTTCAAATAGTTCTTTGTTTATTTTTTTTAATCTTTTACGGCCCTAAAGATTTTTCTGTTTCCCAAAGAGTGTATAAGCATGAATTTTCAATGTTCCTCTATGATTTCAGCCTTTCTAACAATAATCCGAATATTTTCAGGTTAATAAAATTAGTTACGCATTGTCTTTCTTTGGTAGGTTCGTATCATCATGATTCTGTGTTTTACGTGTCAGATTTTTTAAAATATTGCGTTTTCACAAAGCAGCTTGTGAAATGTTATTTTTTAGTATTTATGAAATATATTTATTCATAAATGAAATTTTACTACTTCTCGGTTGTTTTCTCTATGCGTAAAACTTTAAATATCGGTAATTGTTTTGTTTTTTCCTACAGATTATATGCTGAATGTCTATGTTATTTTTTAGTATTTGCTGGAGTTTTTTATTGCTTTTTTGTTGTTTGGTTAATGACATGCGATTTTATTGTGCTGAAATCGGATGAGTAGCAAAGCTGTACAAACACTGCAACACACACACGCGCGCGCGCGCATACACACACACGCATGCACACACATAAACGCATACACAAACAAACATATATATAAATATTATATTTTTATTATAATAAATTAAAATAAAAATATTTTACATCGCTACACAAAAACTTTCATGTTTCGATACTAAGATGGTACTTCTTCAGGCAATGGTAGATAATTTGTGATAGTAATGATTTATTAGGGAAATTTGAAAACAAATCTTTACCCCTTTTCGTAAGTCAAAGGAGGGTATAAGGTCAGTATTAAAAATATACTTTTGGGTATGTCTAGATTAACTATTGAACGTCACATCTACGCAAACATAAAAAATAAGTTCAGAGTGTGGAGGTGGGTGGGTCATTATTAAATGTTAAAAAGACTGATGCTAAGACATTTCATTCAACGATACTAGGGAACAATTACCGCGACATATGTATTAATGATGTATCCGGAAATGATTTAGCGAATTGTTGTAGTAGATATAAATTTATCAGCAACGGGTATTCTTTTTTAAATTAAAAATTTAAAAAAATAATATACTCAGGAAGCTTCTTAAAGGGACCTATAGTTAAAATAAAAATGTGGAAAAAACAATATCCGTTGTTAATTATACTGAATAGACGGTAAAACAGGACAGTATTATAGTTGAATAAAACAGACAAATGTTGGGTGGACCATTATATACTAATAAGATAATCGATATACTATTATAATATATAATTATTTATTTAAAATGTTTTAAATATGTTTTAAGGTGAAAGGTAAACAATAATGGAATATCACCGTTAATTTATCCCTTAGATTTAACAGTTTTTTATTATTAGGAAATTTTATAATATCCAATTTTTCTTGTAAACATAGGAGACATGGATCACATGAGGAATTACAGGTTCTAGTTTTTTTTATAGTTTCCATTTTACTGTAGAAGTTTTTTAACTTCTTTTAAGTGTCTTTCTAAATATTTTTTGCACTTGAAACTCACTAATATATATATATATATATATATATATATATATATATATATATAGTTTACGAAAAACTAGGTAATCCATATGGGTAGACCCAAGGAGGATATAATCCAGAGAGCTCAATGTAAATCAGAGCTAATAATTTAAATAAAAATAAAAACAGACCACTTTAACAGTGGTCTGTTTTTATTTTTATTTTATATATATATATATATATATATATATATATATATATATATATATATATATTTGTGTGTATGCGTGTGTGTCTGTCACTGAAATCATTAGTTTTATTGGAAATTCAAAGATATTGAGGGTCTTGACCTTTTGAATTTAAATTTAAAATTGCTCATTTACATATGACCACACACAGATACACACATATATATATATGTGTGTGTATGTATATATGTTTGTGTGTATTTACATTAATATATAAATATATGTATATGATAATATATGGTAAATCGTCCTGCTATATTATATAAATGCAAATATATATATATATATGTATGTATATAATAAAACACAATTTTAAGGTATGCCATATTGATTGGTTTTATTGCTCAATATCAGGAATAGAGCGTATGTAAATATAAAAGTGGACATTGAAGTGTCTTTGTGTTTTCCCGTGCATCATCAGTTCTTAAATCGCCCTCTATGATGATGACACAACTACTTAGACCTGTCTTAATTGTAAGTTCGATAAGTTTAATAAAGTAAAACTGGCAGTTGATCTCAAAACTGTCGTTAATTTGGACAATAAAAGGCTTCTTAATTTTCATATCTCCAAACGAATCTATTGCTTTTAGTCATTTCAGAAAACAGATAAATGTTTTGGACCAATTCGGAAAATATGAATTGCAGCGTTTTCTATTATAGCTATTAATTTGCTAATATCCCGCGACCAATCAGAATATACTGCACACCATGAACGAAAACATACATGTTTCCGTGTAATATTTCTTTTCACTGAAGTTCTGGATGACAGCGGCGAAATTTATCACAATGCTGAAGACAAAGAATTTCAATCACGAATTCCCTATGATAATTCACAATATTCCCTCTCGGTATGATTGGCTGTATCAATCGAAAATGTAAATAAATGCTCAGAAAAACGATTTGTTCGGAAAAATATCTTTGTAATGGAAAAGGATATCGTCGAAATAAGTAAATGCATTCGTAGAAAAGTAATTCACAAATAATTCACAACCCGATGGGGAGCTTCAAAATGAGCAGCAGTCAGCTGGCATAGAAGTCAATAAGAATCAAATTCCCCCGATATTTTCACAGAATTCTCAGATATATACATAGACTCTTCTTATGATGACCAGTCCCGTGATGACCCTTTACAATTTGTCCCTCATCAAGATTGCTTTGATGTGAAATAAAATATTATGGTCGAGCCAGACAAAACTTTGAAAATTATTCTGGAAAAATTAAAGAGCTCGGTTGAGAAATAAGGTCAATTATTATTACCCACAATATTGCATCCCGACAGTTTAAAACCTGTGATGGAATTATAGTCATTTATTCAATCTTCAATCAATCATGAGTGTATACATACATATATATATATATATATATATATATATATATATATATATATAATCTTTAAATTACAACAGCGACTGACTTATAACTGAAAGCATATCCTGAAAATTATTATTAGTTAGCTGTTCTGCTGTCGCAAACCCAGATGTATTCACACACTTACACATATTATGACATTTGCCCTTAGAAAAACTAATTTAACATTTAATGTCATAGCTCATTAATTCTTAAATTATAATAATGTGCAGTCACGGCATATTCATATTTAAGACAATACTTACCTTATAAGAAATCCCCCAATAAACCATTTGCCTAACAGCTTATATAACCGCAAACATTTGCTGTAAACAAACCAGCATTTGGTAAAATTATGCAAGAGAGACTTTAGAACATGAAAGTTAATGTATAATAATTAAATAAATATTACACCCCACATTTTATTTCCTATGTCAGATAAATCATGCTGATTAGATATCTTCCAATTAACGTTATCAAACAAAAAAAAACATCAAATAAATATTAACCGGTAATTCTTTACATATGAATCTGAACATAAAATTGGATAGTTTCACCCAATACCGACAATTGATACAAATCCAACATATTAACATAAATCTCGAGTCAAGTTTCGAAGTATCCTCGTCAAATAGATATTTTAATGTCATCCATGGCATATATAAACTTAGTGAGAAATATACAAATTGTTAGCTGTATACAACCGCTTTCTCAAAGCAATGATTAATAATGGTTTCGAGCCAATGAAGCGTGTAAATTTTATCAAGTATCGTTCGTCTTCGAGCCACATGGACTGGTGCTGTAGATTCGCAACCGAACTGTAATGTATAACACAAACTACAGCCTACGAGGGGTTTCAATTGTACCAACAACTAAAATTGGTATCATATATAGATCAAAGAGAAAGCGAATTAATGTAGATGTTGAATTTCCAGACTACTTCAAGCAAAAGTTTAGGAAGGAAAGCCCCAATAATAATGGAAAAGTCCTTAAAAGTGGGGACATTTAGATATCAACTTGTCCTTTCAGCTAATGCCGAAAGCCGCAATTTAAGAATCTGATCATAGTGCGACGGTGAGCTTATGTCTACG
>OZ038480.1:134602092-134609592 GCA_964036315.1 Acanthosepion esculentum
CGTTTAATTAAACGAAAATAAAATAATATATACAAACATATATATATATATATATATATATTTAATCAAAATTTACAGCGGTTATGCATTTTATCATTTTATTCTTAAGAGCTGAACAAACGATTCGGTCGAAATGATTGTCAAATATCTAAAATTAAAACAGGTAGAAATAGATTATTCCGAGTGACACACACACATACGGCTAAACGGAGATAAGTAATTATGTATTACGTATAAACAATGTAAATACACTACATTACGGATGGAATTTCCTCGTTTCCTTCAAAGAAATCAAGATGAAATTTGTATACATATAATTCTAGAACTACTTATGACAACTTTTATTTTCTTCAGTAGAGCATAGCATACGGATAGAGGAACCAACAAATATACATATAAGATGACCTGAATATATATATATATATATATATATATATATATATATATATATATATATATATATATATATATATATATATATATATATATATGTATATATATATAGTCATCCACAGATAGACTGTTTCGCAGCTCATCAGTGTGGCTAGACGTCCGGTTGTCTCGAGCTAGGATCGAAACCCCACTGAATTGGCCTCTGTCGGAGATTCTACAATTAAGCCGTTGGCACACGGGTAGGATGAAATTGAATTTAAACATATTTATTATTTTTTGATAAACACACAGTGACTAAGAGAACTCGATTCGATTTACCGAAGAGTCTTGCATTATTAGTTGTAATAGTCACTGTTTACAACCCACACTTCCTTCCCAGAGAGCTCAACCGAAATAAATTTTTCAGGGGCATACATTCCAATAACAAAAACAATACTATTCTTAAAAGAGTGCTCAATACAGAGGAGAGCAAATATAACTTATTCGAAAATGATAACATAAATATGTTATAAAATCACTAGAAAATAACCATTCTGTATATATATATATATAACCATTTTGTATATATATATATATATATATATATATATATATATATATATATATATATATTATGAAATGGACAAAGTTCGACAAAAGAAATTTTTATGTTTAACATTCAGGCTAGTAAATGTTATTTAATACTGTTTATTATAAACAGAGTATTTACTTAAATACTTGTATCTATAAAAAGAATGTTAAACATAAAAATGTCTTTAAATATATATATATATAAGTGTGTGTGTGTGTGTGTAAACTTTATATGTGTATATATATATATATATATAAACTATATAAACTTATATATATATATATATATATATACACTGATATATATATATATATACATATGTATATATATATATAAACTATATAAACTTATATATATATATATATATATATATATATATATATATATATATATACACTGATATATATATATATATATATATATATATATATATATATAAACTTTCTTCGCTTGGTGTTGACCTCAATGTCTACCTTCATATTTATTCTCTGTGCCCTGATATTAATCATATATATATATATATATATATATATATATATATATATATATATATATATATATATATATATATATATATACGAGTAAACGTTTTTATATTTATAAAGGTTTAAGATTTTACATATTTTCGGTCATACAACTTTGATTACTGAAATTAAACAAAATCCGAATTTCAGAATACGAATTAGAGTAACCTTATCCGCTTCGCCTGGTACAGATGAACTCGCAGAGTACATTTTACACTTATATACTCGATTTGAAGCGTTTCTAGGTGAATGAAAGAAGAATTTCCAAAGAGAAATCAACATTAAAACAATCTACTATCATTTCAACCCATGCAAAGCAATGTACAGATAATACGGAAATGGAATAATGGGAGAGTTATAATCGCCTACATCCTGAAAACACATAGCAAATCCTCTTGATCAGGGGTTTTGCTCCCGCATGTAGTTTATCGTCATTCCCAGGACGAAGAAATTTATAGATATACACACAGTAGACAGAAATCCATGTTCCCTTATCTGATACTAGCAGCATGGCCCGGCGTTGCCCGTGCTTGATTCAAAAATCGTTCGACTCATACATCAATCGCTATCACTTGACTTAAAATATTTTTGCCCTTCCTTGCTTTTAAAGGAGTGCCCTTTGCCGTGCTGATGTTGCTATATACCTTACTTCTTGCTTATCTCACACTGCGAATTTTTTCTAAGCTCTATACTAAACATTAATTCTGTTACGAAAAAAGAACTAAACAAAATGAACACAAAACGATCAGCTTTAAAAAAAGAACTGGTAACCGGAAAAAACGAATGAAAAAGAATGTTAATAACAAATACTTTTTCACACCCAACCCAGTTCTGCAGAATCAGAATCAACGTTGACTTTAAGCAAGCGAATGAGCCAATTGGAGTAAAGTGCCATGCAGATTTAAATTTTTCCTACTTGTGACGAATACATCTATCAATATTGTTTTACATGCTAGCATGCTAGTTAACATTCGTGTCAGCCAGCTGTTGGCTCTCACGCTGGCCAATAGAATCTTCCTGCTTATTCCCAGCTCTCACTCTGGCCAGTAGAAAATGGCCGCAAACTACATGAAAACTGCCGTAGAAGCAATGAAAAAAATCGATATTTCCACTATCGAATGAGAGTTGGGAAATGCAAAGTCGGTTTTGGCCTTTACACTAACTTGGAGCAAGTGTATGTAAATTTTGGTGCAAATCGGTCGAAAATTGCGGTCTTGCTTTCGTTACACACACACACACACGCACACAAACACACACACACACACATCCTGCCTTTTATAGATAGAGATTTGGTTACTTCGAGAAAATGGCAATTACCATGTTGTTTTGATCACTATATCGACAAAATTTATTCCTATAGCCACACACACACACACACACGCGTGCGCGCATGATCACAGATATATATGCGCATGATCAAAACTACGTCTATCGTCAAATTATTAAAATATCAGACACAGCACATAATTTTCAATATAATCGCTTCCATGTCAATGCATCAATGAATTTAACGAAACGTTTTTCTATCAATGAAATTGATAGGACATTATAAACTGAAAAGCCCATATCAAAATTCCTTTAATAACAGTATCAGAATACATAATAATCTTGTATATAATGTACACATCTGTATAAGATGAAGTGCTGAAAACATCTCGTTCCGACCTACTTCCGAAAATCGGTATTTCCATGAAAAAATCATAGATTAATAATTTGGGCAAAGTGGGTCGATCATATACACTTCCAGACCCCATCGTGAATATACATGTGCATATGATTCATGAGTATACAAAAGTGTGTAGACCTCAAATCTCCGCATCGCTGTCTCAGTACATATATACATACATACATACATATATATATATATATATATATATATATATATATATATATACACACACACACACACACACACACACACACACACACACACACACACACACACATATATATATATATATATATATATATATATATATATATATATATATATGTATATACGAAGAAATATAGTGTGCTATATTTATGGGATAAAGTGCTCAATATCAGAGATAGAGCGTATGTAAATCTAAATATAAAAGTGAACATTGAAGTAAACACTTAAAGCCGACAAGTTGTTTCATGCTGGACGCAATCGGCAGGCCACCTGACGATGGTGTCATGAAACAGCCTGTCGCCTCTGAGTGTTGACTTCAATGTTCACTTTTATATATATATATATATATATATATATATATATATATATATATATATATATATATATATATATATATATATATAGTTAAACCTAGAGAACCAGACAAATGTACCAAGGTTTCACCCAAGGGGATCGTCAAGGAAGGCTGACTAAAGTGGTCTTTAGTCAGCCTTCCCTTTAGTTAGTTAGTGGCGTACTCGTACCGTTTTTTTTTCTTTGGGCTTTGGACCAGCATGCTGAAAGGATTGTTTTCGACAGGCGTTCATGTTCCTGGCTTTTTCTTTTTTTTATACATTTTTCCTTCGATATTCATTTGATGATTTTCAAATCAAGAAACCGAAGCTTTTCCGAAACGAGTGTAGTTACTTATATTTATAAGATTACTACTAATAATAATATTAATATTATATATATATATATATATATATATATATATATATATATATATATATATATATATATATATATATATATATATATGTGTAATTTTTCTCCGATGCGTTTTGTATTTTATGATTTCATCATTGTATTAAATATCTCGTATTGTGATGATAAAAAAGTGGAAATGTAAGAAACTGGACGCATATTTGCTATGAATTAGCTACGGGTTAAAGCTATTACTATATACTTTCGTCTTATATATATATATATATATATATATATATATATATATATATATATATATATATATATATATACTTAAAAAAAAATAACTCACTCAGAAGGAAAATTCTAGAGAGTGCCGCCATAGAACATTACACAAATATTAATCTACGCTCAGGCTTTTTCCCTATTTCACCTTCTTTAACAAAATTACTGCTCTCACAAACAAATGTACACAACAATATTTTAAAATCAAAAGAAAAGCAAGTTGAATCCGTTAATACAGATTAATGATAATATTCTCCACACGTGACATTAACTGACGTTATTTTCAATTAACAATATGAAAATAGTGTTCCCTACATTCCAGTTGCTAAGAATACTCTGTTTTTTTTTTTGGTGGGTGGGTGTGTATTAATTTCCTTGCTTAATTAAATTCATTTCATTTTTTGCTTTGAAAAAGTCCACATTGGACGAAACGTGTCAGCAATTAATACTGTTTTTCCTATTGTCATTTATTTTGCAAAGATTGTCTTCTCTACAGGTTAACTCTGATAAATTTTCATAAATATATATATATATATATATATATATATATATATATATATATATATATATATATATATATATGTAGGTAGCCTATCTTCATTCCAGAATATTATGTATATTTATTTTTATATTAATCCCTTCTATTTCTCTAATTATCTTCTTTATTTTAAGTATTTATTTATGGTATTACTTTCGATCCTCGCCTCCGAGATCATCCTTAGCGGTGAATTGCGAAGACAAACTCAATGTAAGTGTGACCATCGTGTTGGTGATTTTTTGAAAACACATGTGACCGTGCTCTGTAAAAATTATTTTAATATTACTGGTGGTAGTTACGATGCTTTTCTTGTAAACAAGCGACCACGATGTAAGGCAAGGAACCAGAAATGTCAAAAAGGCAACCAAAGAAACAACGCAAAAAAATATTCGAACATTTGAGAGAAAACGAAACAATAAACTTTATATATTTTCCCCTAATTAACTAATGGATTTATTTTTAATCCAAGTATATTATTTTAACTGTTATTATAGTGGATGCTCGTGTTGGAAATAGACGCCCCTTTTTTATTTTTACTTTAAACGGATTATGTTACGTCTATCGGTCTGCGTCTTAGAGAAATCTTGATAAAGAAAATGATCTTTCCGACAGGGATTGCAGCAGTGTCCCATTTCGTAGGAGAAACCATCCTTTGACCAAACGATATTATTAATAAAGTAATAAAAAGGTCGGATTAATAACAAATCTATTAATCCCTAACACAATGATTTGTTTACCATTCGGACACAAAAATGAGCAGATATGAGCATTTGAAAAAAATGTCTTACCTAGGAAGTATGCTGTCCTTATAATGAAAAATTGAGCCTTGCTCATCTATCACGCTCTTCCTCGCTATGCACGTCTGATCAAACAGTGTTTTCTCCAACAAAGGAGGACGCAGGTTCAATCCCTGTGGGAGAGTACATTTTCTATTTCAGAATTATTGAACAAGCTTACGGCTAGACGCAATACACACTGTTTAAATAAAAATAAACATAATGCGTCTATTTTAAATTAGAGTAACCTCTCTCATAATGTTTGAAGTAATTATATATATATATATATTTCTATCTATCTATCTATCTATATATATATATGAAGAATATTGTTTTACGTTATGCTATATTTATGGGATAAAGTGCTTAATATCAGAGAGAGAGAGCGTATGTAAATATAAAAGTAAGCACTCAGAGGCTACAGATTGTTTCATCCTAAGCGCAATCGACCGGATAATATATATATATATATATATATATATATATATATATATATATATATATATATACACGCCCCCGGAAAATTTAATTCCGACCGAGCACTCTGGAGAGAAAGCTCGCATTTGGAAACAGTGACACTAATGCTAACACTGAAAAACTCTTCCATGAATTGACCCCTCTCGGACATTGGCATATTTATTCGAAGAATAGGTACGTAACATTTGTTGCCACATCAGTCGGCTTTCGATCCCGGCTTGATGCAATCGGATGTCTAGCCACATTGATGAGCTGAGATACAGCGAATCAGTCTCTCTGTGGATGACGATATATGTATTGCCCGTTCATCTGATTCGACCTATCGGCCTAACAGATATTTACTCAAGAGTAGTGGAGTGAAGTTTTTACCATCGGAATTCTTGAAATTCAAAAGCCTCTCCCTATGCATGTGTATTAAAATGAAAGTAAATCTGATGTCTTTTCATAGTTTGGTACAACACATTATTCCTGCAAATTTAAAACATAGTGATACGTCTCTGTGCTTCCTATAATTTCAAATAGATCAACTCAGATCGTTCTTTGTTTTATCCAAGGTTATAATTTCTTCTTAAACTTAAACAGATGGAAGTTGCTACATGAAATCTAACCGCAGCCTTGTAAAAAAAAAAAAAAAAACGTACACCCATAGCAATATATAAACGGTATGCAGATGTGCCCATCGTGGCACGCTCTGATTGTACAGTTTAGTGGACTTACTAGTTTAAATCTTAGCCTTCCTGATTCGGCGGACACGTTTCTCAGACACACCCTATAGCTGGATATCTCAGAAGGAGTAAACCTAAATCCCCACGTGCATGAAACTCAGCCAGAAAATTAAGATCAGACACACATCCACTATTAATAAATTTATTAAGAACAGTTAAAATTTATACTGAAATTTGAATAATAACCAAAGTATGGATAATGTATTTTTATCAACTTATTTATCGCTTTGGCTCCATTCCTCTCAATTCGGTATTTTCGTGCCAAAAAGACGCGTAAAAAGGATATTCATGCAACATATGCACTATTTCTAGTTATATCACGGTTTGATAAAAGTTTTAAAAAATATCACATTAATTTCAGTGAATATTAAAATATCTCTGAAAGTAAATATAAAGACCTGTAAATTAAGTATTCACAGAGTAAAACAAATGAGGGATGTTGTTATTTTATATACGATCTTTATTTCAATTTCTGAAACAAAAAATTCTTCTTCATTTATGTGATATGTCCTTTCAAGACGTGGGCGTTTATGATTCTCCTATGCTTCCTTTTTCCTTATAGCCCGAAGGAATATTTATTCTTTGCATACCTAATATATATTCACAAAAACATTAGGAATTTTAATGGCTCCTCACACCTAAAACTTG
>OZ038480.1:134612092-134614592 GCA_964036315.1 Acanthosepion esculentum
ATAGGTTCACTTATCATTCGGTTCCTGGTCTTTTGAACAAGAGTGGAGGTTTATATCTTGATTCTTGTTTAGAATTAGGTTTCAGATTCCTTCTAAATACTTTTCTTTCTCTCACTTTCAATTTTTTTTTCCAGTTTTGCAAATTTTTGATCTGCTGGAAATAAGAATCTGTCATTGTTTTTTGTTTCCAATCACTAGACCTGTTTTTCTGCCCTTATTTTCATGACAACCTTTCTGATGAGCTTTCCACATTAGGGCCTGGAGTGCATGAATGTCAATATTTTATTAGAAAGTCAGCTAGGTCATATTGTTTTACACTTTTAACTAGCTAGATGTAATCATTATTTCTATTCCAATAGTTTCTTTTCTCGTGCTTCTCACCATTGGAAAACCCTTCCAATTTATTGATCCATTGGTGCCTACTGTCTTAAAAAATTAAATGTAATGTCAATCACCATCTTCTGCCTTCCTGCATTCTGTTTCTTTATTTTCGTATTCCTCACTTCTCCTTACTAAAGGCTTCTCATTCTCTTTCATTTTTATGTCGAATCTGGCACTTGAAAATGTAAAGAATCGCGGGAAGGGTGAGATACATACACGAAACTTACATAGAACCCCGACCATTTTCTCAGCATTTTTTGCGGTGTACGATTTCCACGAGAGGTCTGGTTTGAGATTAAGTCCCATTAGGCGATCATGGCAAGGGGACTCCCTGTGTAAACACCCGTTCATTGTGATCGGTGATACTTTTGGGGTCAGTTCCCTGATGATTTAATGTAACTCGTTTGCTTTTGGGGCCATTGAATGGAGCCATTGAATTACTAGTCATTCCCTACCTACTGATCTGTTATGGCTAGGGCAGAAAAGAAATCAGATACCAAGCTCGGATCATCTAGAATTTTGGAGGAGCACCGATATACCGATTTATCATCAGCACAGATATTTACAAGTGAATGGAGTCTACTCTTCGACAGATCATTTATATAAAGGAGAAACAGGATTGGACTTAGAAACAAAGATTAGGAGGTAACGGCTGCATTGATCGCTTGAGCCTCGGAGGAATGGCTATTCGCAAACAACTTAAGGGAATGAACAAGGAAATATTTCTTGCTACATCATGGACAAAACAAAGAAACGTCTCTTAGTAGATCGTAGAAAGCACAAGGAAAGACCTCTTGCTGGATCGTAGTAAAACAAGGTTTCATGGTAAATCGTAGAAAGAACAAGGAATTATGACTTCCGAGATAGTAGAACAAAGCAAAGAAATATCTCTTGCCAGAGTGCAGAAATCTCAATGGAAATCTCTTGCTAGATCGTAATAAAAAAAACAACAAGGAAATATATTTTGTTAGATGACAGATCAATATCTCTTGCAAGATCATAAAAACATATCTCTTGATTGATCGTAACAAGCATTAAGAAAGATCTTTTGCTATATAGTAGAAAGTACAGAGAAAGATCTCTTGATATATTATTGAAAGCATAAGGAAATATCTCTTGCTAGATCGTAAAAAAGCCCAAAGAAAGATATCTTGCTACATTGTTAAATGTACATTTACTATATCGTGATTTTCTTTTACAATGATGTTCAACCACAAGGCCCAACGTTCACTCAAGTTGGAGATTTACAGAATAAGTGAAATAGTTTATGGAGATATATGAAGACAACGGTTGTCACTAGACTTAAACATGTTGAGATTGTAGGGACCCGGGAAGTGTCCTCTTGCAAGTCGATGCCATAAAGTAGCGGTTCATGGGAAGTAGAAGCTTGATTGGAACTTCTACCTCAACAGTGGAATACGAAAGTAATGAGGCTGGTTCGCTATAATGAACGTTACATGATGTATCTTAGCCGTGAACGTTAGAACTGGTTCAACTAAGGGATGTAGTTTATCTGAGATTTTTCCATGTTTATAACGATAGAACAGCGAAAAGCTTGCAACGTTTCGTCTGTGGAAAGGGCTTGCAGGGTGGAAGGAAGAAGACTGGGTAGATTCTGTCCAAATATAGCAGAAGTATATATATATATATATATATATATATATATATATATATATATATATATATATATATATATGTATATATATATTTTTATTTTTACACAATAGTGCTCTATGTAAATTTAAATTTACAGAGCATTAATATTATAAATTAAAAGATTTAAAATATGGTTTTACCGCTACACAGTGATAACCATGTTTCAGAAATGGAAGCTAAAGCCCCTGAATTTAATTTTGTTATTAAACCAAAGACATTAGTTCCATTTCCTCATCAAGCGAATTTTGCGAAAATTTCGCAAAATTCGCTTGATGAGGAAATGGAACTAATGTCTTTGGTTTAATAACAAAATTAAATTCAGGGGCTTTAGCTTCCATTTCTGAAACATGGTTATTACTGTGTAGCGGTAAAACCATATTTTAAATCTATTAATTTATAATATATATGTATATATATATATATCATTGCAAGGCCCTATCCAATACACATTCCCGTAATTCTG
>OZ038480.1:134622092-134662092 GCA_964036315.1 Acanthosepion esculentum
GATCATTTCTGAGTAACATTTCTGTTGTATTTAGCGCTATTTTTTTTATTGTATGTTTGTTGTTAATACTATAACTAACGTTCACTCCTACGACATTATTTCGCTGACCAAGAACACAAAGATAAATAAGGGAATAAGACAAGAATGTGTTTTCTCGCCATATTTATTTAACCTATAAACCGAGCCGATCTTAAGAGAGCCGGGTTTTCTAGCAGGTTTTATCATTAGCAACAACATAAGCAAAGGACACCGGATTGCTGGCAGAAACAAAGAAAGTTGTAAATCTTTTCAGACAAGGCAGTAAGATAGAAATCACTACGTATCAATTGTAAGAAGACAATATATGGTCAGTAGCTAAAGACATATCCTAATATGCTTGATACGAATTGTGAACATCAACTAAATCAAGTATGTAATTTTAAATGTCTGGGAATGGTCGAAGAAAATGAGATACCAAAATCCGAAGAGGCATTTGAATATCGAAAGATATATTGCTTATATATATACAGGGGTTGGACAAAATAAATGGAACAGTTGCAAAATCCACTCCTATATTTCAAACGTTTATTTATCTAATTTACTGTCTTTGTCTTATTTATTTTTAGAATTTAGTAAAATTTAAGCCAAATGCGTGAGCTCTCAGAGTTCGAAAAAGGGCAATTTGTTGGAGCTCTCATGGCAGGAGCCTCGATCACTAACGTTGCTGAACTTTTAGGTCTTTCAAGTGCTACCATATCAAGAACTATGAGGCAATTCGTGAAACAGGGTAAAACCTCTAGCAACCGTAACAATTTGGGCCGGACTTGCAAACTTACTGACAGGGACTGACGTTCACTGAAACGCAATGTGGAAACGAAATCATAGGACAAATGCGGCCAAAGTCACTGCTGAGTTGAATAATCATCTGAATAGTTCAGTTACTCCTAAAACTGTTCGTCGTGAGCTCCATAAGTCTGAATATCATGGAAGAACAGCCGTAAGGAAACCTCTTCTCTCCACACGCAACATTCAAAAGAGGTTGAAGTAGTGCAGAGATCACAATGCCTGGTCTGCAGAACAATGGAAGCAAGTCATATTCTCAAACAAGTCCAGTTTTTCTCTTTTCCCAACTTCAGGGTGAGATTATGTGTGGAAGCTTACAACACTGACTGCCTTTTTCCAGCAGTGAAGCATGGGGGTGGATCAGTGGATCAGGTGGATCAGTGATAATTTGAGCCGCCATATCATGGAAATGTCTCAGTCCAATAGTTGCCCTGAACATTTAGGGAGTTCATGTTCATAAAATGACCAAGACTTTATTCCCTGATGGTGACTGCACCTTCCAAGAAGATAATGCTCCAATACATACCGCTTTAGTGGTTAAGAATTGGCATGAAGAGCATGAAAGTGAGCTAGAAGACATAGAGTGACCTCCCCAATCTCCAGATATCAATATTATTGAACATTTGTGGTGCATTTTGGAGCAACAATTTAGGAGCCACAATACTCCATCGTCGTGACTTTAAGAGCTGGAGAAGGTGTTAATGGAAGAATGACTGAAAATTCATCAGGATGAAGTCAGGAAGCTGTATGATTCCATTCCTAGACGCTTGCCCCACGCACGACCCACCTGTGGATTATACAACAACTATGCTGAGCAGACAGAGTTATAGTTCTGGGGAAAAAGCGTGTTATCTAGTAAATTGAACAAGGTCAGCACTCTCAAACCCTTGGCCACAATTACTTGTGACTTCGAGCTAGCAAAGCTATTGACGGTCCCCGTCCTCTCTATCTAATTTCACTCACAAGGTTTGGGTGGTATTGTTTTTAGACCGTTTCCAAAGGTGCAGCACGCTGGGAATCGAACCCTTCAGTCCGATAACATCAGTAAGTAATCTTCCTGACAAATCGACCATGGTGAGATTCGAACCCATGGTCAGAATGCAAACGTTCTAATGACTCATATATATATATATATATATATATATATATATATATATATATATATATATATATATATATATATATATACATTTTACATATATATATATATATATATATATATATATATATATATATATATATATATATATATGCACACATATACACATTTTACATGTTCTTGGTTCTTTCTTTTTTATCCCTTATTTTTCCTTGGGTATTGGTTTGTTCATTTACAAGCCGAAAGACAGAAGGTTTTTTCCAGACGAGTATAATTACCTAAATTTATATTATTATTATTGTCATTATTATTATTATTATTATTATTTTTTTTTTTTTATTTCCTTTGATATCTGGCGTTTACACATTTCTTTCCGGGTCCCACCCAGGGACCTAAGGTTAGAAATGGCATCATGACACTTTCCACTGGAAAAAAAAAAAAAAAAAAAATTACATAGATAAAGCCCTTCGTAAAGTGTGGGCTGTACTTGTCAGAACAATTTTTTGTATCTCTTTGAGGCATGGACTTCCAGGGATCACTTCAATCAGCCTACTGGAATCTTTTCCAACCAGTCCAAGGGCTCCAACTACAACAGGAATTGTTGATGTTCCCATGTGCCACATTTTTGAGATTTCGATTTCAAGGTCCTTGTATTTTGACAGTTTTTCGAATATCTTCAAAGACACATTGCAGTCTGCAGGGACTGCCATATCAATAAGGAGGCACTTATTTTGTTTGTGGTCTTTAATAACAATGTCTGGGCGGTTGGCTTTGATTGTTCTGTCAGTGTATATTGTGTAGTCCCATAGAATTGTAACAGGTCCTATCTCCGTAACCGGGTCAGGGTGGTGTTCGTACCAATTTCTTCCAGTTTCCTTCCCATAGGAGTTGCAAATTTTCCAGTGCAGATATTGGCCCACTCTGTCATGCCGGTTTTTATATTCAGTGGATGCCAATATCGTGCAACCTGATATAAGATGATCAATGGTTTCTGGATATTTGTCACAGAATCTGCATCTTGGGCTAACACAGTATTTTAGTATATGTGCTTGATAATTCCTAGTTAACAAGCATTGGTCTTGCGCAGCAATTATAAAACCCCCAGTTTCACCTTTCAACCCTGCACTACGTAGCCACTGATGGGTGCGGTTTTTGTCTACGTCTGCTTGTTTGGTACGGGCAGAGTATTGGCCATGGAGCGGTTTATTTTGCCATTGTTTCTTTATCTGGTCGGTCGCATTTGTCTTTGCATTTTTTTAAAAGTTTTTTGCAGCTTCAGCCGGTGTACAGTGATGTATTTGAATTTCTGTGCCCATTTGAAGCTCTTTTTTGAATTTTTCGGCTTCCTTTACTACAGAGTAGAGACACTTCCTACTTTCATGTTCCTTGACACATACCATCATCCAGTCTTCTGTTTTTTCCAAGTATCTTTGGAGGCCAATTGTTGTACTTTTGTAGGATAGTTCTAGTTGAACTAGTCCTCTACCTCCTTCGGATCTGGGCACATACAGGCGATCAATATCAGCTTTGGGATGATGCATGCGGTAGCAAGTGAGGAGCTTTCTCGTTTTGGCGTCCATTCGCTTAATTTCAGCTATGGTCCAGTTAAGTACATTAAAGCTGTATTGCACCACAGGAACAGCTAAGGTGTTTACAGCTGATATTCGGTTTTTTGAGTTTAGCTCAGTATTTAGTACCAGGCGTACACGCCTGTAGTACTCCTTTCTTACCTTCTCTTTCATTTGGGAGTGTTGTATGCCATCTCCCTCACTAATTCCTAGGTACTTATAAGCTTCATCATGCTCCAATTCTCTAATCTCCGTGGCAAAATCTAAATCTATTAAGGGTGCTTCTAAAATTCTACCTTTCTTAAATGTTACTTTAGCACATTTATCTAATCCGAAGCTCATGCATATGTCGTCACTAAAGTATTTTACAATATTAAGTAGGCCCTTCAACTCATTGTCGTCTTTGGCAAAGAGTTTGAGATCATCCATGTATAGTAGGTGATTGAATATGTTGTTATTTATTTTGTAGCCATAGCTACTGTTGTTCAGTTCATGCGTAAGAGGGAGTAAGGACAAACAAAACAGAAGTGGAGACAAAGAGTCTCCTTGAAAGATTCCACGTCGGATATTTAGTCGGTTGGATATGACAGTGCCCCTGGTGTGACTAAGGTATAGTTTGGTGTTCCACATTCCCATGCTGTGCTTAAGGAAATTTAATACCACAGGGGAGACTTTGTACATTTCCAAAGTCTTAAGGATCCAAGAATGTGGAACACTGTCAAAAGCTTTACGATAATCAATCCACGCTGCACTGAGATTTCTACGTCTGCTCCTGCAATTTTCCAGAATCATTTTATTTATTTATTATTATTATTATTATTATTATTATTATTATTATTATTATTATTATTATTATTATTATTATTATATATGTATGTATGTGCGTCTGTGCGCGCGTGTGTGCGTGTAATTTTTGTTCCTTCTACTCAATTTTACTCACAAGGCTTCGGTCAGAGAGTGATATGGTTTTCAGGCACTTTCCAAAGGTGCCACACGCTGGGATCGGCCCCTACAGATCGATAACATCAGGAAATCTCCTTCCTGACAAATCAACTGTGGTGAGATTCGAACCCCGGTCTCATGGTCAGGAGGCGAACATTCTAACGACACATTATATTAAACAGTAGTATTAAATATAAATATATATATAAATGTGTGTGTGTGTGTTATTTTGAACTTCGTAGATTTCTAACCAAATTTATTCATTTTTAATTACTTCCGCAAGCTCGGGCACATGTGACTGAGGGAGACATAATGGACCTGTACGTTTCTCATGACCTAAGAGATCGTCTGGTTGCCATGTCGGGTAATCCCTCTTCACGCCAACTCTTAGAGTAATAGGTGACATTTGGCGGTACAACAGGGAATAACTAGGTCTTAAGTCATCATAAGAACTTCCGTTCCATTTGTAAGAGGTTTTTGGATCTCATTCAACAGAGAAAAGGCTTGAATTGTTGAAACAGTTCGTAATAATAATGGTAAAACTAGAATCTAAATAAGGTGTGATTGATAATTTTGGTAGATTTATTCTTTAGAAATAAACATTTAACATTGGCGAAAACTAATAAGAAATGACAGAAAATGAAAACGCAAAGAAAAGGATCATATTTTGCAAAAGATTTAATAATTTTCCCATGGTTTGGTTCCTTGTATTACTTGGTAGATCATTTAGTCTACGTTGAAATATAAGTAACATATTATTGGTAAAAGTAATTTGTTTAAATATATGTCCGTACAGATGAATATTTATCATTGAATTTGTATGACTAAAAAGCACTTGATACTGTCAATATGCAGGCTTTTTTAGATTTAAAAACGATATGAATATATATATATATATATATATATGTGTGTGTGTGTGTGTGTGTGTGTGTGTGTGTGTGTGTGTGTGTGTGTGTGTGTGTGTGTGTGTGTGTGTGTGTGTGTGTGATGCCAATTGATAATTGGTAAGGATAATTCCAAAGAGGATATTAATCCAAAAACAACTCAATGTAATAACAGACAAATTTTATAACTAAAGACAATCCATATAAATCCATTTCGGTTATAATTTATTTCATGATTATATTTATTTAAATATTCATTTCTTGAGACCGAAGGATTTTTAGAAAATACAAAAAGAAAAGGGAAAGGAAAAAAGAAAGGAAAAGGAAATAATTTTATAATAAGAGAGGAAGAAAGAAAAAGAAAAATTTCAATATAGAATTTTTTTTAAATGAAAAGAGAGAAAGAGAGAGGGGGAAGGGAGAGAGATGGAGAGAGAGAGAGAGAGAGAGAGAGAGAGAGAGAGAGAGAGAGAGAAAAGCCGGGAACGGAAAGAAAAGAAAGAAGGAAGAAATAAGAGTTTAAGGATATGTTGACTAATAAATACATTTTCCTTAAAAGCCTGAATGAGTTAATATACAGGGTAAGGAAGTGGGGTGATCAGAATTAAAATAAATACAATAATATGTATAATGGTTATGTCATTTCATACAGCAAAATCTCATTATCGAATTATAGTCATCACAATTTCAAATTAATAATAATAATAATAATAATAATAATAATAATAATAATAATAATAATAATAATAATAATAATAATAATAATAATAATAATATCCGACACCAATAAAATAAAGGAAAATTAAATTATATAAAAATAAATTAAATAATTAAATGAATCAAGAGATATACAAAGAACAAATTTAAAGGACGACTTAAAAATACATATATATACATATATATATATATATATATATATATATATATATATATATATATATATAGAGAGAGAGAGAGAGAGAGAGAGAGAGAGAGAGAGAGAGAGAGAAAGAAAGAGACAGATAAGGATAAAAATAATAGATATAATATTGTAAAAATATTAATAAAAAATAATTAATATGAAGACAAGAGGAAATTATAATGATTAAATATAAAAATGTTGACAAATTATTGAATCAAAGGAACGAACTTATCTTCAAGTGTAGACACAAGAACATAATTAAAATTTCCTAAAAACATTGATCTTGGGGAATATACACTTGAAGTATTAATTCAGTTTTATATGTGTACGAATATGTATGCGTACGTGTATTCAAACTTTTGCATATGGACATTTTTGTATATGGTTCTTTATGTAATTGTCTTGCCTATATAATTTATAATTTTAAATTATTATTATTATATTAATATATTTGATAATATTGTCTTTACTATTTGCATCCTTATCTCTATTTTTAAGTTGTCCTTTAAATTTGTTCTTTAATTATATCTTGATTCATTTAATTTATTTTTTTATATTATTTTATTTTTTTTATTTAATTTACTTTATTTTATTGGCGCCGGATATCATTATTATTATTATTATTATTATTATTATTATTATTATTATTATTATTAATTTGAGAGTGTGATGATTATGATGTGATGATGAGTTTTCCTCTCTAAAATGGCATGACTGTTAGACATATTACTGTATCTATTTTAATTCTGATCACCCCACTCTATTACCCTATATATAACTTGTTCAACCCCTTAAGGAAATATTTATTCTAGGTCACCCTATCGGCTCATATTTATTCCTTCCTTCTTTACTTTCTTTTCTTTCCCTTCCTCTCTCTCTTTCCTCTCTTTCTCTCATTCGTTATACCCCTCTCTCTTTCTCCCTTACCCTCATTTTCTTTTAAATTTTGTATTGAAATTTTTCTTTTCTTTTGTTATAAAAATGTTTCGTTTTCCTTTATCTCTCTTTTTCCTCTCCCTTTTCCTTTTGTCTGAATAAATTGATTTCATTTCTAAAGAACCTCCCGTCTGACGAGATAAATATTTAAATAAATATATTCATGAAATAAATTATAACCAAAATTAAGTTTTAAGGATTGTTTTTACGTACTATTATTATTATTATTATTATTATTATTATTATTATTATTATTATTATTATTATTATTATTTCCTTTCATTTCTGGTGTGTACATATTTCGTTTCGGGTCCCGCCCAGAGACCTAAGATTAGAAATGGCATCATGACATTTTCCATGGACAAGAAAAAATTAAAAAAAATAAAAATTTTCCATAGATAAAGTCCTTCGTATGGTGTGGGCTGTACTCGTGATCACAATTTTTTGTATTTCCTTAATATTATATATATATATATATATATATATATATATATATATAATTTTTCTTTTCGGCATGTCTGATTGAATAAATTACAAACATTAGGTCTGCTTATTTTTTACATAATCCGTTCATACTCACGAATAAACTTCCGTGTTGTGAAATTAAATTATGTCAGAAATGTGCTATAATTGTGTCAATTGCTTTTATTCTCCAAGTACTTTCGATATTCTTCCGAGATCATTTTCAAGGGTGTAAGTAGTAATAAAAAAACTGTGTGTTGTTCAGGGGCGCAAACAATAATACAAAACTGTGTGTTGCACTCCATTACTGTCATTTTTTTCTTTTAAAGGCAACGGTTGACAGTCATGCTTAGCGTTGATTAGAAATCTTGTCGTCTATGTTGTAATATCATGGTCATGTTCCTTTTACATGCATTTCAGATCATTACTACTGTATGTGGAATTGTATAAATGAGACTGTGTCCTTCTTTAATGCATGTTTTGTTAAACACAACTGACAGGTTACTTTTGCTGAAATTTAATTATGATTTTCTTGTCTGCGATAAATGGCCGGTAGTGTATTTGCATACAATATAAAACTTGATGGGATGTGGGCAGATTTATTTTCCACATAGAGTACATTGATTTTATTACGTCATGTTTTGCATAACAACAGTTTCCATTAAACTGGAAAAAACATATCTAAATTATAACATAAATTCTTTAAAGTGTCTAATAGATTAACTAAAACCGCTTGAAATCAACAAATACTTGAATATTTTATAAACTAATTATTGCAGAAAAAGTAAATTATTGTTTAACTACATGTAACATACAATAAAAAACATGGTAGTTTGTTCGTCTACTGTGACAAAACTCAAAGCCACACACACTCATATATATATATATATATATATATATATATATATATATATATATATATATATATATATATATATATGAAAAGATTCTCATAGTTAACCTGTAGAAAAGACAATATTTGTAAATGTAAAAGACAATAGAAAAACTATAATATTAGCCGGCGCGTTTCGTCCAATGTGGACGTTTTCAAGGCAAAAACGAAATGAATTTATTAAACAAAGTAACTAATAATAACAAAACAAAATGTCCTTAGCAACTGGAAGAATTAAGAAAAACTCTATTATATTCATATTGTCAACTGAAAATTACGTCAAGTACAGTCACGTAAGGAGATATTGTTTTTATTGTTGTGGTGACCGATTCAACAATTTTCTTTTGATTTCTTGATACTGTTGTTTACGTTTGTTTGGCAGTGTAATAATTCTGTTAGGAAAAGTGAAATAGGGAAAAAAAGCAAATGGCTGAATCCGTCAACACAACAATAAAAGCAGTAATTACACACGTGACTGTACTTGACGTAATTTTTAGTTAACAGTATGAATATAATAGCGTTCTTTAAATTTTTCCAGTTGCTAAGGATATGTTGTTTTGTTATTATTAGCTACTTTGTTTAATAAATTCATTTCGTTTTTGCCTTGAAATGGTTCATATTGGACGAAACACGACGGCTAATATTACAGATTTCTTATTGTCTTTTACACACACACACACACACACACACACACACACACACACACACACACACACACACACACACACACACACATATATATATATAATTTTATATTTGGGAAGTAATAAGATTTTAATTAAATTCCTAGATTCATTAAATGAATTAACGGCATTATTTTGTCAGCCGTCTTTAATTAAGCTTTATATATGTAAATATAGCGAGAAGGAGAGATAGAGAGAGAGAGAGTGAGTGAGTGTGTGTGTGAGAGAAAAAGAGAGAAATAAAATGGGAGGCGAGTGATAGAGATATATAAGAGATGCACCCATGAACTGTTTATTTTACACACACACACACACACACACACACACACACACACACACACACACACACAGACACAGACACACACACACGCGCGCGCATATATATATATATATATATATATACATATACATATATATATATATATACACACATATATATACACACACATACATACACACACATGCGCATATATATATATATATATATATATATATATATATATATATATATATATATATATATATATATATATCAGAGATAGAGCATATAAAGAGAATAAAAGTGGACAATGAAGTCAACCCCAATCGGCGACATTATTTTTATGATTTATTGCCATCTTCAGGCCATGTGTCTTGCTTTGGCCCGGCTATTTATATATGCTAGTCAATGTAATTATGCTGACGATTATTGGCTGGGCGGTAACGATTATGATCTTTAGCCTAATGAGAAGAAATATTGTGGATCCAAATGCGGTTATTTGGAGTTACTTTATAGTTTTGGTTTTAACTTTCTCCTTATTTTTCTTATTTTCTTATTTTTTATGATTGATTCCTTAATTATTTGTTATTGATTCTCATTATTATATTTATTTTTATTTATGTTTGCTTTCTTAATTTCATTTGTTTTTATTTACTTAATTCTGTCATTTATTTATATTGATTTTTATTTCATTTTTCAAATATGTCAAATATTGACCTTTACATTATCTGCATTGATTATAGTGAATATATTTGAATTTTTCATTGTGTTATTTTACAAGCTATTAGTTTTCGATTTTTAAGTAACGTAGTAAAAATTTGAGATAAGATCTGAACATTTGTTTACTAATTTGTTTTTCGTTGGAAGGCGATTATAACTATTTTCCCTTCCAGGCTGAGTTTACAGTTTTACGATTTTCTGTTTTAGGATGATGCAGTTTTCCTTATTTTCTACGACATTGTTAGTGTAACTTTTTTATTATTTTTAATTTCCCATATATATTTAGAAAGGTTTGTGCTTTTCGCATATCTACTATTTGTAAAGGATGTTTTCTGCGAGTAATTTCGAAAATATAGGATTCAACGTAGACAACCAAACAAACATAAAGTAGAAGTTAATCTAGATGTGACACTCAACTTAAAAAATGCACATAGGAAACATAGAGAAAACCCAACGACAAACCACTTTACATAGACATCTTCCAAACTCGCCCACAAGTAATAACTTGCCCAACACTGGATTATTACTGTTATAAATATTATTATTGCTGTTGTTCTTTTTTGTTGTTGATGATGAAGATGCAAATTATATTTACGTGTTTATATTACTGCTAACTAATTAATGTTGATTAGTTTTTGTGCTTTAAAAATAATCCATATTCTTAAAAAGTTTTTCAATATGATCATTTATCTAGATATAAATATTACACCCATGATGATTTGGCCGAATTTTCAATCATAATCATCATCGTTATTATTCTTACTTAAAACCTTATATTTGTCCTAATTACTAATATGACTTTGATTTTAATTTACAGTTGATTTTAATTTAAATTTAATTTAATTTACAGTTTTATTTTAATTTACAGTTTGATGATGAAACGTAATGTGTTCCTATCTCTTTCGTGTTATAAAATAAACAGACTTCTCATTCTACACCATCGACAATATTGTTGTTTCTCGCAGAATTGGTAGTTATGTTGGTGGTCGTTAAGGGTTTGGTAGTTTTTAATAATCATTTAATAGCTTTAGCAGCAACATTAATTGCTATTCGCTTCTGTGATAAACTTGCGTAAAGAAATTTGTTATTAGAAATAACAGCCTCAATGGAGGGAAAGATTACGAACAGTACATGGTGAGTGTAATGTATATGCGGAGTGAAAATGTTCAGAAGATGAAGTAGATGTAGAAATACGTCCTGCTTGGAGAAGCTGTGTAAGTTTTTAATTTCTCACTAAGAATAGGAAACAGTGGGTTAGCTTAGATAAAAAAAAAAACTATAATTCCATATGCCGATTTTAAGGGTAGTCAGGCTTTCTGATTCGAAAATGGATATAATATAATATTCCTACGTTTCTTTTTCTTACATTATTTGTCCTTGTTCGATTCTATATTAACAGTTGTGCATATCAAGAAGATGGTTTTAATTTATTCAAAAGAAAGAAATATAATGAGAAAAAAAACGATAAAAATTAAAGAAACAGGAAACCCACCCACCCCCAAAGAAAGAAAGAAAGAAAGAAAGAAAGAAAGAAAGAAAGGAAGGAAGAAAGAAAGAAAGAAAGAAAGAAAGAAAGAAAGAAAGAAAGAAAGAAAGAAAGAAAGAACTCATATGGAGAAAGTTGTGGGAGATAAAAGTACATAAAAGGGTAAATGTTTAACTAAGAAGTAAGCTAAGAAAGTGAAAAAGCAATGGATGCGACGTCGCAATAGAGAAAGAAAGGTGGGAGGAGGAAACTAAATAAAAAAAGGAGGCAAATGGATAAAGAACGAAGTGGACAACACCAAGAAGAAGAAGAAGAAGAAGAAGAAGAAGAAGAAGAAGAAGAAGGAGAAGGAGAAGAAGAAGAAGAAGAAGAAGAAGAAGAAGAAGAAGAAGGAGAAGGAGAAGAAGAAGAAGAAGAAGAAGAAGAAGAAGAAGAAGAAGAAGAAGAAGAAGAAGAAGAAGAAGAAAGCAACAAGAAGAAAAGGGCCTATGAGTAAAAGAAAAAGAAAAATGACCGATAAAAAGAAAGTAATATCAAGTAAAAGTAAAGCATGGAACGAAGGAAGGCGTCTGGAATTAATGAAGGAGAGAGATTTCATAGCGAAACTGCAAACGATGCTATAGTAGTATGAAGCATAGCAGCTCTACTGGTTACTGGATTATATATAGAGTTAATTCAGGGCAGAATGGAGAAAGGGAAAAGTGGGATGATTTTGAAGAGAATGTGTAGTAGAGATAAGGGAAACGGTATAAGCCCAGTTAGAGAAATGGGAGGAAAAGGAGGAGCTTATGGATTTCATGGAGGAAGAAGGTGAAGAGAGTTTGATACTATAATAATGAAAGAGTTAAACGGCGGATTGTTTACAGAGGTGTAACTTGAGCGTTTCCCACCCAGGAATTCAAGTTGAGCTTTTCCCACCCAAGAATTTAAATAAAAGTTCAAGTAAAATCCATGTAGCCGATCATTCATTTGCAAAGAAAAGTTAATTTCCTACATGGAAAAGAAAACGCGAGCATATTATCTCTTTACCGTGGTTCTATTTTAATCTTTTAAAATATTACTTTACTCTTTCATAGATATATTATCTTAAATCACAGTTCATTATTCATTTAAATAATTCATCAAACATTCATGTAAGAGATAACTGAATGTTTAAACAAATACGTGTTATTTTTTTTAAATAGATTAAATGATTTGAATTGTAGAATAACTTCAGCATTTTATATAAATGTAAAATCAAAAAAGCATTAAAATGATGCTGTGTACATTTTAATTTGAACTGAACAGAAATTACAATCATTATTTCATCCTAATTATAGGACTTCAGTTCACGATTATTTATATTAATACCTACACTAAATAGTTTATGTAATTGCGTGTAAACCTAAATTGTGATAAATACAAATTTATAGGTATTTATTGAAGTTAACATAACCTGATACCTCTCCAAAGGTATATGTTAGATACCACACACATTTGAATAGGTACCAGTATAATACACGAGCTCTACTGTTAAAACTATATTTTCTGATGGAAATGTGAACTTGAAGTTTTTTTTAGGAATGTAACTAGAGTTATCGGAATGTTTTTTTTTTCCAAACACGGACATCATATTGTGGCTATGTTCTTACTTGACGTGATTTAGTGATTGTTTGTTTGTTTGTTTTTATTAATAATGCTTCCATTATTTTAAGTCGTTTTTATTATATGTGGATGAGGATATTATATTTGTATTGTCAACGAAAATATCCATACGTGCAGCTAAAAGTAAAAATAAATTCATCCTTTATAATGGCTAAAGAATAGTCGAAAGCGCTCGGACATACCGAATATTCGGATAATTAGTATATAATTTATGTCCGGAAAAGATAATTATAGGAACACAAGAGAATTTAGATAAAAGAGGGATTAATACCCAATGTATATATATATATATATATATATATATATATATATATATATATATATATATATATATATATATATATATATATAACACATGAAAACTTACAAAACTACATCCGCAACGTACCTGTGGATAATACGACGGTAACAGCCTCATCAACATGTAGAACAACGATTAGCAATAATGGAAGTATCCCATTTTAGTTAGGATGGTCCCTACCTTCGTTAGTTAGCACGACCGTTACGCCTTGCCAATACCTTAGAGATAACGGAATATTCCGTTCTGATTGCGTGGAAATTTGGGAAATCACACTATTTGGTTTCAGCGAAAAAATGAAATAAAGAAAATAAGATTGATGTGGAGAGAGAGAAACAAATTAAGGCGATAAGAACAGATACTACATTCTGATCTTTTCCAAAAGGCTGAGAAGCTGAGAATCTATGACGACTGTGTTAAAATTGCCATATTTTGAGATCGACTATATCGAACGATGGAGACCGCGTAAGACAACAGCCAAAAATGCAGTTACCATAAATAAATTAGCATCGTCTGTTGAATAATTTTAAATTTATTAAAAGGAATGTTAGTAAGACAGAGAAAGAAGGGAAGTGACACAATCGGTTCCTTTGAGAAAATGAATGAATAAAAGACAAGAAGACAAAGTGTATAACGGCTGTTTCAGTGAAATGGAAAAAGTTTCCAATTTCTAATTATTTCATTTGTCCCCACTTCTTAAAATAACGACAGCTTATATATTTATGATTGTTATTGCAATATTTTGCTAATGTTGTAAGCTCAAACATTTAGTGATGGGGATTTCCGTAGGTAATTTATTGTCGTAGAATTCCTTATGTGTTTTACTCACTCCTTATCTTAAGGATTAAGATTTAAATTTTATAAAACCTCATTTATGGACAAAAATGAAATTAAAAAAATGCTTTTCCCTGTCAACCAATCAGATAGGATCTACGTTAAATTCGAACTAAGCGAAAAGAAAAAAAAAGAAATAACAGCAGCCAGACATTAACTTAAAGACTGATACAAATGACTACAATAAATGTGCATACGTCAGACAGTCAAATTTCATAACAAATAAAAGCCGGGGTGGGTAGAGAGGTTATTTAAACGAATACCCAATTAGTTATAAGCTTTGTGGATTTCCTATATTAAATTATTTTTGTTAAATGAGAGGCCCCTTTAAGAAACAAGTAAATAATCCAAATATATAGAATTATTTGGTAAATAATATGCACCCGTTAAATAAATATCATCCGTATAAGATGTTAATATTATGAACCAATCAATGTAAAATGTCAACAATACTAACTAGATACGAATACAACTGTATTAGATTTTAATAATACTACCATGAGATCAACACAGAACTAAATTAAACTCAAGATTAATCAAACCAATAGTAAGATAACCATAAAATCTAAGAAAAAACATTGTCAAATTCCAAAGTGTAACTTAATTGTAAAGTAAAACGTAAACTGTGTTTGCAATTTACTCTTAATTCGGTCCTTGATTTAATAAATAATTCTTATCAAAGAACCTTATAATTTCCAATTTTCATGTAAACAAAGAAAACAGGGTTCATATAAGGATCTACATGTCCTTGCCATTTTAAAAATTTTCCATTTCACCTTAGGAGATTTATTATCATTTTTTTATAATCCAGAAATATTTAAAAAGTGAAGTATTATTTATCTAAGTATTATTAGTGTATGACAAGATATGTTGATGCCAGCTAGTCTTAAAATAATTTTTAGTACTACCAGTATAGAACATTTCAACCATCAGATTCTCTATTGTAGAGAGAGTACGTAGGTAAAAAAGAGATTTAGTTAAACATTTGATTAGCAATGAGAATCGGTCTGTATTCCTACATTTACATTAGCTAGTATCATTAGTAATATTTATCTTGGAACGCGCATTATAATCCAGATTATTAAATTGGTTTAAAATTTTATTATTGTGTAACATTATAATCTTCTCAAGGTTATTGGTGCAGCTATAACTTAGTTTTAATATGTTTCTGTTAAATATTTTACTAAGAGGGTTAATTTAGTGAAATGTTTATCAGTTAAATGAAGGAACATCTGTACTAACTTAGTACTGACCAATTGGTTACATGGGTGGGTGTATTAAACGATTCTCTATTTTTATTTCTTTTCTTAAGAAATAGACGTAGGACGATTGTTTGAGAACTGTATGGTTAGTTTGTTCAAAAAGAAATCGCTTGCACTGTTTCACTGCATCAGCTTATTTGCCCATTCATACCCACTTTTATTGCATCTGAGGCAACTTTCAATATTCGCTTATTATTATTATTATTATTATTATTATTATTATTATTATTATTATTATTATTAATATTATTATTTTCTTTGAGTTCTGTTGTATACATATTTCCTAATGGGTCCTAACCAGAGTATATTAGAAAGTTTTTCTATCAATCCGAGGTCTCCAACTATAACTGGAATTATTGATGTCACATTTTTTAAATTTCCACTTTAAGATCCTTGTATTTTGATAGGTTTCTGAAGATATTCAATGATACATTACAATCTGAAGGGACAGCCATATCAATAAGAAAGCACATTCTGTTTTTGTGGGCTTTGATCACGATGTCTGGGCGATTAGTTTTGATTGTTCTGTGTGTGTGTGTGTGTGTGTGTGTTGTAAAGACCCAGAAAATTGTTACAGGTCCTACCTGTTTAAAGGGTTGTGGGTGATGTTTTTTTATCAATTTATTTCAGTTTCCTTCCCGTAAAAGTTGGATATTTTCCAGCGCAGATATTGGCTCACTTTATCTTGCCGAGTTTTATATTCAGTGGGTGCCAATATCGTACAACCTGATACAAGATGATCAATTGTTTCTGGATATTTATCACAGAATCTGCAATTCGGGTTAACACATTTTTTTAGTATGTAAGCTTGTTTATTTCTAGTTAACAAACATTTGTCCTTTCCAGCTATAATAAAACCGTCGGTATTATTATTATTATTATTATTATTATTATTATTATTATTATTGTTCTTGTTTTTTCTTGTTGTTGTTGCTGTTGTTGTTGTTGTTGTTGTTGTTGTTATTATTCCTCCGTTTCTATTTTATTTTATCAAATTTCTTTAGTTGTTTTTTTCCCCATCATTTCTATGCAATAATGATCGGGATATTCGGGAAACAATTCTGACGACATTTGCATATTATTGTAGAATACCTACGCACGATAATGGGTATGTCCCCATTCACATAAATACAGTAGTACATACTGTATGTTAGTCTGTAGGTCGTGATTCGTCTTCAGCTGTGCTGGTCAAACTCTCTGCCTCCGAAGCTATGTCGAAGGACAGAGTCTCGTCTCGGGAAACAGCTACCGGTCCCCATTTTTATACGGAGTCTACGAGGAATTTTGGCCCGAGCCTACGGACACAGATAACCCACATTAAATTCGGCCTCTGTGCCACATCTGACCAAGTGAGGCGGTTGGCAGATATCCTGCAGTTGGAGATTCGTCTCCAGCTGTGCTGGTCAAACTCTCAGTCTCCGAGCAGTGAAGATCCTCAGACGAGGCTATGTCGAAGGGCTGTCGCATATCGGGAAAAAGCTACCCGACCCCGTTTTATACGTGAATTACGGGAAATTTGGGGCCGCGCCTACGGGCTCGGATACCCCACATTAAATTCAGCCTTGTGCCACATTTGACCGTCTTGGGTAGGTGGTAGATATCCTGCAGTTTGAGATTCATTGTTGAATTCACTTGACTCACTTCTAGCAGTTGACTGATTCTACGTGCCGCTGAAGTTTCTTATATGCGTTGTTCCTGTCCTAAGTATTATAGTTCATTACCAACCTTCGTTTGATTATTCTATTCAGTAACCGTCTGTACATTACAGCACATGTACTTCAACCAGTGTAATTGTATATGATGACGGTACATTGGTCGGAGAAGGATGGAGTACAATTATATGACTAATTTTAACTACACTTGTACTTTGAGTATCTATAGACTCATTTATAAGGCTCACCACGGTCAGACAGCCTCACAAGGATTCATCACTGTCATATAGAAGGTCTGATAAAATATACAGTTCACGACAATATTGAAAGAAATGCTAGACTTTTCTGAGAGTTTCTATAAAATGGATTAGAAAGCGGATAAACGAAAGGCTATTCAAAAGTTAATAAGATAATTATAGATTTATATAAACAGGATCCCTCCCTATAAAAGGTGAGGTCAAAGTACCTCCAACATGGAACATCAAAGCAATATTAAATATAGTCTTGTATTGTTAATATATTTTCTAAATGGACAGGTTACTTAAATACAATAGGTTTTTTTTTAAATTTTATACATCTCATGAAGTATTTAAAATTATCGCTATCAGTATCAATATCAGCTGAACACTTTGTATGAAAAATGTAAAAAAATAAATGTGCTTGCCTATATATGTTCTGATTTACCTGAGTCTACTTAAATATTTACAGCTGACGGTAAAAGAGTGAGAGACTTCAAAGAGATATAAAAAGGAAAAAAAAAATTGCAGACAGGATAGAAACCAGAGAAATAGTTATTTCTTTTGTCCTAACAAAGACTTCTTATATATTTTTAATTGTATCTATGCACAGAAAATGAATATAAATTGTGAAATATTCATAAGCAATTTATGGGAATACGGACATGATGAAGGTAACCTGAAGGTAAAAAAAAATCGTTGGTTATCAATCGATTAAGAAAAAATTGTAGATGATTGCGTTTGAAAGGCTGAAAAGATTTCTCGCGAGAAAATTCTTTGTCATGGAATCCGTGCCAATAAATTTTGCAATGAAATACGTTTGTTCGGTTTCTTCATACGCTTACAATAATAAAATATTGCAGTGATATAACCATTCGTAAATATATTTAAGCACTAGTTTTTAATAATTACATATTAATTCATAACAAATATGTAATATTACAAAGGAACTAATTTAATAAAAAATCTAATAAATAATTAAAATTTTCTCCTTGTTAGGTTTGAGAATATTTCAATACCAATTCTTAATCTAATTCTTTATCTCTGATAATCGGGCCGAATGACGCATCTAAGCTTATGTAAATTGAACTCTGAAACATTTATATAAAATATCTATCTATCTATCCTTTAGTTTTGTTTGTTTTGTTTTTCGGCATATTAACCTCAATGGGTTATTTAATGCTGACAAAATTTTTATTGCTGTTAATATGTCTTTCTTCAAAAATCTATTTCTGGAAATATTTTTCCTCGAAGAAATCTATAGCTGGTCATATTTTTTGCAAATAATGTATAACTGTTTGTATTGCTGGTACTTTTTTTAAGTATTGCTGATAATAATTTGTCCTTAAAAAATTATCGCTGGTAATAATTGTTTTTATTACAAAATATTTCTGGTATTAAAAACTATTTTTACACAAATTTGGGTGTTAACTATTTGCCCATAGCTGGGACCCTAACAGATGCTATCACACCGGATCATGGTGGAAATTGGAACACCAGCAATTCAGAGGTGGTTCCACGCTCCTTGAAACTTCCTGATCAGAGGCCTTGCTGCTGGATGTAGTTTATCGTCTTACTCAGGACGCGGATGTAGTTTATCGTCATACCCATGATGGGAATATCTATCTATCTATCTATCTATCTATCTATCTATCTATCTATCTATCTATCTATCTATCTATCCCTACAAACACACACACACACACACACACACACACATATACATATATATATATATATATATATATATATATATATATATATATATATTTGTTTATTGTAGGTTATTTCATCGAAAACCTGTCAAAATCGCTGCAAAATTGCAGTTGTGTTTCGACGTGTATCAAATGGATCTCACCAGGCGATTGTATATTTCTGGCGAGTGAACGATCAACCAATCGAATATGATTTACATTAAATTTAAACTAAGGGAAGAAACAAAAATGTTCGCTGTAATATCCTGAAATAAACAATATTGCTCTACTTTGTATTGAGCCCTCTTTTAAATTAAATGTTACGAATGTTGGAATTGTACTTTATTCATTCTCATCTTACCCTGTATTTTAACGTAATTTGTAAAGCTATTCAGATGATTAGACAAACTCAGTTTGTCTGATTATCGCAAAAGCATGAACCCGAATGTCACAAACTCATATCTATACAACTTATTATGTTAGCTCAATCACTAATAATGAGCGCTTTCCACTAAGTACTGCGCATATAAAGCATATATATATAAAATATAATACATACATACACATATATGTGTGTGTGTGTGTTTGTGTGTTATCCATTTTAATGTGTTGAAAAAATATTCGTACAATATTAAAAAGAATACATAATCTTTGTAGAATCGCCAAAATTCACTTCTACAGCAACCAACCTCTTCTTGTAGTTCTCAAGTAATGATTTGTAAATTTTAATGGGTATTTTGTTCCATTCTTCTTCGCATATGTTCTTCAGATCCAGGATGTTTGTTGGAGCGCTCGATTGGATTTACATTTTCAAATAACGCCACAGATACACCATTGGGTTGAAATCTGGAGACTGACTTGGGCATTTCAGGATATTTACATTATTTCAGGAATCAATATTTTTGGAAGATCCAACCAGGAGGAAGTTCAAGATTTGCTTCCAAAATAGTTCGATATGTTGAGGTATTCATTCTAACATCTATTCCTACTATGTTGCTCGTACCTTTTCATGAAAACCACACTCATATTTCACTGCTGGGACAATTTTTCTTTTGTTTGAATTTATCGCCAAATTTCCTCCATACATGTTTTGTAGAATTACGTCCAAACAACTCAATTTTGGTTTCGTCTGTCCATAATACTTTATTCCAATATGGTTTTCCTTATCCTTATGTTCAGGAACGACTTTCAACCTGGCATCTCGGTCTTTTCAATAGCAGTGAAGTTTTCCGAGAGGGGCATGACTTTAGATTGTTCCTATGAATTTCATTGCTTATTTTCCGTTTACTGAGACAGATTCCAGATGAAAGCAAATCATCCTACAAATCTTGACGAATAACTTTTAGATTTTTTTTGATTTGACCCAGTAATTTCCTCGAAGATCTTTCAGAAATCTTTCGTGAAGCTCCTGTTCTTCTTTGTTTTTCAACAGTTTTGAGTTTGTTATACCTTGCAATGAATGAACTAATGGTAGTAAATGGAATATTCAGGTTGTTTGAGAGATTCCAGTAACTTTTACGTACTTTACAGAGCTTAATAGTTAGTATTTCTTTTGCGAATTTGTCAATTCTTTACCCCTTGTCATGATGATAACGTTCTTGCACGAATATCAATTACATACTGTTCTGTTTGTATTTTTTAGGCAAAAAATAACAACTGTAAACATTATTAGAATATTCTCTTTGAATAAACTACAGTATTAAAGCAATTTAAAAGTTTTGTAAGAATAATTTTGTCACCATTTTATTGTGTGAATGGGATTTATTTCTAATAAATCAATTTTTTTTCTGTTTTCTATTTAGTTATTATGCAACCTTGTACAGTTAATTATAGGAAAATTATGTTTAATCATTAGTTGTAAATACAATAAATTAAAACATTTATACGTACGAATATTTGTTATCCCTAATGTGTGCGTATATATATATATATATATATATATATATATATATATATATATATATATATATATATATATATGTAAGCAAATATGTGGATGTAGATCCGACGGTATGAAGAAAAATATGGAAAAGACAAAACAAAATCCGAATATGCAAGTTTAATGTTTTTTTTTGTTTTGTTTTTTTCATGTTGGCTTAAATATCGTCTAATCCTAAGTATGTTTCTAATAACCATGTCCTGAAGATGGTCTACTAGGCCGAAACGTCTGACGTCGACAGTAAAACAACATTAAATCAGTAAACTTGCATATTCGGATTTTGTTTTGTCTTTTCCATATTTTTCATCATATATATATATATATATATATATATATATATATATATATATATATATATATATACATATATATATATATATATATATATATATACATATATATATATATATATATATATATATATATATATATATATATATATATATACTGTGTGTGTGTCTCTGAAAGAGTAATAGAAAATGTGGATATATGAATCAGCATATTGATTGTCAGTTTATCGCCTCATTGCGATCTTCCGACTTAATCTATATAATTGCAGCGGAAGCTGTTGCTACGTCTTTCGCGCAAATACACTGTGGAAAATATGAATCGATCTCTTCTCGACTCCCCCAACCAAGTTAAGTTTAATAGCGGGGCAGATTAGCCTCTCTAACTTTGGTTGGCAACCGTAGTCAAAGAGAAGCAGAAATTCCCAAACTCAATTTACTACGTTAACATCTCTACAACCTGTAGTAGATAGGTTCTCTTCTCGCCCGGTTCACACATCTTCCCTGTCTATGGAACAGGTATTCACGATTTATCTTTTGTTTCCTCTTTAGGATCTGGTTTCCGTTTTCCTTCTAAAGTCGTCTCACTCTCTTTCACTCCCAGTAACTCTTTGAATCCGAGTGGCATTATCGCCTTGCTTGGCGTGGAATGACTAAAATTGTCTACTTCCCACGGAAAATGAAGCATCACTGTGGCACTTTACTCCACATCGAGTTTAGTGGGTTATTATACTCAGCACACACACACATTTATTCTCTCAAGCGCGCTCTCACATACATACACATACACGTGCATGTAGATAGATAGATAGATAGATAGATAGATAGATAGATAGATAGATATGAACAGACAAAGATAGACAGATAGATAGATAGATAATAAAAATAGGGCAATAGATAGATAGATAGATAGATAGATAGATAGATAGATAGATAGATAGATAATAAAAATAGGGCGATAGATAGATAGATAGATAGATAGATAGATAGATAGATAGATAGATAGATAGAGTGGTCACGTATATTAAAATATGTTTAGTGGCCCATAAATGGAAGACAACATGATGCTACACGCCATGTGTCAATTTTAACATAATCGTTTATTTCAGTTGTACCGACAACATTAATATTGTAGCTTTCAGTTTTACACCGGAAATGTAAAGGCATGTTCCTGGGCACAAGTCGCCAACCACGGCGATTGGGATAAAGGTAGCTTCGTGAAAATGCTTAGATGAACAACAGGTGGTTTTAAGCGGACGCAACAGATATAACAACGGTGATGCCCACCATATACACGTTGTTTATAATGGTCCTGGGGCCACGGGCAAATGCGTCTATGTCATGCCAGCTAACATTTTCTCGCAGGTACACAGCGGTAGATTAATTAAACTCTGGATCAAGAAGATTGGCGTAGGATTTCAAGCAAAATTTTGTTACAAGACCTGTTAGCGCCTTGGCGAGAATTTTTCCGAATTACGCTGCACTTAACATGATTTGAATCCTGTCGACTACTGCGCTTGGGGAGTTGTCAAAAAGAAAACGAACCGAAAACTCCACTAAACTACGAACTTGTTGAAGGAAGCCATCACGGACGAAAACAGAATGAAACGTGAACGCTTTCGATCCCATCTTCCTCCAAAATGTGGACAGTTTTCTCGAATAACATTTTTTTGTAAGTTTAATATGTTCACAATTTATTTTGAACATATACATAGTTTTATTATAATTATAATTACATATACGTTTATGGTAGAATTTACTCTAAATTAGCTGACGCAGCCTATTTATATCTAATTGTCCAAAGTTCATCTCGGAAGACCATAATTCTTACACTGTGATAATAGAAAGTCTGCCAGGAATGATGAAACGTTGCAAGAGCCAGGGTGCAAAATTCCTGAGGATGGCCTTGCTGTCAAGTCACTAACTTGTGAATTGTTTTCTCCTTTGAGCAGAGTAGCATTTTTTATGCCAATGTTGTTGATTAGTTTCTTTACGATGCGGAACTAATGAATTTGCAGTATTCATTTGTAAAATGTCCCAACATTTCACCATTAAAAATAACGTTTAATATGATAAAAATCTGTCGGATTAATAAAAATTTGAAAATATATATATATATATATATATATATATATATATATATATATATATGTGTGTGTGTGTGTGTGTGTGTGTGTGTGTTCCTATTCGTGGTTTCTCGTCGATTCCATTTCCATCGCTTTGTTAAAGCAACTTTTTAGAAATTGCTTACATAGAGGATGCGATGCATAAATTTTTAACATTTTATATTTTTTTATGTATGTCCGATATTGTTTTTTTAATTTTATCGGCTGCAGAGTAGACTAGGGCCAGTTGGGCAGGGTTATATATATATGAGCTTGTCTGATGATATCAAAAGCGTGAAACCCAAGGTTAAAATCTCGCACCCATACAACTGAATATATATATATTGTCATCCACAGACAGACTGTTTCGCTGTATCATACCACATCAGTGTGGCTAGACGTCCGTTTGCCTCTAGCTAAGATCGAAACCCAACTGAATTAGTGTCAATCGGGGGTTCTACCACTAAGCCGTTGACGCACGGCAGGGATGAAGGAGAATTTAAGCGTATTTATTTTTTAGATAAACACACAGTGACAGAGAGAAATCGATTCGATTTACCGAAGAGTCTTGCATTATGAGCCGTAATAGTCACTGTTTATAAACCCACACTTCCTCCCTAGAGAGCTCAACCGAAATAAATATTTCAGGGGCCTATATATTGTCATATGTATATCAGGTCATCCCATAAGTTCTGTCTGAATTTTGAATTTTGAAACTAGTGACTAAATGTTACATCTAATTACAGATTCAGTCAACAATGTATTTTCCCTGATTATCTATTACTTCCTTCCATCTATTAACAAGCTTACTAATTCCATTACTGCAAAATTCTTTTCGCTTTGATTCGAAAAACTCACAAATGTCAGTTTTAACCTCGTCCTGTTACAAAAGCTGTTTCTTCCAAATGATTCTGTAAGCTACGAAACAAATGATAGTCTGAAGGAGCAAGGTCGGGAGAATAAGGTGGATGAGGAATTTTCTCCCAACCAAGTTCCTCGATCTTTCGTGACGTGCTTCTTGCTGTGTGTGGTCGTGCATTTTCCTGATGAAACATCACCCATTTTCGAGCAGGTCTTTTTTCCCCAAAGCTTAGTTCAAACGCTCTAATTGCTGACAGTATATTTGAGCCTTAATTGTTGCATTAGGTGGTAAGAATTCAAAGTGGATTATTCCTTGGCAATCCCACCAGATTGAAAGAAGAACCTTTTGCCCATAAAGTTCCCTACTCGGCTGTGACTGGGGTCCTTCCCCTTTACCAAGCCACTGTCTACGACGCTTAACATTTAGATAAAAGATCCATTTTTCGTCGCCAGTCACAAGTCTATCCAAAAAAGGTGAAACAAGTTGGCGAGAATGGAGAGAAGAGCAGATATCAACTCGGGACTTGAGGTTATTTTCAGACAATTCATGAGGCGCCCATTTTCCAAGTTTAGGAACTTTTCCAAGTTGTTGCAGATGACGATAAACAGTTGTATGGTTTGAACTGAGAACCACTGCCAATTCCTCAACTGATAAAGCAGGATTTTCTTCAAAGTCTGCTTCAAGAAGCTTTTCATCAAACTCAACTGGACGTCCGGTTCGATCTTCACCTTCAAGGGTGAAATCTCCACCTCTGAATTTTGCAAACCATCTTCTGCAAGTTCTTTCATTCACACATTCCTCTCCATAAACTGATTGAATGTTTCTAGCCACTTCACCTGCTGAGTTTCCTTTCTTGAACTCATAAAGCATTATGTGCCTCAAATGATTCTTGGGTACTTCCATGTTAGCAGGGTTTTAATCAAACAAAATTTAATTTTATTGTTCTCTGAAATACAGTTTGATCAGTTTAAATGCATATGAACATAAAAATAATGTTCAGCTCAATTAGACATTATAAAATACTCTTTGAATTTCGAACATTTAAAAAAAATTCGGACGGAACATATGGGATGACCTAATATATATATATATATATATATATATATATATATATATATATATATATATATATATATATATATATGACACCTATAGACGACGTGATTCGCCGAGGGCATTTGTTGCTTTAAGCATCTTTAGGTCAAAATGAAAGAAAAAACTGTGTGTAAGTAAAATGTGTTGGGATCTCTATAGGTAAGAGACAGTTAAACATCCTAATTACGTAATCAGATCCGACAACCAGATATATGACTATAGACTCCTAACCTTATAACACAAAATAACTGTTAGGTACAAAGAAACTAGTAAGGGAGACAAAAATGTTAATTAACAAGCAAACTATGAAAAAAGAATGATGACAAGAGACACTGGAATATCGCTGAGCGAATTGCATTTCTCTTTTCAATTGAAGATTTGAGCGGACAACTGAACAGGTAAGAGGTAGAGGAAAATTAAAAGATTTTTGGTAAAAAGAAAGAAAGAAAAAAGAAATTAATAAAAATATTTTAGTCAGAAAATTAGAATTAGAAATACAGCTGTCTCTCTATATACAGGAAGCTTCAAATTTTTTCTGTATCATTTTTTCACAATATTGGTATATTGAAATTTATATGTATTTAAATCTGTCATTATGTATGTCAGTATTTTTTACCTATTTTAATATTGTTATAAGAAAATTTGATATATATTTAAATCTATCTATCTATCTATCTATCTATCTATCTGTCTATCTATCTATCTGTCTTTCTCTCTCTCTCTCTCTCTCTCTCTCTCTATATATATATATATATATATATATATATATATATATATATATATATATAGGTGTGTGTGTATGTACGTGCGCGTGCGTTATTTTGTTCAAACATAAATACATTTTAGATAAACATAACGTGGTAGATAGATAGATAGGAACTGAGAATAAATATATTCATATATATATATATATATATATATATATATATATATATATAGAGAGAGAGAGAGAGAGAGAGAGAGATAGATAGATAGATAGGAACTGAGAATAAATTCATATATATATATATATAGAGAGAGAGAGAGAGAGAAAGAGAGAGAGATAGATATATAAATAGATAGATAGATAAATAGATATCAAGTGAGGGTAATAAGATTGTCTTACGCGAGTTTTGCAAGATAGAATTTATTGCTTGGCTTGAACGTTAGCCTTGGCACATCCATTGGGCCCGACCGAAGATCATTATCGATGAAAAATCTATTGCTTTCTCAAATTCAACTAAGCCAAACAATTAAACAAATATACTAACACGCACACAGGTTTTCTATCACTTCCTTGATATATGTTTCTATAATTTTTTTTATGCGTTCAGGTTTATTTAAAAGAATAGTGTAACTATTCGTACGATGGTGTATTGAAAATTTCTTCGTTCGGTAAAGAATAACTTCCAAAAAATAAGTAGATTGGTGTCGTGCGATTGTGGGAATTGGGTCAAGCCAATAACTTCTCAGCCCATCTTTCTGATACACACACACACACACACCTCTCGCACACACACACACACACACACACACACACACACACACACATCTGTGTGTGTGTGTGTGTGTGAATGTGTTTTGTTAAATTTGATTAGACATTCATAGAATTATGCAGTATTAATATTGTCAGTGTAATACTTAGTGTCATCTTTATGAAAAATCAGTTTACTAATATTTACTACTCCTAATAATGATAATAATAATAATAATAATAATAACAATAGCTTTGCCCATTTAAAGATCTTCAGTAATAGATTACATTTTTTTCAATTAAGTGTAAACAACAAAAAATCATATCCTTCACTTTTACTCGGCCAATGGTTATGAGCCGGCATATAATAATATAAAAATTGCTTTACAAAAATATTTTTAAATAATAATAATAATAATAATAATAATAATAATAATAATAATAATAATAATAATAATAAATATTATTATTATTATTGATAACAAAGTATTTTTGAGCAGTATTTGCTTTGTAATCACATGTTGGTCAAAACAAGCAGAGCAAATAATAATTATTATTATTTCTGTTATCAATATATATATATATATACATATATATATATATATATATATATATATATATATATATATATATATATATCGATAGATAGATAGATAGATAAATATAATTCTGTTTAACGATTAACAAAAGCTCATTTATAAGTAGCTTCTTCTTTCTAATTTTTAAAATATTTTCTGGTTTACGCTGAAAATTTAATTTTAAATTTTCAGATTACGCGAATTCTCATAGATATAAAAAATATCTATGAATAGTGTATATATATATATATATAATATAATATGCAGAAACAACTGGATGGCCGTTTCGCCGACTCTTCAGCAGTGCACATCAATTACCGAGACTGGAACCCGGGACGTTACGATATAACGCACGAAATCATATTACTCGGCCAGCGTACGTCGGTGACAATGAGGGCACTAACTATATCTATAATTATATTAGGCAGCTACCTGACTTTTTTCTTTTTGTTTTATCTCTTAATTTTTAAGGCTTGTTTTTAGTAGAGCTCGTCTTTGCTCCTTTACTAATTACTTATTCTGTTATCCACACACACACACACACACACACACACACACACACACACACACACACACACACACACACACACACACACGCATATATATATATATATATATATATATATATATATATATGTATATATATATATATAGATACATAGATAGATAGAGAGAGAGAGAGAGAGAGAGAGAGGGAGATGAAATGAGAGTGTGAGAGAGACGTCGAAAAAATGTGGGATTCTAAATGAATATGGTAATTATTTCGTAGTTAATATTACTGTGCACAGATGAAATCAATCGTCAGTATTTTGTTTGAAATATTCTGAATTTCGGCGTTTCAAATAAATTGCATGTTTTCCTGTCCGAAGTCTCATTTGATAGACAACGAGGAATATTTTAAAAACTGCATGACGTTTATAAGTAAAACTCCGTTGTAATTTACGAAAAATCTCGGTAAAAAACCTCCAACTTGTGAAGATCTTCGACGATCCCAGACAACTCGCTTGCACGCCTGGCAAGTACAAACCGATTTTCGTTCACCTCGCCTGTCTGTGACTCGCACCAAAAGAGAATGCAATCCTTCATTCTAAATCAATGAAAAATATAACAGCGTGGATATACAGCAAATCGCATTATGTTGAATTCTGAAAGAAGAAACTATGTTCCAAATATAACTCGACCTTTTTTAAAACATAACTAAAAAGTAAAAGCAATTATATAGACAATAAAATGCATGATATCCGATTTTTCTATCGGTCTTTTCTTCGTCTACCCTCGATGGTCAGACGGGTTCCGCTAGCTGGAACCACTCTTCCAACTTAAAAGATTTATAAGCATGGGTAAGGGGATATTTTAAAGAGTGATTATTTTAAGACAATTCATTGATTTTTGAAGGCACGCGTTGATTGAGATTTAGAAAAATAACAAAACCTTTCAGAAAATAAATAGTTCTTTATCCATGATAATGTTCCATCGCATTCGGTGAAGAAAACTAAGGAGAGTCAATGAGTTTTAAAATATTTGTTCAAGAATAGGCCGAATTATTCACGCGAATGAAACTTGTCAAGCTTTCTGATGATGAAGATTTACATTTTGCATTTTACAATGTAAAAGCGAAATGAATTTTGAAATGATATTTTGAATAATGGAAATATCAAACTGGCAAAATCAATGACCGAGTAACTTCTAAATCTTTCAAAACATGCATCGCCCATTTCACGTTAATGATGTCCTTATATTCCCATCAGCATTACAATGTCAGCACCTTCAATTTTTGTTTAAAATTTCTGTCTTTGAGAACGTTGTGTAATTATATTTAATTTAGGTATCTCCACAGAAACATGATACCTAAAATTTAAAATGAATTTTTTTCAAATGAAATTTTTTTCTTGAAGCTTTTATTTCAGTTTTAATTTAATTCAGTCGATTAAATGTAATATTTTCAATAAACAAAATACTTTGCTGTATTTCAAAACTAATTTAAATTGACTAGCAGTAGATTTTTTGTAAATCGCTAAAAATCGCAGAATTTATAATTTTTAGCCACCTGTCAGCACAGTGTAATTCGCTTGCTTAATATTCTTTCAAAAATAAAATATAATTTTCTGAAAATTTATATGGGTAATATTAGCTATTTAAGTCTTAGTTAATCTGATTTGGAACTAATAATACTTATTTTTAATATAAAATACCCCAGAAATGAATATTTTTACACTGATGTAGGTGCTTATTTAAAGTGTTGAAATATTTATTGGCAGCGTGAGAGCTTATTGACAACTAACTTTTTCTAACGGGACATATCTGTAAAATTACTTGAGGAATATGACGTGAACTCCTTTTAAAAATAATGTTAACTACCCAGTAATCTTTAAAATTTAGGAAAATATTCTCCGTAATCTAAAGTATTATTGACTTTAGTTACTTTGGCTTGAAACTTACTCTTATTTTCGTATAAACTCGTGTATGGACATCCACATTTAAAAGAATTCAGCACGTTTATACTTTATAGGCACACAAAAAAATTAACAATTTTTTTTAAAGTATTGTGGGTTGGTGAATTGTATTAAAATTATACATTCATGATTAGTAAATACAGATTTACTAAATAATAATATCAGCTAAAACTTACAAATTAATACAGAATTTTAAAATGATTTAAAACTTTATACAATATTCTAATTAAAATTTTAAAAATGTAAACAATTCTTGTAAAATTTCCTTATTCATCAGAAATTGTTTTTCTTCAGATATTAGTGTCCACATTATCTTATCCATAAAACAATTAAAAGTTTTTGTAATTAAATAATTTCTTAGTTTTTTTGCATTTTTTATTTTACAATTCAGAGCAGATTTTCGGTTACTGGAATTCATGTTTTAGAACAAGAATTGGGGCTTAAATTCTGCAAGGATTTCTACGTATAACTTATATAAACATTAAGCCATACAAAAAATGTTTTTCTCGAAATTTCAAAAAATAAATAAGGTGGTTGCTAATAGACGTAAAAAAATATTACAAGATTTTCAAAAAAGGAAAGTTTCTGAAATAATTTAATTCATTTTTTTTATATGTACTGAAAGTTTCATTAAAATCTGTCAAATATTTGATTTTTGCAAGAATTTCAAATTAATTTTTTCACCACAAAACGGACGCCAAAATTTTCTATACAAAATTATGGTCCTCCGCTGACAAAAAAATAAAACTTTTAATTAACATTTTGAACATAGATAAAAATTATAAATTAATAATCAAAAAATCATTTGGTCTTTCCTCTTAATAAGATCATAAATATTTTGACAGTAAAAATATTGGTTTTATTAAGCTTGAGGCAATTTTCATTATGCATGATCATTTTTCAGGAACGTCTTGAGGTACCCAATTTAATATTTCTTGAAGTTTCAGTATTCTGTATCATAATGTGAAACTCGGAAAGTACGATAAAATTAATGAAGTTGTTGCCATATGCTAAAAATGATACATGCTATATTATAATTTATAGACATTAGGTGAAATAACCCGCATATATCAGTACATATTCTCGAATCACATAATTAGTTTTGTGAAAATACTGAAAATTTAAAAGCGGTTCATAATCTATCTATCTATCTATCTATCTATCTATCTATCTATCTATATATATGTATATATATATATATATATATATATATATATATATATATATATATATATATAATAAAAATCTGTAGGTCTGATGAATTGGATCGTTTTTGCGATTCCAATGGAATAAATTATGACCATGGAATATTAGTGTTTAAGTCTTTTTATTATATCCTTACTATATATATATATATATATATATATATATATATATATATATATATATATATATATATATATATATATATATATATAATAAAAATCTGTAGGTCTGATGAATTGGATCGTTTTTGCGATTCCAATGGAATAAATTATGACCATGGAATATTAGTCTTTTTATTATATCCTTACTCTGTCCTGGACATCGAGTTCTACCTGGATCATATCCTCTTGGAATTATTTTTATACATATATCTATGTGTATATATAATTGCATATGTATGTGTATATTCACCACTAATATTGTCTATATATATATATATATATATATATATATATATATATATATATATATATATATATATATATATATATCAGTCCGTTTCTTTCTTTCTTTCTTTCTTTTTTTCTTTCTATCTATCTATCTATCTATCTATCTATCTATCTATCTTTATCAGTCCGTTTCTTTCTTTCTTTCTTTCTATCTATCTATCTATCTATCTATCTTTATCAGTTCGTTTCTTTCTTTCTTTCTATCTATCTATCTATCTATCTATCTATCTTTATCAGTTCGTTTCTTTCTTTCTTTCTATCTATCTATCTATCTATCTATCTATCTCATTCTCTTCCTATCTATCTATCTATCTATCTATCTCATTCTCTTCCTATTTATCTATCTATCTATCTATCTATCTATCTATCTATCTATCTATCTGTATGTGTGTATCATTGTTTAAAATATAAATCAGTTGACATATATTGAAATAATGCTTACATACGTATATACATAGGTGTATATGCATTTGTGAGTGAGAGGAGTTGTGCGGCACGGAAAAGTTTTCAACTCATCCGAGTTTCCTTTTCCCTGATTTTCTAATGTTGAGCCTTTGGTTAGGACTCAAATTGAGTCGGATATTTAATCACTCCCTCGTGTGTGTATGAAAAATGAAGGAAATAAATATGTGAGTTTGTATTTGTGCGTACGCGCACATAATTTCTTTCTTCCGTCTTTGATCTGATGAAGCCTAGGAGGGCAAAACGTGTAACCTAGATCCAATGAAACGCTTTTCCATTTGTTATTTTCTTCCGACATTGTCTGGATTCTGTATCCTATTTCATGTGTGTGTGTGTATGTGTGTGTGTGTATATATATATATATATATATATATATATATATATATATATATATATATATGTATATATATATATATATATATATATATATATATATATATATATATATATATATATATATATATATGTATATGTATATATATATATACAGACACGTATATTTGTGTATGTATATATATATATGTGTGCGTTTTATTACACATGTCTGTGTATTTAAATATGTATAATTAATTAACGTATATATTTTATCAAATGCTGTATCTTTTCTGTTTTTACCACCATTCGACGTAAATATTAAGTCCATTTCCGAGATCTATTACAATTTCAACATTTGTATTAATATTATTATTTAATACTACTATTACTGCTATTACTACTACTACTACTACTGCAACTACTACTACGACTACTACTCACTCGAGCGATCACAATAATTTCTCCTGCTACTGCTGCTACGACTACCATGAACTCTACTTTTTACAAGAAATTTCGTCTGCAGATATCACTGGTTGATGTTGGCTTGCCCCTCCGATACGTACTTAACATGAGGCGTATGTACGAAAAGTACCCACAGAGAAAGTGCCTACTACTTTCAATGGCTTAAACACCAACTTATCCTTTTACCGCTACTGCCATGCTCGTTAATATAAACTTATGATTTATGATTAAACATGTCATAAACCACAAAAATATTATGTCAAATAACTGTGATGAAAAAGAATGAAGAAAGAAAAACAGAGAAATGGACGAAATTATGCACCCACCACAAAAGTACCTAGTTATTTTGCCTATTTATTTTCGTCGCCAATAGGTACGACATATCGACAACTTAAATAACATCTACCAAAAAGTTTCAAATATAACTTTAAACATTAATAAAATAGATATGTTGAAAATTTTCCGCAAAACGGGGTCATTGTCATTGTTGTGATAAACGAGAACAACTGCAAGCAACGAAAATCGTGACGTTGGCGATGTCAACCATGAAGAAAATAATAACAATTTTGAGGATTGCCGCTTTACGTTCAGAACCGGGCGTGGAAGGAATATAGATAAAAAAAACATTCTTTTTTAACAGCCAAAGTGCAAAAGCATACTTAAAAGCTTAATTCAGCTTCAAGTATTTTTAAACGACATTTAAGTTGCGAAAAGAAAAAGAAAAAATATCAGTATCGGTTGTTTACTAAGTTTTCTCTATTGCAGTACTGAACTGATTACGTACGGAATGAGGAAAGAACAGACAACATTACGCAGTAGTAATGGTTTGTGCGCTAAGCATGCACATCTTACTCTCTACGGTAAGAAAATATAAAACGAAAAAAAGGTTATTATTTACAAACTCAATCGATACAAAACTTAGGCCATTATTTACCTGTGGAACTGACCCTTTTTTGCATTAATTAACGCTAAACGTTTTATTGCAAAATGATACAAACTATTTAAAAAAAAAGACGCGTGTTGCAAACTTCTGACACTTGTGGCAAAATGAACAAACAATATAAAGAGAGAAAAATGAAAATATGAAAACGAAGACAAAAGTACAGGAAATTTTCGAATGAAAAACAAAGAGGAGAAAGTTAACGCTTTCTTTTTTTTACAGAGTTGGATTATTAGTGAATGTACTAAATGTAAATATTTGGATTAGTTTGTGAAAAACTAAATAAAAACATAAAAAAGAAAACAAATCAACAAAGATATAAAATAGTTTATTATAAACTCGTTGAACGAACAAAAACATCAACAATCGCTAAAAAAATTCTTATAATTTCTTCAAGTGATCCATCTGCGTTCTTTAAATGTCAATATTTCTTTTATGTTAGCGTCTTGAAAGGCATTTGGTTGTTTAATCAACAATTTTGTTTGCTTGTTTTCATAAAAGAACACACGTCTTTATACGAATGGTTAAAAATCTTTAGTTATCTAAATAATTATTACTATTACCTGTTTATTTTTTTAAAATTAAATTACAACTCTTTCTCTAAAATATGAAAAGAAAACTATTTAAACAAATAGAAATTTTAAAATTATTCTTCAGTTTTTAAAGACGTTCTGTGTGTATCCAAAAATCTCCTTTCTTTTTGTAAGAGTAATTCTCTATATATTTCATCTTTATTTTGATTTAATAATAATATGCACTGCACTGACAATGATGAATAGGTGTAAAAGTAAAACAATATGATTACCTTTGAAATCTTGATTGACTTGTGTAAAAATATATAAATTAAAGAAAGAAAAAAACTTATTACTGAGGGGAGCCGAACCTTAAATTAGAAAGTCAAAATATCCGATATTCTTTAATTTAGGAGATCATTTATTGGGATTTCATTTCCAGGAAAGAAATATTGATATTAAAGTCATATCACGTGTTTTCATCAAGTGAGATGTTTTACAGGAAATGCACAGAGAGAAAAATATTTCATTCCTCTTAAATAAATAACTAAATAAACTGAAATAGTGGCAGGTATCAAAAATGCATTTGAATAACTTAATTATCTATTAAATATACAATGCATGGTCCCTACGTGATGTTTTAATTTGAAATCTTTTACGGGAAAATGTTTTAATTTGTTGGCAACACATCAAAACGGTATTGAAATAAATCTTTAATTTTATTTCATGTTCAACATTTTTATAAACAATTATAATTGTCAGTTTCAAAAAATATGATGGTATAATGTTTATATGAAGAGACTGAAAATGATTCAAATAATATTATTTGTTTACAAATGGTTTATATAAGAAATAATATATGAAACATGAATAAGTATTTGTAAGCATGAGATTTGAAATGGCGAGGTTTCTAAAAATATATCAGACACGATCAAATATTTTGTATTGAAGTTTAATATATAATTAATTAAGTTTCCTTGGAAAGGAAATGATTATTTGTAAAATTGTCTTTGTGTGTGCGTGAAAATTTATTTGAATTGCAACAAATCAATGCGGAGAGAAAAACTGGAGCTAAAAAAAAAGTACAATAACTTGACGAAAATGATATTTATTCAAGCAATGAAAATGGACAGTTTGCCGAAAGAAAACATAGACGTTGGATGTATTTTTGTTAAAAAATAAGGGAAATCTGTGATAAAAGGAATAGAGACAAATGAAAGAAAGAGAAGAGACAGAAAGGAAAAGTGAGTTGAAGAAAAAACAAAAGAGTAAATGAAAAAAAGGAAAGTAGAAAAAAGAAAAAAGAAAAGAGGAAAAATCCTGGCGGTAAAAAGAAGAAAATGTAACTGTAAGAAATAAATGTAAAAAATAAATCAAAATGTAGGAATTAAATAAATATATATATATATATATTATATATATATATATATATATATATATATATACATATATATAAGTATAGAAAATAATAAAGAAAGAAAAATAGAAAGGGTGGGAGGAAAGAATAGTGAGTAAAGAATAAAAAAAAGAATTTTAGAAAAAATATGTAAAGAAAGAATGAAAATACATGGGTGATAAATATTATACTGGCATTACACGCCAAACAAAAATATATTATTTGTATATAATAATCAACAACTGGAAGAAGAGTATTGCGATTAAAAAATAAACAAAAATGTGTACACACCTAAAATTGTGTACACACCTAAAATTGTGTACACATCTAAAAGTTAACAACAAACTTCGAAAAACAAATTAATTATTTTTTTTTATCTTAACATAAAAAAGTTGCATACATATTTAGCGATAGGCACAAGACATAGGCAAACACATACACAAATAAATACTACCTCAAACGCAAACACGCGCGCACACAAACCCACACATACAAACGGACATACACACAAGTTTTTGTCACTTTTCTACATAGTCAAATTCGTATTGGTGTCTGCGCCCAAGCAGTGAGCCCAGCCATATGAAGTTTTGTATAAACTCTGCTGATTGGCTAGCACCGCCAGTCACGTGGTTCAATGTAGCTGGCTTGTTATCCCACATACGTTAGTGGGGGTGATCGACGGTCATGTACGGCTAGCCGTAGACGTCACGCAAACAAGAAGGAGATACACACACACACACACACACACAAATATATATATTTATATATATATATGTATATATATATAAATATATATATATTTATTTATATATGTGTGTATGGAAATATATATATATAAATTTATGTATGTATATTTATTTTATAACTAAAAAAAGTATTTCAACTGCGGTAAGAAAACAAAAAGGGATACCTAATTTTATATATATATTTAAAAATAGAAGTTAATTTTTCCTTGACGGATTCATTTCTTTCACGATGAGTTCATATTATAACAGCAATATGATACCCACAAATGGTCCGGCCGCTACGGCCCCGGCGGATTTCTTTTACTCTCAGCCCGACAGCAAAATGGAACCAGGGCCTCCTGGTTTTCAAAGTACTGTAACAGCGGCTGTTTCTTCGACGGGACACCAACAACAACATCACATACCCGCATATGAAAATCACGAGTCCTCGGCTGCGTTTCCCCTAACGGGTTACTCTCGATTTTCACCTTACCATGACATGACAACAAAATCGAACGCCTATTGCTTCAATGGTCCTGGGTACCAAATGTCGACTTACCAAAACCACCACTACACGAACGGAGGTGGTCAGATTTACGACGATGGTTCTTTGAACCATTGTAAACCGGTGGCAAACGTTGGGGACAGTTGCGGTGTGGGCGGGCCGCCGGCACCTCACCTGCAGCCACCCCAGTTAAGTCCGTCCGGACCTGCCAACCCTGTAAACTATGGAAGCACAAATGCTGGACTTGTTAACGGGATGAACCAACAGTCAATGCCTGTGTACCCTTGGATGAGGCCCGTAAACGGAGGTAAGTAAATTACTAGAACAAATGTCGTTACAAGAAAATTGTTGTTGAAAGATGCTGAAAAATTATCTTCTCAGTGCTGGATAGAGATCTGGCTTTTAATATACAACAGAGTTTCTCTGCTTTACAACGAATAATATTCACAAAAAGTTGGATTTGCAGTCTTTTACAACCTGTAGTTTGCATATACTAAATTTTACATTACTGATATAAAGTATGTTTAAGTGTTCGTATAGCTAATTTTGAATTTGATGTATTTGAGTGTAACCAGAAAATCATCGGTTAATTTATTTACAATGAAAATATCAATGAAATGGTTTGATCTTTTATTGTGATTTAATCAATGTTTCTACATATGCCAATATGTTCGACTCAATATACTATATAACTTTCTGCGCAAAGAAATGTCTTTCCATATTAAAATGCGTTTCTATGTGCAAGCATGTCAATACATCATTTTAACCAAATTTCTTTTCGCCTAATGATGTTATTTTTTCCTTCCGAAATTGCTTAATTAAATTATTTATGTTTTAGTTAATGAATAAATAAATAAAAATGATGTTTCGCTTTTAGATGAATGTCAGAACTTAAAAACTTTCGCTTGCTGATAAACAAAGGAAATCGCAGACAGAATTATCTTCAGCTTCCGCTAATGCAATCAATGTGCAGAGTCCAGAAATGTCACGTTAACATAAATCAATTCGATCTACGATTTTAAACGGGTAACGAGAAGAAAGGCATCTTGTTGGAGTTCTATGAACAGAAATAATCACTTTTTTTATATTAGTAGAGACTAGAGAGTATGCACTCCGGATACTGAATAAAAAATAAATAATTGTATAAAATAAAGTAAATTTGATAATCGACGGGGTCCACTTTGCGAGATATATTCATTGGAGATTGATTACTCTACGGAAACCAAAACAAACGACGCATTTTCTTAAAATATTAAAAGAATTGTAAAATATGAAATTGATAATTTGGAATGCTTAATAGAATAGAACAATACCAGGTGACGAACTTAAATATCTTTATTTTGTGTACATTTTAGGAAACCACATAGTATGAACCTATTTTGTTTTGGCTTCCGTAGGTGGATTATTTCTCAATAAATTTACATAAAAAACACCGGGTTCCTTATTAATTTATAAAATTTAAAGTTTCTTTTTCTGAATTACTTAATCTATAATACTATGAAAAATAAATGAGGTTGCATTACTTCTTGCAAAATTTCCAGCAGGTTCTTTTTTTGTAAGGGTGAGTTCACACAGAGATCTAATTTCAATTTTGCCAAAAATGAAATCATTAAATAAGAGAAACTGACATGATCGAAGGAAAAGATATTTTGCAAAATATTTTGCAGTCGATAAGATTAATAAAACATTTAAAATAAGTAACATTCACAAATTGACTATTACTATTTTGATTAAATATTAAATAATTTCTAATTTATAAATCGAAATTTATTGATAATTTTTACATTATCGGGGAAATCTGTTTAGAAAACAACCCGATTTTCTGTGCCCATTTACAAAATAAAATGAACCAAAATGTGCCACATTCACATTTGGAAAATAAAAAGAAATCTACCATATTAACATATGATCAATTTTATTTAACTTTCAATTAAGATAAATGTACCGTTATTATATTCTACAAGATAGCAATATAAGAAATAGCGTGTGGTGTCTGAGTAGCAGGTTAGTTCTTGTCTAAACACTATCGACACATCTGTCCACGATGCAAATACGAAAATATAATACGCACTAAAAAAAATCACTCTGATAAGTACATTCAATCACATTTGGCGGCAAAATCGAAATATTTTGATATTTTAAAGAAACAGAAACAGACTTCCAAGATCAAAGGATTTTAGTGGTCACGTGTTTCAAATAATTAGAGTGTGTGGACATTTTTTAATCTTTGTGCTCAATTTAAATATGAAACTACGTCTTGTTTCGGGTGGCAAATCGTAGATATGCTCACGAAGAAAATATTTATTTATTTATTCATCCAAAAAAATTAAACAAGGGCTTTCTTCAGATCTTCCTTGAAGTTAGACATTTTTTTCTTTATTAGTGGAAATTTAAAATTTAAGCAAAAATGAATAAAATTAGCATAAATTTATTGAAGTGTTCAAATGGTGTTTTTTTTCCCATGGAATTAGCATACTGATAATTTTCAAATAATTTTTCTCTTACCGTACAAAACTTATTAATATTATTATTATAAATATAATTATTATCATTATTATTATTATTATTATTATTAGTAGTAGTAGTAGTAGTAGTAGTAGTAGTAGTAGTAGTATTTGAATGTGTATAACATAACATATACTCAATTAGTGTAATAAATGATAGATAAATAACCGACCTTCAGAAGGTAACGTATGGAAGAAATGTTAGTATTCCGTTTTTCTTTATTAACAACATAAATTCGAAGAGAGAAAAATTCGAAATAATATTACTAAAAAAATATATTTTTTTCTTGGTAATAATAATTGAACTCGTCACTTAAAAAAGTGTACCTTTAAATCATTTGTGAATATGCCCAAACTCGCTAGCTCGGGGTTGCCAGATCTGCTTGCTTATTATCAGTCTTCAGCCGAGGGCCTGTACGTCTGCACGAAATTATTCTTGTATAGTGTATTTCGGAGGCAAAGCTATGATCAAGATGAG
>OZ038480.1:134672092-134684592 GCA_964036315.1 Acanthosepion esculentum
ACTTGACACTGAAAATCGTCTGCAAAACTAATTTCTATCAATCGTTCACGTCGGAGAAGATAACCAATATGGCAATTCATGTGTTTCGTGTTCGCGCCTATTACGCGGCGTCATATAAAAATTCAACCCGCAAACAAATCACATCGTCTCTATCATAATTATCCTTTTTTTATCGTGGGTAGGGTAAAAGTTAGAAACTATCTTAGATGAAAATACGATCGTAGTGCCTCATGTAGTAAGAAGTTTACGGAGATATTATTTGAAATATATTCGCTCGTTTAACAAGTTCGATCACCACGTGCGCACAACTACCGAGACCTTGTGTCTTTCTACGCTAAGATTAATAAATTCACCGAGAAGACGATCGTTTCGGCTTTATAAATATATTTATTTACAAATCCCCATTATTACTCTTGTCTTAATTTTTAACTAGTAAGAAGAAATACTAACTTCCTGCCTACGAATAAACGATTTTTGACAATTACTATAATAATAAATCCAACAGTACCCTTCTTCGAAAATACATTGCCTCAATTGACGACAGGAAAAAATACATTGCCTTATTGAAGACAAAAAATAATTAACATTTTTTTTCACTTTAAGCTCATGATGATGGTCCAAATGAAGTGAATATATTCTCATATATTTTACGATATTTATAAATATCTATTTAAAATAATTTTAAGTTTGCAAATTATATTTGTAAGTATTTATAGTTTTGGTTGTTGTTTTATATTAATTTCTTTACATTATTTTATTTCTTCTCACTTTTGTTTTCTGTTTAAACCGTTTCGTCTCTTCACGTCAGTTTTTTTAATTACAACTTTTTCATAATGTTCTTGACTTTCATAATATGATTAACTCAGATATTCAAATTTTACTTGATTTGAGGAAAAAATACTCATCAAGAGGACTAAAACCACTTCGAATATTACATAGGCATATATGTACCGAAATAAATTTCTATCAAAGCGATGTACAAAGAAGTACTTTGCTTGGTAGGAAAGTGAAAATACGGTGTGTTTGTGCCTGTATTTCACACGATCGAAATTGCTTAAACTTTCATTTCTATTTAGCTACAACCAATTACTCTAAATTATATTCTCTTTGATAGTTGAAGTCGTTAATTGTTACCGCCATTTTTCGTTCAAATGCGTGTCATTTTGTTTTATTGTTAATAGTTCAAGTAACAATTCCAATAATAAAATACAGAACAGCCACGATTAAAATAGACGCCTAGTAACTATTGATCGCTTTCTCTCTTTAAGTTCCATGTTCCATCAAGATTAAGGCGACTTTAGTTCTCTACGGTTACTTTTTCTATAATATCTCTTAAATACGCATCTTTATGACTGATCTTGGGTATTTGTCTTGTCTGTTGCCAAATTCGAAGTATACCTCCTAGACTTGTGCCAAACAAGGTAAAAGAGATCGTAATTTTTACTGCTATTGCTAAATGAAGTAAAGATTCATGCAAAATGCAGTAATTGATCTCATCGCCTCGATTCCGTTTTTCGTGCTGTTAACCATTACTCCACAGACTATTATTACTCTCTATTAGAACACGTTTTCAAATAAGATCTCTGTGGATATGAAATGACTTAAAGTAACTAAAATGTAGATACCTTTTGGAGTTTTTATTGGTAGTCCATCATATTTCATTGAAAAAGTTTCATTTAATTGTTACTTGCAACGAAGGAGCATTAAAATGAAAAAAAAAAAACAAAACACTCGGCTTTGTGTATCGATAAATATCGATGACTTATGATTACAACAAGAAGTCTAATAACTAAACCCGAGTTACATTTTACATTATTTTTGTCTTTTCAATAAAATATCTCAATATCTGCTTTTATCGAAATCGAATATATCGTCTCGACTAGACAGCATGAGTTATAAATATTCTTCTTTCTCAGATAATTCAATTAATTACAGAAACTTCACGAAGAAAATTGTGAACTCTATTATTCCAAGTTTGTTAAAAACTTTTACAATAGTTCAAAATTGCGTGTCCGAAAAGTTTGTTTTATAATTAATAAGAACATATGAATTTAAATCCCTTATTTTTCGACACATTTTCATATGAAGTGACGTTAATTTTATTTTAAAAATAAATTTCAAACAATTAAACATAAATAGATTAATTGTAAATCTTTTGCCCTAAACTGAAACAGCTTTAGGGACTTGCTAAAGTTTGTCTTATTAATCATTTAATTATTCCGACGAGTATCACATTCCTTATTATATTTGGTCATTTTTCACCTGAGGTATTCATGAGTTACACGCTTGAAGTTCTCTAAGTAAAGTGTCATTATTGGTAAATTAATTGAACAAATATATTCATAATACTGGTTTGAATTATTATATTTTAAATTGATTCTTTCTCAGGTGTAAATCGCTGAAACAAAATTAATACGGACTCATTTGGAGAAGTTTATAATACAATTTAATGTTTATATTTCGAATATGTGTTATAGGGCGCTCATTTTACATTTGTATCGTATATTTTATATATATATATATATATATATATATATATATATATATATATATATATATATATATATATATATATATATTGTGTAATTTAAAACATATTATTGCAATAGGTATACTTTCAATGAACGAGATATATAATTTTGTTCAGGTTTTTGAAGGAGATCTAAAATCTCCGATTTTCCTTCGTATTTGAAATTCAGATTTGATAATGGAAATTAATATTCGATTATCAAACAAACTATTTGCATGTGAAATTTTGAAATATTGCTATGAGATTTTCGTTTTTGTAGCATACTGGCTGATGTCTGCAAATTATCTTTTAAGAAATAATGCTTAGAGCTAAATTTTGCTGAGTTTTTTCCGATTGATATAAATCAAATAATGAATTTCCTTTAAAACAAGAAAAAACTAAAGGGAAATTATCGGACATGTGTTTATGTTTGTGATTGCTTTGATGTTATTTATGTTTTTTATAAATGTATAATAATTTCTTTTCAAGCTAAAACTTTACAAAAATTATTTCTACGCTTCACGTAATTATACATATTCTAGGAAAAGATGATTACAGAAGCGATAAATATTCTAGTAAAGAAAAATATTCCAGAAGAGATAAATATTGTAGAAAGATATGTATTCAAGTAAAGATAAATATTCTAGTAAAAGATAAATATAACACAGAGGTATATAATATAGAAAAAATTAATATTACAGAAGAGAAAAATATTCGAGTAAAGATAAGTATTGTAGTAAAGATAAATATTCTAGAAAAGATAAATATTACAGGGGAGATAAATAATCTAGAAAGATAAATATTCTAGAAAGATTAATATTCTAGCAAAGATAAATATTCTAGCAAAAGATTAATATAACAGAAGAGATAAATATTCTAGTAAAGATAAGTATTGTAGTAAAGATAAATATTCTAGAAAAGATAAATATTAGAGAAGAGATAAATATTCTAGATAAGTATTCTAGTAAAGATAAATATTCTAGCAAAAGATAAATATTACAGAAGAGATAAATATTATAGGAAATATAAATATTCTAGCAAAAGATAAATATTCTAGAAAGTTAAGTATTCTAGTAAAGATAAATATTCTCGCAAATAGATAAATATTACAGAAGAGATAAATATTCTAGCAAAGATAAATATCATAGAAAAGATAAATATTACAGTAGATATAAATATTCTAGAAAGGATAAATATTACAGAAGAGATAAATATTCTAGAAAAGATAAATATTCCAGAATAGATAAATATTCTAGATAAAAGATAAATATTCCAGAAAAGTTAAATAATCATGAGTATTTTTTCGGGTCAGACACTTCACTTTTCTTTTTTATCTTATGGAAAGTCTCAGTAGATTTTTACTTTAAATTAAGATTTAAGTGTAATGTTTTATGAAGCTATTTCGCATGGTTCTCTGCAATTGTTACTTGCAATACTTCAGACAGATGAAAAAAAGCAAACAAATGCCCCGCTCCACCTGTGTTGATATTAAAATGAAACTTTTATTACGGTTAATATAAAACGGGTCTGTAATGTTCAGAATGATAAATAACTTTCTGTTTGAATATCTGGGATGATGAATTATCATTATTTATTTACATTTGGGATAATCTTCTCAACTAATGGATTAAAGAGTCGGTTCATGAATTTGGTAATACAGTCACCGTGAGTCCAGTTCCTGAACTGGGTAGTACACATTTAATCTCAGTTGAAAAAGGCGAGAATAGTACTGAATAAGAAAGAGAGATGTCCGTAGATATGGACAGCAGGACACGAATAGATCAAATAAAGGCTTCAGGTTAGACAGGCACCTGAAGAAGTTTGGATAGCTTATCGATTGAAGTGTTCTCATAGAAAGAATAGAAATATGGACACTACTCCGAATGTAATTAATTAATTCATTCTACATCAGTGTTAATTACTAAACATGTCGACAAATCAATCTTTCGAAAACATCCATCTTAGGTAAAAAAATGTTAAAATTAACTGTTTAAAGTGATTAAGCAAAATATATTTAATATTTCGATAAATATCAGAATTTAGATAACGATAGTATACGTGGAATATACAGTTTAGGGTAGTACCCATTAATATAAGAAGACCTGGTACGACCCTGATAAAAAACTTTAAAAGAATTCAAACTCTGGGCGTTATTGAAATCAGCAAAAAACATGAGAACGAAAACAGGAAGGCAGCGGATGCTTGCTGTCACTTGATTCTGAAGGAAAGTTATTCGATATATTTACAATGAAAAACGCATTACATTTTGAAGAATTGGCGGGATCTATGGAAATAATTGGAGTCAGAATGTAAAATGAACATAATAATGAACCTGAGCAGATCTCATGAAAACTAGTCGTAAAAGAAAGATGTCACAACTGGAAACTATTCTGATGCGGTTAAAATATTTCATTTCTTATTGAGATTTGTTTAACGTTGTTAAAGTGATATTTAAAAAATTGATTAATTGTACTGCTGAGCAACAGAAGCATTTTCCTTATCTGTTAATAAGTAAATAAGTACGTAAATAAATAAACAAAAAATAAATAAATAAATAAACGAATAAATGAATAATAATAATAATAATAATAATAATAATAATAATAATAATAATAATAATAATAATAATCATAATTACGACCTGCAAATCGAAGTAACAAAAATGTGGAAAATTATAACTACGATTATGCCCTTTTGTGGAAGGGTCGTTGGTTTTGTGAAAGACTGATACTAAAAATCATGCGAGGAAATTTCTGGGCACATCCGCATCTCAGAGCTACAGAAGTTTACTTTGTGCGGGACTGCACATATCAACCGTACAAACCCTGTCCACCTAAACGTAACGACCCAAATGTGCATAGATAACTCTCCTTCACAGGGGATTTGGTAAATAAGCACTTCAAATAACACACTGACAAGAAAATAAGACAACGACGACGACGACAATGATGATGATGACGATTCGGTTAATCTCAGTAAAATTTAAAGAAAATGTAAACTGAAAATAAACCTAAGTTCTGCAAGAGAAGTTTTATAAGCAGGGAACCTGAAAATGCAGTTGTGCCCGACATTACTGGCGTACCGGGAATATTCTGTGGCTACCCTTGCAACAATGTTGTGAGTATTAGTCATCCAATGAAAAAACAGAAACTCTTTAGACGACAGACTTACTAAAAAGATTAAGTATAATAGCAAGGCAAATGCTGATGCTGAAAAGATACTAGTTTACTGTCACTGAAATCATGACAATCATCGCAATCCTACAATAATAATATAAATAAATGAATTTAATTTGAACTTTCTCAAATTGCCTTGATAACGGTTGAAACAAAAAATATAACCGTGAGAATTGTAGAATAATTATTATTACTGCCTAAATCTTGAATGGAAGATAGAGGGGTACATTATGTTATTTTAAAATGACTTGGAGATTAAGTGTTGTTAAAATTGTGAACATTACAAATCTAATTAAAATAGTCATTTATGCTTTACTGGGAATAATAAAATATTTAAATTAAAAAATATTATTGATAAATTATTGATTTCTATGAAATTATCATCTTTTAACGTCAATGATAAAAAGTGGAATAAAAAACACACTAAGGTTGGTCAAAAGAAGATAAAGGAAGCTTATTGAAAATAATGGCGAGCACGACAAAAGTGCTGTGTTTGCAAATCTAAAAATAAACCTCTCCGATTCCATATTTATGAGTGGAGTGACCAACACTGAAAAGAAAATCCATATACATCAATGGTATCGTTTAGTGTTACTCTTCTTCTAGGGTTTGTTTTTTTGTGTTACAGTTTTTATTAACCTCGTTTCAAAGTATATATAAAATAATTAAGTTAATAATAAGATTGATAAATAAATAATATTAACCTTCAACATTGCGTTATCAACTATTTCTACAGCTAACACTGTAATTGTATCAAAACAAAACCACTACTACTACCATGAAACTACAAAACAACCACCACCGCCTAATAATAATAATAATAATAATAATAATAATAATGATAATGATAATAATAATGATAATAATAATAATAATAATAATTATTATTATTATTATTATTATTATTATTATTATTATTATTTTTCGTGAGAGATAAAGAAAACTGTAAAATGCGAGTGTTAAGGCCAGGACCATAATACATGATGCTCATGGAACTGTGCCAAAATTTCTAGAGTCGAGATTAGATGAATGAATTAGAAATTCGAGTAAAAACTGAGACTGTCTAGACTGGATGTTGAAATGCGTGAGGACAGTGAGAAAAGTTGTGGAAATTTGAGGAGATTTGCTATCACACAATCACCGGACATCAGGTGTGAACAGGCAAATGTTTAAGGTATGATAAAAATAAAGATCATAAAAATAGCAATAATAATTCTGTCAAAAGCGAAAAAAGCAATATATTACTAATAATAATACTAGTAATAATAATAGTAATACTAATAATAGTAATACTAACAGCAATAATAATAATAATAATAATAATAATAATAATAATAATAATAAGAAGAAGAAGAAGAAGAAGAAGAAGAATTATTATTATTATTATTATTATTATTATTATTATTATATTACCTTGGATTTCTGTTGTATACATATTACCTTCCGGGTCCCAACTAGAGATCTAAGGTCAGAGATGGATTCCTGACATTTTCAACTGAACATTTTTTTATAAAAAAAGAAAAACAAATCCTAATAACATACATATTTTACATAGGGAAAACTCTTCTTAATGTGCGATAGTACAGATTGTTATATTTCTTTAAGGCATGAACAACCAGGTAATCCCTTCAATGAGTCTATCGGAGCGTTTTGCAATAAATCCAAGTGCTCCAACTACAACTGAAATTATTGATCCCATCATATGCTATATCATTATTATTATTATTATTATTATTATTATTATTATTATTATTATTATTATTATTATACCAAAATATATAAGTAGTTACACACGTTTTCCATCTTGTGATATATTTATAATTAAATACATGTTTAATATTGGCAATCAATTAAAATTACTTCTTAAATCGTTTAATCATGAAGAACATGGTCGTATTATAAAAAAGCAGACATAGAAAACCGTGATATAAAACCACTCAACCGGTTACGACTTGATATCTATTTTTGCTTCTCTACAAACCATAAAAGTCTAGAATCGAAGTCAATATCAACAATGATATACGGTAGCAACTCATTAAATCTTGGAAGTTATTGTGAAATTTTCCTTAAAACATAATGTGAAAAAAAAATAATCAGGATAAACTATAATTATATTAACAGCAAGCTACTTGTATAAGGCAATCCAATCCACGTTTAAATGTAAATGTAATGCTAAATGAAAGACACCCGGACTTTTTATGATCGTATCCGAATTAATATTACATAGATTAACAGTGTCTCAATAATTCGTCAAATTTCAAGACAATTATAAAGACTGTAGCAAATATATTTTACTGACGACTGACACACTACAAGTTGTAAGGATAACACTTTTAAGGCATTAACTTACTTTACCATCAAAGGTTTAAACTTCGGTGTGGTAAAACGCAAATAAGTATATATATATATATATATATATATATATATATATATATATATATATATATATATATATATATATGTATGTATATATACACACACACGCACTCACACACACACACACATATATATATACATATATATATATATATATATATATATATATATATATATATATATATATATATATATATATATATATATACACATACAACGATAAAATGTAGATCAAATATGGGTCGGATTCCGCCAGGAATGATAAAATAAAAGAACAAATACGAAGCGTATACCAATCTAACATGATAAAAGTGAAACATGTTAGATTGGTATACGTTTGATCTTTATATATATATATATATATATATATATATATATATATATATATATATATATATATATATATATATATATATGAGTTTGTGTGTCTATGTTTATTTATATATAGATGTGTATTTATATATATGCATACACATACATTGTTTTTCCTTTAAATCCCACACACACGCACATATATATATATATATATATATATATATATATATATATATATATATATATATATATATATATACATACATATACATATATGTACAGATAAGATGAGAAAAAATGCAGTATCCTAATATATATATATATATATATATATATATATATATATATATATATATATATATATATATATGTATATATATATGGAGAACCGATACATATATATATGTGTTTGTGTGTGTGTATATATGTATGTATATGTGTTTTCTTGATATATGTGAAAAACAAATGCATATTACTGTTTTCATATTGCTAATCGACGAGTATTTTTTAATTCCCATCCTGTAATAGTTTATTTTTTAGATCAAATGAACAGTTAGCTCTTTATATACAACGCGTCCACTTAGTTGTTTATGATGCACAAAGTCCAATTTGAGGTTCGCATTTAATGTGGATTAATAATTTGTATTTTAAATACCATATACAAGTGTGAATGATACAGAAATGCCAGACTATTTGTTTTAAAGCAAACAGTTTTTATTTCACAAATAATTAATTGTTCTCTTTCCGCCATTGTTTTTTTTTTTTACACAAATATTTTTCCACACAGGTAAATTGCAATTAATTTCAACCATCGCCTTTTTTGTAACAAAAAAATCAAAGCAAAAACGAACAAACATAATCGCATTTAATCATCAAAGGCATGACTGATATGCGGAGTTTTTATGACATTTCATATTGGAAGCTATATTTTGAATAACTTTATTCAAGTTTAATTTATTATGAAGTTGGAAAATACAAATTTAATTTTTCAATAAGGCATGAAATTTTTACTAGGCGCCTATCCACGGAACATTTTACGAAATTATAAATAATAATATTATTTAGTTCTCTTGTCGCATCAAATCATGAATCATTACTTAGGATCAGTCAATTGCGTCCCACATGTAGAGAAGCTATGGCAGCATAGCCTGGCGGAGCCCATTCCTCTTTAAGCTGGTTTTGAATTCAGAGTTTTTCATCATCTAGACTGGCTGCAACCTATGTAAGTAAACCCATCCAGCCCTGCTATTTAACCCATAGCTGGGGGAAAGTGGTGCATTTTTACCTTTCTCAATTGTATTTGTGCGAAAGTGAACGAAATGAGCTCAACTCTATTTGAAGTCACCTCGCCAATTTCTCTTCGAGTTGCTAACCCTTACAATTCACGCGTTCTCGCAAGATCAGCAGAGTTTATCGTGAGATAGCAAATAGCTTCTGAAACTATCTGAGCGTTTTTCTTTGTATAAAAGAATACAAAGAGAAACGCTCAAATAGCTTCAGAAGCTATTTGTTATCACACGATAAACTCTTTGTTTCTTTCGCGGGGACATTTCCATCAGCCTCTAATTTTCTACTTTTAGAATATGAATAGAAGTCAAAATTAGTGTACGAATTTAAAATCACATATATTTTTAATAAAGGTTATTTCAATTTCATCGTCATTGTCAAAATCTGGATTTGTAGAAAATTAGCAGAGATTTCGATCCTCACCCAGCGACCTATACTTGGTATAAAATTAAAATTCTGATAAAGTACATATAATAAGTTATCTACTCTAAAACAGCAAGAACAATTTAGTCCATTGACACGGAAATTTGAGGATGTTGACTTAATGACTTATGTATTTAAAGAAACAAATTGCACTAAATATTATTTTTATTTAAGAATTTATTTATTACCATGACTTTTTTTATCTGCAAATAATTAAATCAGCACGAAAATAACTTAATTTTTTTTGTTTTTCCGTCTTCCTAATATTCTATATGTACACATCAACAAACACCTCCAGACACACACACAGAGACAGACATATATATATATATATATATATATATATATATATATATATATATATATATATATATATATATATATATATATATATATATATATATATATATATAGATATATATATATATATAGAGAGAGAGAGAAATAGATAGAGAGATAAAAATTTTCATACAACGAGTACAGGGTTCCCATAAGTCCGTGTGGAATTTACAATAGTTACAGTAAAAAGGATGAGAAATCTTGATATGCCAGGGTTGTTTTTTTCTTAACTTCGGAAAATATATTTATTTTTTAATGCCTTGAAACTTCAAAATTACTTTCTTTTTTCGCAGAATTGCTGTTTGACTGGATTTCTTTTTATGGGGACACGTACAAATTAATGTTTATTCAAGTAAATCTCGATCTTTAGAGGAATTGCAAGCTCGGATAATTGGCGTGATTGATGGTATTATTGGAAAATGTTTCCGAAAAACAACACGATCGGATTACCCCTTGTATGCGTCATGATGGTGGACATTGAAAATTAACAATAATAAATACATCTTATCCTTTTTATCGATTATTTCTACCATGTATAGTCACAACGTTACAAGTATTTTAAACTGCAGACATACATTAGCCACACTATATAAAAATATAGACATGTAGACAGAGACAGATAGATAGATAGATAGATAGATAGATAGATAGATAGATATGAATAAACTGAGATAGATAGATAGATAGATATGAATAAACTGAGATAGATAGATAGATAGATAGATAGATATGAATAAACTGAGATAGATAGATAGATAGATAGATAGATATGAATAAACTGAGATAGATAGATAGATAGATAGATAGATAGATATGTAATTTACCAAAAGTATTAATTGTAAAAATTTATAATAAAATATATAACTTCATAGTCTTTTATTTCAATGTAACGTATCTACTGATACATTTATTAACGTGTGTAGCAATAATAAGTTGAAAAGTATATAGATTTTAAATTTCTGTTTTCCTTAAAAAATAAATTCCCGTTTATTGTTCATAGAAATTTACATTTGAAAACATTGTGGAAAATATTTGAATAATTCCTTATGTTTAGAATTAATATTGTTTTCTTTCTATCAGACTTATACATAAATCTCCAATAAACCGAGAAAATTATAAAATTTTATTTGTGCGGAATAATGGCGTAACAGATTTGTGAACTTAATTAGTTGCGATCTAATTTGTAAGATAAATTTAACGGAGTCACTATTGGGTTAAAAACGTGTATTTTTATAGAATAATATAGAAATTGAAGATATTTTATTCATGCAAATATTTATTAAGCAAATTTTTGTTTGTTGCCTGTTCAAACAAAAAGAGACGAAATTAATAGATAATGATTTATTTTCTAATGGAGAGGCTATTTAACATCAGAATGTCAAAAATTCTTGTTTTAAGTGGAATAATAGAAAAAGCATAAAAGCCTGCGTTAGAGACGGGAGCAATTAACAAAGCGGCCAAGAAATCTCATACATGCATGCCCATGTGCGCTAACATACTTGACACACACACATACATAGACATACACACACACACACACGTAGTATGCAAACATACGCGACACGCATTCATCTACAATTTACGAAACTTTATTGCTTTATATGTCTCTATATCGAATCGAGAATGTTTAGTTTTATATATATATATATATATATATATATATATATATATATATATATATATATATATATATATATATGTATATATATATATATATATATGTATGTATATATATATATATCTTATAGAAGATATTATGTAATTTTTTGTGTATGTTTACATCTTTAAAATAAACATACGTCAGTCCATAAACGTATCTCTATTCATGCAATGACTGTGACCAATAAATATCATAGAACGATATGAAAGCTACTTGCAAAAATCGATGAGGGGAAATGTATACATATATATGTGTGTGTGTGTGTGTGTGTGTGTGTGTGTGTGCGCGCGCACGCGCGTGTGTGTTGAATATAAAGGAAATCAGCTCGCAAATGCAACTACGAAAAGGCAAACAAATATCAATTTAATGTCTATCCTTTTTCTTTCTACATTCTTATTTTTCTTTCAGCCTCTTT
>OZ038480.1:134694592-134697092 GCA_964036315.1 Acanthosepion esculentum
ACAAGCACATATATATTGTGCCTATATGTGTGAGTATGTGTGTTTGTGTTTGTGTGTGTGTGTACCTAACACCATGAAAATATGAGTGTATGACTTATGACATTAAGATCTGAACACCTGTAAATAGAAACATTCTTTTGAAGGAAACGCCTCGATAAAGATCATCTGAACATTCTCTTAACATAATTAAAATTATTATAAATATATACAAAATTACAACTGCACAGATGGATGGTTTGTATTTAGCTGATTTAAATACGAAAATAATACAGATGCAAATCTATCACTTAGCATAATTACACACACATACATACATACATACACACACACACACACACATATATATATTATTATTATTATTTTTATTATTATTATTATCATTAATATAGACGTCTCGTTTTTATTTTAAACAATGTATATAACTCACGACATACCTGGCGAGCTTAAGCAAGTGGACGGAAGAACGTGGTCTGGGGGAAATGGCAGAGGCACGAAACTTACTGAGAGCCACGAGGGATAGGGGGAAGTGGAGAGCCATGATCCCCTACGTCCGGAAAGGACACGGCACATAAAAAGAGAAGATATTACATGTATCAGCTGGCAAACCGTTTAAAATAAAACGTATGTCGTCATTTCTAATACAGGTATCCACGAAAAAAAAAAGTTTGAAGTAAGAAACATATTTGATTAAAAAAGGCCATTAACTCGTTTAGAATATATATATATATATATATATATATATATATATATATATATATATATATATATATATATATATGTGTGTGTGTGTGTGTGTGTGTGTGTGTGTGTGTGTGTGTGTGTGTGTGTGTGTGATAAAATATGGTTTTCAGGTATGCTATGTTTATGGGTAATCAGGGAAATATAAATGTGGATACTGAAGAGAATATGCACAGGTAACACAGCCTATATCATGATAATTATGTTGAAAATAATGTCAATATGCAGTTATTTACAATAAAACTTAAGACAACACAATTACTAAACAGTCCAGAAATCTATTATTAAAATGGTTCTGGTTAATAACAACAAAATAACTATGGTACACAATAGTAAATTAATTACCGATACTATTCGAACTGCAAGCCACCTGCTTCAGTGCTTTGCTTTTTTATTATAAGTAACTGTATTTATTGCCACCCTCTGTGTGTGTGAGAGAGAGAGAGAGAGTTGCCCCAAACCGCACCTTTTTTTTATAACTACAAACTTACCTGTGCGCAGTGGGGGTTGTTGCATATCTCGTAAGTTTCGACAATTTTATAACAGCATTAACTGACAATGTGGGTGTGGTGGTGTAAAGATTATGTTGCCTTCTACATAAGGTATGTCTGCATTCCTTGAAAATTAGTTTATAAACTCGGGAATATTTCACTGGCTCATAACTACGTCAGTACAAGAGTGGGGCTCCTTATGAATATGTTTTTATTCTTCTTTTTACATGCCGTGTACAATAAGAACATGAGCGATTATGTCTCTCCACAACTTCCTTTTAATATTTTGTCATCCACCTTAGTCTCTACTCTATCATTCATTCGCATAAACTAGTTATCGATGTTACTCGCACTTTCCTTTCATATGACCCGTGAGTTTTACATTCTCCTAAACCTCATTATTCATTATATGTCAGAGACATTCCTTCTTTCACAGCCCCATTGTAATTATGTATAAGTATCGTTTTCGTTTCGATTTTACTTAAAACTGTTTGTTCCCAGCATATGTGTGTGTGTATCTGTGTGTGTGTGTGTACGTGCGTGTGTGTATATTTCCGTGTTCACTTATATATATATATATATATATATATATATATATATATATATATATATATATATATATATATATATATAGTATTTTCTTATAATTTCATTTAGTGAATAAATATAGTAGCGAGCTAGACTATCTCTCTATCAATACATGCATACATACATATGTGTGTGTGTGTGTGTGTACGTGAGTGTGTATACTTCAGTGTCCACTGATATATATATATATATATATATATATATATATATATATATATATATAATATATAATATATATATATATATGTATAAGTGAACACATATATATAAGTGGACACTGAAGTATACACGCAAACACACACATATATGTATGTATGTATGTATGTATTGATAGAGAGATTGTCTAGCTCGCTACTATAATTATTCAATAAACGAAAATATAAGAAAATACTTAAAGTCTTATTTTATTGATAACTTAAAAACTCCTGGCCTTTTTGTGGCATTCTCTAATTGTTTGGGGATGTCATGCTTAATAAAAATTCCTTAAAATAAGCTTAAATTTTAAGGATGTATATAAAAGATGTACATACACACACACATACACACGCAATCTTATATATATAGATATGTTTATATGTCTGTGCGCATGCGAGAGAGATAGAGAGTAGTCTAAATCTATAATTAAAACACAATCAATTAACAACGACAGGAAAAAATAGAAAAAAAACTACAGCAGAACAACA
>OZ038480.1:134717092-134719592 GCA_964036315.1 Acanthosepion esculentum
GTGATCAGGCTGCAGGTGAGATAAATTGTTTTTCTTTATTATTCCTGTTAAAAATGTTTCTTCTTCTTTTTTTATTTTCTGTTAAGATTTGTTTGCTTTTTACTTTTATTCTTACCTGCACAATTTTTATACCTGTCGTTGTGTCATCGATTTTAATCTGTTCATATTTGTCGATAATTCATCGTCGCCGTAGGAGTAACCAATACTTGATGAACAAATTTTATAATGTATTTTTCTTTGTAAATGAAGAATTGTTTCATAGTTGTCAGACTAGCTTGATAAGTGCTAGGCGAAGTCTTTAAATCACACTGCTTCATGATATTATAGCCGTGCCTTCATGATATTATAGCCGTGCCTTCATGATATTATAGCCGTACCTTCATGATATTATAACCGTGCCGTCATGATATTATAGCCGTGCCTTCATGATATTATAGCCGTACCTTCATGATATTATAGCCGTGCCTTCATGATATTATAGCCGTGCCTTCATCGCATTGTCTTTTGAATGATCTTGAGCGTTTCTTTCTTTTCCGACACTTCCAATAACTTTAGAAAATCGTTAATTATATTCCAATTAATTCTTCTATGTTGCCAATCCATTCAGAATATGGACAATTATGTTTCTCCTCAAATTCCTGTCGCTTGTAACTCTTCGAAAAGTTTGTCTTTTGGGCATAGGATTAAAATCCCTCTTCAATCGTTAGGGGGGTTATTTGCTGTTTCCCTCTGTACATGTAGCTCTTAATAGGACTTGTGCCTGTTAAATTTTACAAGACCTCTGTCTTCATTATGTGCCCTAAAAATTGTTAACTCACTTTTCAGCTTCTATTTATAAGTGTCGGATTTGTTTGTATTTTCATTAAAACTTCGACATTACACACAGTTCATGTGTTCTCAGTATCCTCCTGTAGAACCACATTTTTGTTGAATATAATTTATTAATCAGTGAAGATATGGTCTAAACGCAATGATCGGGTCTGATGATTGCGTTTCGCATGAAACAGACTGCCGCCTCTGGATGTTGACTTCAATGCCCACAATATACACACACACACACACACACACACACACACACACACACACACACACACACATATATATATATATATATATATATATATATATATATATATATATGTGTGTGTGTATATATATATATATATTAACCATGTTTCTAACTCACTCTCGCATTCATTAATCTCTCTTAAACAGACACCGACACAAAGTTTGTGTGTCTGTCTTTCTCTCTCTCTCACTCTTGAGGATTATTTCCTTTTTCGCTATCTATCTATCTATCACTCATGGTTATCACATTTTCATTCAGTAACTTCTGTATCTCGCCCTTCTCTCACTTCGTCTAGGTTTCATCCCACACAATTTTGGTTATTATTTTGCTCACTAATTCTACTTTTAGTGCATCTGTCGCTCTCTCTATATCTCACACACACACACACACACACACACACACACACACACACACACACACATACATACATATATATATATATATATATATATATATATATATATATTGAGAGATTTTTATGCATATACATTGTTTTTTATAGATACATATATTTAAGTAAATGCTTTGTTTATAATAAACAGTATTAAACAACATTTACCGGCCTGAATGTCCGAGAAATTTTCATAGAAAATATGCGTCCTCCGACAGGAATCGAACCTGTATCCTATACAGAACCGTCATATAGCCTGACGTGCTTTTACCGATTTTGCCACAGAGGAGCGTTTCGGTTGGCAAGGTCGATTTTACTGTTTTTAAACTACAATTTTTAATAATTTTTTCACGTACATTCATATCTACTTGATGTTTATCCAAATGTAAACAAATGATGTCACACATTATGAAATGGACAAAGTCCGACAATTATTTTAATACATTTTTATATTTATACATTCTTTTTTATAGAAAGTCCGACAATTATTTTAATATATATATATATATATATATATATATATATATATATATATATATATATATATATATATATATATATATATATATATGAATAAAGAGAAACAGGCGGGAAATACTATTAGCCGACGCGTTTCATCCTCTCAGAGACTATATCTTGATAAAGTCACTCACGGGGTGAAACGCGTCGACTATAAATAGTTTTCCTCTCCTCCTGTCTTTTTTAAATGATTTTGTTCCTTTACAATCTATAGAGTATCTATGAAAATAATTGATATATATATATGTGTGTGTGTGTGTGTGTGTGTGTGTGTGTGTGTGTGTGTGTGTGTGTGTGTGTGTGTGTGGTATATTTAAGTATCAATCATTTTGACAAATAACTTTTGTTAAAGTGAACCGATGAATGTCTGTTGAGGTATCTCTGTTGATGCTTTTATTAGATTTTTCGAAATGTCACTTAAGAATGCAACAAATATTAAACAGACATTCCTTATTGTTTCAAATTAACAAAGTTTCTTTCACACACACCTGATTGTAACTACGGGCATCCCCACGGGAAAG
>OZ038480.1:134722092-134747092 GCA_964036315.1 Acanthosepion esculentum
TATGTAATTTAATACTTGATAAATTTTATAGATATGGGAAAACGTAAACATAAGTTTACTTTATGGATGTTTGATTAGAAGCGTGTAGGATGAAAGGAAGTGCACCAAAGATGGATTCTTCTTCATAATTTTACAATACATAGATAATATTCGTGAAAAACAAAGGAAAATTAAATTGTTCTGAAATCATTTTCCAGTAATTCTTTGCTTTGTTTCATTACTTATTACTGCAGAATAATATTTAATGGACGTTAATAAATTTAAAAGTCTCAGGACAAGGAGATCAAAACGATTTCACATGAACTAAATACGATTATGAGTGCGTACAAGAAGAAAGAGGGACATGTACCTTTCTAGTCTAAGAGTCGGATTATTAATGTTTTTAGTCAAAGATTCAACTGAAAAAATATATTAAGCCGTCGAATAGATACCGTTAAACATGAACGTGGAAACTCTGTGATAACTTCCTTTGAAACTATTGCTTTGCTTTCTGCTGACATAGGTTTTATATACTTTCCTTAAAAGCAATCTGATAAGAATATTCAAAAACAGACTTCAAAAAAAGAATGCAGTTATATGCACATAAGCGTGCTAAGCACAGGGCACTAAAAATAGAATATTATTGCATGGTAATATTTATCTTCCGCTTGATAAAACCAAATTCTTAAATAATTACATTGGATATACTACATCTTGCCTAACAAGAAGACTCACTTTACATCTCTCTGATCATAGCTCAATTAGGTCTCATTTAAATACACACAGTGACCAAGTAAATGGCAACTGCTACACACTCGTTCAGAATACTATTATAAGCTTATCCACATGTAAAGAAGGCTAAAATAATGAAAGCATTATTGATAAAAAAAGAAAGAAATGGGCAACATAATCATGACAGTTTTTCGAAAATAAAACATTCTTTTAACTCTAGATACATACATGAAATAATCGTTACATTCTGTTAAAAGCAAAAACAATACCATCCTTGATAATGGATAAAAGAATAGCTGAAATCGCTCGGGTATATATATATATATATATATATATATATATATATATATATATATATATATATATATATATATATATATATATATATATATATGTAACTATGAACCTAAAGAGCATCTTTGGCCAGTGCACCTGGACGATCCGCGTAGGTGAAACCTAGGTAGAGGTTTACCTGGCTCTTTAGGTTCATAGTTATATTTGCTCTACTTAATGTATTGAGCACTTTATTAGTTACTTTTGCCTTACTCGTTTTGGAGGTTTTTTTCTTTGGACTCTGAGCTTGGATTCTAGACGATTGTTTTCGCCTCAATTACATGTTCTTAGTTCTTTCTTTTTTTATTCCTTATTTTTCCTTGGGTATTGGTTTGTTCATTTACAAGCCGAAACACCTAAGGTTCTTCCAACCGAAAATATAATTACTTATTTATATATATATATATATATATATATATATATATATATATATATATATATATATATATATAATTTATTAAATCTATTCTTAAAGAATCTTGTTTCTCTAAACAAACGGTATGTACGTAAAAACGTTCCCAAATCAACATGCGAAAAGCCATCAAACATCATGCTTACTAGACACACACACACACACACACACACACACACACACACACACACACACAAACAAACAAACAAACACTTACGAATATACATTGTCATGTGAATCACACAAAGATAAAGTAAAATTATTACAGTCTTATAATAAAACAGTTATACGGTTTTCCGTTAGGCTTTGAATCTGTTGTCGTACCTTGAATTCGGAACGTTACAAATTATACTTACGTTTGTTTAACAAGTCGAATGCACATGAAACATGATTATCCAATAAAATTCAAGTAGCACAAGAGTAATACAAGAATTTATTTCGTCATGTTCTCCATATCTAATTCACTAACGAAGCTTTAATAAATGCAAAACATATTAGATTGATAAACGTTTCCTATTTATTCTTTACCTTATCATTCTGTCGATTTTCAATACATATTTGATCTCACCTTATATATATATATATATATATATATATATATATATATATATATATATATATATATATATATATATATATATATAATCCTGGTTACTATGCTTGCATGTTAATTTTGTTCAGTACACCTGTATATGATTGAACCCAAAACATTTAATGATTTTCTAAGCATAGCTTAGATTTGGTATGGACCCTCAAGTAAGAGCACCCAGCAAAGATCTTATTTACTACTACGTTGTAACTGATCTAGGAAAAAACTGCCTAATCATTACACCACGTCGATATACCCGTCAATATAAATATTTACATATTTCTGCTACAATAACGGAAATGTCTGTTATCTGTAATTAAAATGTTAATCATTTGTGACCCTACTCCACACCGATTGTCTTATTATTACCCTTTCTCGGGAAATGTGTCCGATAAACAAAATTACATGTACAACTGAGAATGAATTTTGACGTATTCATAGAAGCCTCGAAATAGTCCCATTCCTTTCATGTTCTTTTGGCTGCTGTAATGGAGACATATTGACAGTAAGTTCCAGGCTTCAATTAAATTTTCATATTTCGTCTTGTAACCGAATGCACATTTACCAGGATTTGCAAATGGTAGACTAAATCAAATTTGGCGCAATACAGTCGTCATATAGATATTGATAACGAATCAGTAAGTATGAGTTCTTACATACCAGATTCACAGATCTTTCTGACTAAGCAATCTTTGACTGGAATCGTTTAATAATTATTCACCAAATCGTTAGTCTTACTGTCGGCTGAAATAGACCAATGTTTTCTCTTAAAACATATCTTTAGTAAAGTAGGCTTTCCAATTTTATAACTTTAGCACAGATTGGTGTTTATTTCTAAGATTTTGTTAACCTAGGGCGAAAAGTCAATAACGTTTTCCCTTTATGTATACGTGCTATCAATTTTAGCTATTGCTTCTGTTAAATGTATTCAATGGATATGAACTTTGATATATGGTAATGTGATTCGTAATTCTACGGTGAAATTCTGTAAGATCCGATGAAGGATTGTCTTCATTAAGAGCAAGAGTCGTCAATCGCTTCAGTCATTTTTACTTATTGATATGAGAAAATTATTGTATGTAACGGATAGTTTAAACATTTTTGAAAAAGTTTCGAGTAAGGCATGACATTCCTCCGCGAGCCTCTTTCTGACTAGTCTATGTAAAACATAAATCTAGTTTCAGATAAATAATTTGATTTTTGAAGGGTAATGATAATGGTAGTATTAGCGGTCTCCTTATTAGGAAACATTCGACATTCCTTGACCAAGCAGTCAGTACCGCTGTTAGTTAAAATTTATAAAATAATTTTTCAGAAAAAATGTGTTTCTCAATCGAGTCGGCGTTACCGCTCTCTCCACATTTGATGGGCGTTTCTTATCTAACATTTTAGTGTCCTACAAAACTACTCCTAACGCAACTCATCTTTTGCTCAATTTCATTATCTCCTATATTGAACCTGTCAGAGGTGATTTCCATTATCCCATTTCATGTCTATACTTCTTTTTATCACATAGAATAAAAAACAATCTATATTTCTGAGATGAGGTATTATGTATACTATTTACATTATTCGGACTATAGTCCACATATTTGTCGCCATATTTATTACAACGTTTCGGCCGTTGTACGCCTCGGCCTTCTTCAGGTGGTTTGAATGTCGAACTGAGTCCTTTATTTCGCTCACTGGGGTAGATTGTTCTAATTCCACGTGCCATGTTTAATGAATGTCAGTTATCAGTTAATTCGCCACTCAAGGACACATGGCACAGTGGATAAAGGCGTTGGTTAGATCCAGTGACAGGACCCAAAGAGTGTGAGTTCAATACCCGATTAAGGCAGTGGAGAACTTGGAGGGGGGAATTAACGGAAGATAACTGATAACTGGCATCCATTAAACATGACACGTGAAACTAGAACAGCCTACCCCAGTGAGCGAAATAAAGGGTTCAGTTTGACATTCCAACCACCTGAAGAAGGCCGGAGCGTACAACGGTCGAAACGTTGCATTAAATAATGTAAGTAGTGTAGAATAAAAATATTGTAAAGTAAATACATTCTCAATTTTCAATGGTTGTTCGATTTTTTTTCATAGTTTTGCAAGTGGCTTAGTTTGGCACAAGGCGATGCCCATAGAACTCTCAATAATGACTATATTTACTAGCAATGTCGAATTAGATCAGCACCCTACCGCGAGGAACGAATATATCATCATATTAATTTATCTGAGTAATAAAAAAAGGCTACATAGAGAGAGAATATTTATTTTATCAGTTCCCTGAGGAAGAGTCTCTTCATCATTAAAATTCATTGTTTTTTTTCCTATTGCTTTTTAAATGCGATCAAACATTTTATTTGCCGCCATGGGGAAGAATAAAAATATCCTGCCTTTGCGGCAATTAGGAAGTTTTTGAAAGGAATTTTAAGTTCGACAATATTTTTTATTACTATAAATGGTGTTTTTAGTGGCTACACTTGTTTGAGTGGCTATCCATGTTTCATTTTTTATTTTTCTTAAACAGTGACATTTATAACAAGCGGCATAGATAGGGAAGTCCTACTAAAGATAGACTGTGCCTACGAGCGAAATCGAAACTGTATACTTTTTCCATGATCGCTTTTTTCAGCCAAATCGTGCCATTGCTAGTTAGCCCAGAGAGACCAACCTGACAGAGAAATCGTTGAATAAAGGAAAGCACATCACTCGTCGGGATTTCCACGAATCTATATATGATAGCATAAGTTTCGTACTCGAAATGTAAACAATTAACTTTTATTGTAATAGAAAATAATGCAAGTAATTGTAATACATCATCTCAGACATAGAGACACCTATTTTATATATCGCTAAGTTTAAAAAAAAATCAAATGTCCAACTTCGCCACTAAAATATAATGCAATTTTTTTTTTAAATAATCTAATACATTATTATGTTGATAACGTTTCGGTCATTTTGCCATCCGCCTTTCTTCAGGTCCATTCCGATTCCAGTAACTTTCATGAAACTTCGATTACTTGATTAATTTTTTACACCTTCTCCCGTGTGTTAATTAAAATCAAAACATATTTTGGATTGTAAGTATTTCTTTTTCTCGACTGAATATTGCATTGAAATCATTTGGAGACAATAGCCGAGTGCATTAAAGCTTTGGGTCGTGAATTTAGTGAGATAGTGATTGTGAGTTCAATCCCTGGGTCGGGCAGTGGATACTCGAACTCAATGGAAACGCGCGAACAATAACTGGACAGTACAAATAACTGGACAATATATATCCAGACATGGACAGTGGAATGGGAACACTCTACCCACGTGGATTAAATAAAGAGTTCAGTTAAAAATTCCCTGTAGATTGATATACACCTGAGGAAGGGCAGAGAGCAACACAGCCGAAACTTCGTGATAACAACCACAAAGATATCGAGAATTATCCGAATATAAATAATGTAAATCAGTGGTTCGCATCCAATTTTTCGCCATGCCCCACTTTGGTATTTCTAAAATTATGGTGCCCCCTGTAATATTTAATTCTTACCTGTATTCCAGGTACACAAGGACCTACATACGCACAAAATATTTTTATGTATGCATACTATATTTGCATCGTATCTATTAGCACACATTAACATTAACATTCTCATCAGACCCACTAGAAAACAATTAATCAAACTGTTAATAACTCATTCTCGAATTGTCCACTTATTCTTTTGGTATAGTCGAAGGGTGCACATCATACGCATACCCCACCAAAATATTATAATCCCACCGCTGGGGAACGCACCCCACGTTGGGAATCATTGATGATAATAATGATAACTCCTCATCCCAGAAATTCAAACAGAAAAGATTTTTAAATACAATGCCCTCTATTGAACCCATGACTGAGAGTTAGACAGAATAAATTGTTTCATATATTTGCCAACGGCATGCGCGCGTAAGTGAATGTAACGAACTCGACTAAAATTCGAAAACGGCTCTTCAATTTCTCAGAAGGCGCTATCCATTACACCACGCATACACCTCTGGAATTTTCAATGGGGTAGATCTTTCTCATTCCACTGTTTATCTTTCACTTGTATTTTTACAATCCTGTTCAAATATATTTAGTCCTCTTTCCATCTTAAGCCTGAATATATTCACTCTTGTGCAAATTAATTGAAACAACCGCTTTAGCTTCCATTCTTTCACTATACAGTCAGTTTTAGACCCACTGGAATGTCAGTGGGTAATCAATTTCTATTTTTCCTCAGTTTAGATCCTTTGTAGTGGTAGGCAATAATATGAATCTATTTCCGTGTTGTATGATGACATTAGATTTGCCCTGAAAAATATTGCGTTCTCTGTAATTGCTTTAGATTTTCGTCACGCCCAGACACTATTGTCTCGACTGTCGATTAGTTGTCCTATGGCTATTTTCTGCTATGAACGCTACACCAAGGAAGCGTAAGAATATTGTTACGCTGCACGAACACAGTGGAAAACATTACCAGGAAGCAAATTCAAAGTACTGTCGACAGATTCGGAAACTCTCCTTATTTAATTCCAATCGAGAATCTGTGGTCAATCTGCAAGAAAAGACTTAGTAGAATGGACATACGAAGTACTACCATGTGCACTGGATCATGGAAAAAGACGAAAAAAAAAAGTAAATAATAACGAAATTATACGCTTGGTTTCAATTAATTTGCATAGGGGTGTATAGGCATTGTATACACAATTTCATGAATCAACGTTTTTTTTTCCTCTAGGCTATTTTTAACTGCATCAGCAGATATCTCAAGACAGATGGAAGATACCACGACCTAACCTTTGTGAGGCTAACAAGAAAGATGAGAATATTAGATTGACTGTAAATAATGTAAATAACAACTCTCCAGATCAGAAATTCATACAAAATGTTTTATAATTCTAGCATACAATTTTTTAATCGAGCTTTTATTCTGCCATTTAAATAAACGATTCCTGTTTGCTTTAATGTTCTTGCAACCTTTGCTTCATCTTATATACATTATCGATTTGTAGCAATCATAATTTGATCGATAGTGAACCGCTCTTTCCTTTCCATAATTAACCCAATTTGATGCCGTATTTATCGCTTATTTATTGATGAATTAAATGTTCTCAAGCTCATATGCACTCTAACGCAAAATCTGATTTGAACATAATATAGAAAAAATAATTAAATTTTAGAAATTGACTCTGCTTTTTCGGTGAAGGGGAGAGGAATGTGTCTGTGAAACATATCTATCTAGCAAGGCCATTCTGCAGTTACTCGGATATTATGCAATGTTTTTATTGTCATGCTTTCGTTAAGTTGGCATTAAATTAAAAACAAATATTCGTAATCGTAATAAATAAAAAAAAATCTATCCTCTTTGGGAACACGACTATGAAAATGAAAATATATTTGTATGTCAGCACTTCCAGGCAGTTTCGCCTTTCTATCGATCGTCGTACACACACACACACACACACACACACACACACACACACACACACACATATATATATTCTCTATACGAAATACCTCAGCGACTCGGAGAACTGAATTCAATTTACCTGAAGAGTAATGCTTAATAGCATACACACACACACACACACACACACACATATATATGTGTGTGTGTGTGTGTTTGTGTGTATGTGTGTGTGTGTGTGTGTGTGTGTGTATGCTATTAAGCATTACTCTTCAGGTAAATTGAATTCAGTTCTCCGAGTCGCTGAGGTATTTCGTATAGAGAAAAACATTACAAGTCCATCCTTTCTGCCGTGCGACGATGGCCTAGAGGTAAGATATATGTAAAATAAGTCGGGTTTCGAACCCGGGTTGAAACAATCGGATGTCTAGCTATATTGAGGCGCTGTGAAACAGTCTTTCTGTGGATGACTATATATATGCATATATATATATATATATATATATATATATATATATATATATATATATATATATATATATATATATATATATATATATATATATGTGTGTGTGTGTGTGATATAATAAACCTGAAGATTGCAGGAAACAAAATATTTGCCACTCGCTGTTCTCCACTTTTTAGAGTACTTTTACTCATGAATACACCATAGGTTAAAACTATATTTTTCATTATTATATATATATATATATATATATATATATATATGTGTGTGTGTGTGTGTGTGTGTGTGTGTGTGTGTGTGTGTGTGTGTGTGTGTGTGCGTGTGTGTGTATAAAGGTAAACATATATATTTGTAATATATTATATATATTATAGATATATATACATTATTATTTATATATTATATGAGCGGCACTTATTAGAAAGCGCTTAATATCAGAGATAGAGCTAACATATTTGATTAGATTGATGTGAGTTTGTGATCCCGGGTTTCACGCTTTTGCGATCGTCAGACAAACTGATTATTTTTTTAAATTTCAGTGTTCATAGCGGTTATAAGTTCTTTCCTTTGAATCGAAATTCGAATCTAATTCCTCAGATTAATATTTTCATACGAATAAATTACTGACAAATATCACATTATGAGAAGAATTCAGTATTTTTTAAAAATTTATTCACGCAGGTCCATGATTAAAAATAGTAGGGTTTAAGGCACTAAAAATATCTTTCTTATTGTTAAATGAGACCGAAACGCTTTTCTCTTATATAAATCTGTGAACATTATATATAGTTATTTAAATATATTTTATTTTTCCGATTTTCGAATTATGTTTTTACACGTTCAGAATGAAATTGAATCCAAAATAAAATTTAAAAAAAATATCACAAGTTCAAGCTTTGATCTCTTTGAATTTTTTTTTCTCTTGTTATCAAGACTGAAATGTTGTCAATGATGTAGTTGTATGTTTTGTTCGTTGTATCCTGACAATTCTGGAAACGTTCATCATAAGATTTAAAGTGCATATATCGTATATGTGACCTCATATAAATTTCCCCGTGCTCGGCAGCACCAAAAAACAAATTTATTACATGAATAATTCGTTTAGTTAATACGCATTTAAAATATTTTATAATAATATTAAAATGCCGTATCTTGTGTTGAAAGATATTTTATATATTGCAGGTTTTTTTCTTTTCTATCCAATTAGCTTCAGTTTTTCCTGTTTTTATTTACTGTGAGTAATGTATATTATTTGTTTATTATGTAATGTATATTATTTGTGTATTATGTAATGTATATTATTTGTGTATTATGTACTACTATTTTGGAAAACCGTGACATGCTGATCGATGAAGAATAAGTCAATACGTTATTTTTATTTGGTTTATGTCTGGATAGTTGCTTGAACTATTTTTCATAGAAAATGTATAAACCAAATTTAATGTGCTTGACAAAGATATGGTTGGAAAATATTGCAGATATGCATTGATTTTACGTTTCTCAATACTTTATTAAAAAAAATAGAATCAATGAGATACTACGACATAACGTATAAAACATATAAACTTACAAAATTCTATAAATGGGGACCCAAAAATCTTCACCTCTGATGATAGGTATAATGATATCTGTATAATACTATTTTTTCTTGATAATAAACGAAACGTTCAAAGGTATTTGAACAACAGAAAAATAACAGAATAAATCTCAAAATTTGGACAGTTTATTAAAAAAAATAGCTTGATGTATCACAATTTATTCGAAGATTTGCGAAATTCAAAAAAAATATAGGCATATATTTTCTGTTGAATTTCATAAAACTGGCACACACAAACGCGCACACATACATACACATCAATAGTATGATATATATATATATACATCAATAGTATGATATATATATATATATATATATATATATATATATATATATATATATATATATATATATATATATATACGCACACATATATATTCATTTGCATGGATATGAGTTTGTGGACCTGGGTTTCACGCTTTTGCGACCATCAGACAAACTCGTGAAAAGCGTGAAGCCCAGTGTCACAAAAGAACCCAATCATGTCTGTCAGGCAATTTCTGCGACCACATCACCCCTTACATTTGGCTACCTAATTTCGCAAACTGTAACCCTCTTGATTATTATCTGTGGGACGCAGTTGAGCAACAGACCAACAAAATTCCTTGTAACACGGTAAAGATTATGGAATCATTCACCAACTTAAACAAGGAATCAGTCCAGAAGAGATGCAGGAGATTCCGAAGTTGTCTGAATGGACATTGAACTAAATTTATTCATATAAGCACTGCATTTCTTATTCAGTTAATTAAGATTCTTATCATAATGAGGTAAGATATTTGAAATTAATTTATATGAAGAAATTTTTCATTTGTCAATAAAGTCACAATATAGATGTTCAAAGTTAATATAATAAGGATTTCTTAATTAGATTTTAATATTAAATTCACAAAAAACGAACCAAATGTGTACAAATCACACACACATATGTGTTTGTGCGTGCGTGTGTGTGTTATTCCATCGTCTTCGACGTATGTGAGACCCGTAGCATTGTTGTTAGTACCGAACATCAAGACTATTCGCACATTTGGTGTGATTATTGGGCATATCTAACGACACTTTTCTGAAGAACCAGATACAGAGAACTGGAGCACATAGTGTCATCAGGTCTTCAAACGACTCTTCTCATGTTGAGAATTCAGAGTTGGACTTAACCTAAAGAGGTTACCAACCAACGTGAAAGAGAATACGCTGCTCTATTATACCAATAGCCAGGAGGAGTCGAAACGATAACTTTCCCAAAATTATTTGCACACGAGTGAACGAATTTGGCAAGATTTCGAACTCAGCTCTCCAAATGCTCTATGAGAAGAATATCTCTGAATGCAAAATCAGAGGTGGGTTGTTAGGGATACAAGAGACATCATTCTTCTGCATATATATATATATATATATATATATATATATATATATATATATATATATATATATATATATATATATGGATATATATATATATATATATATATATATATATATATATATATATGTATATATATATATATATATATATATATATATGGATATATATATATATATATATATATATATATATATATATATATATATATATATATATATATATATACATAAATGCATAGGTAGAAATGTCAATAACATGAAACTTTTCTATATTTATGGGATTTCATTATCAAAGAGTATTTGTTGATTAATTTGTAATAAAATATATTTATTATTTTTGTATTATGTCAGTTTATTCTTTTTTAAAATATTGTGTCTTCAAACTTCATGACGGTTTTTAAAATATCGCGATTACACTCCAAGTTTTTTTTAAGTTTAAATCATAACAATTGACATATATATATAAATAAAAATATTTAAAAAGTATTTACAATTAAATTTCATTAGTCTTAAAATAAAGTGTATATATGTAAGCATATACATATATATATATATATATATATATATATATATATATATATATATAGAGAGAGAGAGAGAGAGAGAGAGATAGATATAGATATAGATATAGATATATAGATATAATATACATATGTTTATATATATTATATATATGTGTATATATAATCTTATGTTTGTGTATATATAGAGATATATAGTTTTAAGATAAAGTGTGTGTGTATATATATATATATATATATATATATATATATATATATATATATATATACACATATGCATATATATATGTGTGTGTATGTATACATAAACATATGCATACATCTATATATATGTATGTGTCTGCGTATAGAGAGATATATAGTTTTAAGATAAAGTGTATGTGTATACAGGGTGACCCCAAAAACGGGAATTTTTAAGTGCGTATTGCCAGACATGAACAAGTGGCAACACTGCGAGACAGTGACCTTGAGCAATAAACATTTCGCCATTTTAGTAACGAGAATGAATTTCACAGTATCCCAGCTGAGATGTTGCAGCAGTCAATGAGGAATCTCAACAGCAGATTTCAAGAATGCATTCGTACAGGAGGACGCCATCTACAGGACGTAATTTAAAAAAGATGAAAATTCTATCATTATTTCTTAAATGGCATCTTTTAAGGTTTCAATTACTATGAATTAATTATTTTTCTTCCATCACTCTTGGTTTTATTGGATTGTTAAAGTTCCCATTTTTGGGGTCACCCTGTATATATATATATATATATATATATATATATATATATATATATATATATATATATATATATATATATATATATATATATTATAGATAGATAGATAGTAGATAGTAGATAGATAGATAGATACACCACGCACACACACAATACATATATATATGTATATATATATGTATGAAAAAATACATGGCATAGTCACACGTCTCTCCATCTCAAATTAACTTAAAGTTATTAAAAATATTCTTAAAGACTCCATTTGCATTTTGAACTATATATATATATATATATATATATATATATATATATATATATATATATATATATATAAAGTGAACATTGAAATCAACACTTACATGCGACAGTCTGTTTCATGTTAGACGCAATCGTCCGGCTTGACGATTGCGTTTAATATAAAATAGACTGCCACCTCTAAGTGTTGACTTCAATGTTCACTTTTAAATTTACACACGCTCTATCTCTGATATTGAGCAATTTATCCCATAAATATAGCACGCCTTAAGACTATATTTCTTTATATATATATATATATATATATATATATATATATATATATATATATATATATATATATATATATATATATGAATGTACACATATACATATATATATGTGTGTGCGTGTGTGCGCGTATAGAGAGAGATATATAGTGTGTGCGTATGATTTTCTGTAAGTTTGGTTGAATTTATACTTTTCAGTGTTATTATTTGGCTACGGTTCGTGAGCAGCCTAAATAAATATTTTCCAATGTCGTCTGAGAGAATTAGACATCAACAAATGATTATCATGCATTTTTTTGTGACTTAATAAGAAGGTCACTACAGGCATGCATTATATTTTTGTGTACTGCTTCTTAACCTGTCGATGGTTGCCGTGTCATTGTGTGTGTGAGTTTTTTTTTCCTCATGTATTGCTTCTTTATCTGAAAGGAAAGTTTCTGCTGTTGTTTTTTTATGTATAATATATTTAGCATACCTTTTCCTAAATTGAATGAAATTGTTGATGCTGGGATTTTTCATCATTGTTAATTCTATTTATTTTCTCTTGTTTCATTTACACTGTGCCCAGTTTATTATCTTTGGGACTGATAAATATTTCTCGGATGTTTTTGTGTTTCGTTGATCTGTTGGTTTGTGCTATCCAATATCCAATTTTAGCTTTTTATTGAGTAAATGGCAAAGTTGACGCCAATTGATGTCATATAGAAAATGGCTACAAACTATGAGAAAAAATATTTTAAAAATCCCAAATAGAAAGATGCATCTGAACTATCAACTCATACCGTAGTATAAAAAACAAAAATCACTAACATGCATCAAAAGTTCAACATGATAAGCTAGCTAACATCGAGAATGTCTCCTTAAAAATCACTATATATTTTCACCAATTAATTATCACTCAAATAAAAAGTACCCATTTTATAAAGTGCTTTATATGAAGGGGATTTAATATGAATATACAAAAGGAGAGGTTTATCCCTTGTTTCCTATTTAGGATTGGTTTTCTAGTGTCTTCTCCTAAAGTATTGTCTTTCTCTTTCCCTCACCGTAAACGATTTCGTCATAGTAGCATTATCGCCTTGCTTGGCGTGAAATGATTGGAAAAATGTATGAAAAAGTTTAGTATGTTGAAACGTGTGTAATAAAAGTGTAAATTGCATGAAGATAAAATTTGACCAAATGAATCTCTTTAGACAAAGTACAATTCACCAGCCCTGATATTACGATTTAGCATTTGATGTTTTATGCTATATGAAAGGATGGCCCTAGTCGTAACCCGAGTTTCACGCTCACGCGAACTTTAGCCGACTTGAAGCTTTCAGTGGAATTAATCTTGTCAAGCGTTTTTGCACTCTGTTGGTTATAGAGGCCTTGAGCACTTAAATGAGTAGGTAGGTGTTTGCCTTTAGATCGTTTTTTTCTTTTTGGTGTCCTTTTGAGATTATATCTTGTTTCAGTGTGTTTAGTTTTTGTCAAGTTGTTTGTTGGTATATATATATATATATATATATATATATATATATAAAGTGAACATAGAAGTCAACACTTAGAGGCGACAGTCTGTTTCATGTTAGATGCAATCGTCAGGCCTGACGATTGCATCTAGCAAGAAACAGACTGTCGCCTTTAAGTGTTGACTTCTATGTTCACTTTTATATTTACACACGCCCTATCTCTGATATTGAGCACTTTATCCCATAAATATAGCACATTTTAAGACTATATATATATATATATATATATATATATATATATATATATATATATATATATATACATATATATATACATGTGTGTGTGTTTGTGTGTGCGCACGCGCGTGTGTATATATACATACATATATATATGCATCTATGTATGTATACATATATATCTGCATGTATGTATATATATGCATATATATATGCATATATATATATATATATATATATATATATATATATATATATATATATATATATATATATATATATATATATATATGTATGTGTTATTACTTAGTGCGGGATAACGATTCATCCTATTAGTATGATTTTAACAATTATACAAATATGAAATTGTGTATGCCACCATAATTTTAAATGTTCTTTGATATATATACATATATATTTAAAAAAAAACGAGGAAAAAAAATCTGGCTACAATGTTTAGTGTTGAAGACTAAAAATGGTAGTATTTTTCAATTTAAATACATTTCTAATTTCCCAACAGAAATGTGGCTGCGATGTGCTGCCAAATGTTTGTGCAATAGAAAAGATATTGAAATGAATGGAACTATGTTGACGGCGATTCTCATTTTATTGTATTCCTCAAAGCGCAGGGTAATATTGGTCGAACTAAGACAAAAGTTTTATTTTTTAAATCCCACCCCCATCCGTGTTTCGAGTAAGGCAAGGATCCATATGAGACTCATGCGCGTTGAGTTATGCATTTTCGAGTGAGAAAAATTCGCATTTGAAATGCTTTGAAATTCGTTTTTCCACTGCAGATGTAAAATTTGTGTCGTCTTTTGATCAAGGCTCTGTGACAGGTTTTAATGAATTTTGCACCATACAACTAAAGACAGATCTAAAACGTTCTTGACTATATACTGGAATCGTATGTCATTTAGGTTTGCTGGATCTCTGTAAGGAAACAATACGCAAATTATATATTGCTATTTATAGATCTGTTAACACACCACACAAATTCACATATATACTAGCACACACACACACACACACACACACACACACACACACACACACACACACACACACACACATATATATATATATATATATATATATATATATATATATATATATATATATATATATATATATATATATATACATACATACATACATACATACATCTGTATATATTTGCGTAATACATATATATAGTTTTCTCGTGCCGCTTCTGTAAAAACTTCTATGGTAATTTTTCTGATGAACATTCCTCTATGGTACCTCTATCTTCTGGATTTTAGCGCGATACAAGATTTGTGGCAAGGCTTCATCATTTTTACTCTAAATATCTAGATGTAATCGTAAGTTCTATGCTAACAGTTTTTTCGATCGCACCCTGAATAATTTAAATGCAATGTCAATTGTTATCTTCTGTCATCTTAATTCATGGTCTTCTATTAACCTATCTAATTAATAATGGTTTTCTCTGATACATTCTAGCACTCATTAACCACCTGCGTCCTAATGGCTTTTTTGCCTTGCTTGGAGTGATAGGATTATATATATATATATATATGATTTTTTCATATAGACTAAAACAATTTACTCACTACAAAGTTGCAACCTTGTTTCGGTGCATTTAGTTGCTGTTTTTGGTACAGACCAGTCGAGGTGCAACTAAATGCAGCGAAACAAGGTTGCATTTTTCTAGTAAAAAAATGTTTTTGTCTACATGAAAAAAAAAAAAAAATTATTGATCTACTCTCGATATTGTGCCCTTTTTTGAATTAATGTTATGAACCTTAGAATTTATATATTATTTCGTTCTCATTACATTTGCATGTATATATATATATATATATATATATATATATATACAAGCACAATGAAACTGTATATATTTGGTCACTCTCTCTGATCCCTGAACAAAGATTCGATGTTAGGAACTGACATGACTGACTTTGTCATAAGAATCGAATAACACGTAGGTAGATATGGCGCGTAATCCTACAACGTTTAATCACATATGAAGAGACTTGATACCATAATTATGTTCTTCAAGTGATTGTTGCCGTGAATTACAATATACTTACCTATATGTGTCCCCATCTGTGTGGTGAAGTAAAATGTGTACTAATATGCCTGTGAGTATACAAACACATCATTTCAAACAAGAATAAATTATATAATTTCCCTCTGTCTGTCTGTTTGTCTGTCTGTGTGTGTGTGTGTGTGTGTGTGTGTGTGTGTGTGTGTGTGTGTGTGTGTGTGTGTGTGCATGACAGGGTATGTGAGATAGGGGGAGAGAAGGGGAGAGAGAGTGAGTCTGTCGACAGATATAGTGATTAGAAAGAGACAACAGCTATCTAAATATATCCCAAATATTCTATGCATTTTGTCTTTCTTTCTATTTATGTGCCCTATCCTTTCAAGACGTAGGCGATCATGGCCCTCCACCTCTCTCCATCACTTGCAGCTCTCAACAAGTTTCCTTTCCCAGACCACGTTCTGTTATCGACTTGCTTAAGCCCGCCATGGATGTCATGCGTTGATTTCCCTTGTCAGTCTTTCTATCAGTTCGACCTGTGGGGATCAGATTATCCAGGCCCTTCTTTCTCATTAGCTGTCCCAGAAACTTAAGCTGCCTCTTCTTGATATTAAGTATAAGCCTCCTCCTTCTTTGCAACCACTCTCATCTTTGCTCACACACTCGGTCCATGATATCCTTAGCATCCTTCTGTAGAACCACATCTCTGTCTCTTCTTAATCTTTGAGGAAATCGTCCATCATTCGCTGACATAAAGATGGACAGATGTCACGTAACAGCTCAGTATTCTTTTCTTTTTTACCAAAGACATCCCTGTCTCTTAAAACTCTGCCCAGCTGTTGGAATGTGTCTTTGGCTATCCCAATACTTCTACGGGTTTCAGTGTTGCACTTACTGTCCTCTGTGAAGGCGCTTCCCTGATATTTAAATTTCTGCGTCTGTTGGATTCCAGTGTTCCCGACTTTCAAATCGCTTTTCGGGCTCATCGTCTTACAGGTGACCATGCATTTGGTCTTCTTTACAGATCGGATTTCCCGCCAAAATATTCTATTCTCCTTTTAGCTAACACGCGCGTTGCTTTGTTTTCGGCAATCAATTCTGTTAAATTTCTTTTGCATCAGTCAAAGATATTTAACTCTGTAGCTACGTCATTTTTTAATGTTATTTTTAGTTCTCTTTCTGCGCGTTTCATGACTTTTGCGCGGACAATCCATTATTATTTAAAAAAAATTGACCATTTAATTATTTTTCTTCATGTTCACGAAAGAAAGTTACACGTTATTTTTACGCGCATTCAAAAGAAAAGCTGAAACCGGACGAGAAGTTGTGTTTTTCTAAATGTGGCGTAGATGCGACACAAGGCCGAAAATATAGGGCACAATTTGAGGGAGGATCGAACTCTCTTATCAGTCGCAATTGTTCTAGTGTAACAAGCTGGCTAACCATTACACCACATCGAATCGCCCGAAGGCGGATGAAAGTGATTAGAATTTTATAGGAAAAATAGAGGGAAATAGTATTGCGTGCACACACTAGCTGCGTATCTATCTATCTATCTATCTATCTATCTATCTATCTATCTATCTCTCTCTCTCTCCCTATATATATATATATATATATATATATATATATATATATATATATATATATATATATATATATATATATATATATATACACACATATACTCGACTCTCACGTCAGATTCGACGTATGAGGGTCAAGCAGATCAGTTCCTAGGAAACCGACAGCCCGACAACAGCACATGAGATTTGATTATAGTGGTGAATGTTTCGTGCAGGACCATCCACACTTTATATATATATATATATATATATATATATATATATATATATATATATATATATATATATATATATATATATATATATATATATATATATATATATATATATATATATATATATATATATATATATATCAATTTATGTTTATCGAATAGTGTTTTTCGGTCAATCTATCTATATCTATCAAATTCTGATAATCTCTCTTTATATCTATCTATCTTCCACTATCTATCTATCTATCAACTCCTTTTTATCTATCTATGACATCATGTTTACCTATCAAATAAAGTTTAAATTATTTCTATCTATCTATCTATCTATCTATCTATCTATCTATCTATCTATCGTATAATGCTTATCTATCTATCTATCTATCTATCTATCTATCTATCTATCTATCTATCGTATAATGCTTATCTATCTATCTATCTATCTATCTATCTATCTATCTATCTATCAAGTAATGTCTATCTATCGAATAATGCTTACCTCTCGAATAATTTTTATGTATCTGTATAAATATTCAGATGATACCGTATTTTTGGCAGACCCAGATAGGAAATTCCAATTTCTTATAGAAATTTAGTAAAGGCAAACTTAAAGAATGGATTAACTTCCAATTGCAAAAAAAAAAGGCAAACAAAAAACCGCAGTGTAAGATGATAGCAGCTGTGAATTGCAGACGTGTATATATGTCAATTACAGAAATTTAACTCTCAGGGAAATGTTATAGAAGCCAATAGAAACTGCTATCTGAAAACATGAAAACGTACAGGAATAGCGAAAGAGGCCTTCCCGAAATTAAGTACAGTATTAAGAAACTAGACAATTGAATTAGAAGCAAAAATAAGAATTTCGAACTGTTATGTGATATTGATCCTCCGAACACTCATACTGAAACTAAGAGATCCAGAGGAAAGCTGCGAACAACATACCTAACTTTTCCAAATGGATTATAACTCATGGACACGGATGGATAATTAGTTGTCCAAAATTATCTCTAAACTCCCAATGAAATTAGAAGCAAGATGATCGAATCAGAAGTTAGAGATTATGCAGAATAATACTAATATTCCAAGTGAATCATTTTCCCTACAAAATGCAATATTCTTAGAATTCAACGATGTTCATGTTTCTGCACAAAGAGGAAAGGCAAATATTAATCCCACGACACTTTATAGATTGGATAGGAAGTTATATACCAAACAGAAAAAAACCTATGAAAATTTAACTCTTCTGCTATTTGAATCTCCTGATGAGTCATATTAATTAAGTTAATGAGTGAATAAACTACTTGCAACTATATTTACTTAAACTAATTTCTCCTATTGTATTGTTTCATATTTGAGCTTAACAACGAAAATATTACCATAACAATCATAAATATGAATGCAGGTCATTATTTAACGTAGTAAGAGGATACAAATGAAAAGATTTACAACTGACACGTTATTCTTTAACTGAATACCCAAGGAAGTAAGGAACAAACAGATTCATATACGATATAAAACAGCACAGATGGATCATATTCCTCTGATACGAGGCATGTGAAACTATCTGAAGTGAACGTGTCTGGAATTGTACAATCTTCTATTAATCAGAGTAAAACACACTATCTTGCAATTGGAACACACAGTAATTTGTCAACAATTGTCAAAATTTCATATTTACATAACATTAATTGCATTAAATAACTAATTACATTATATATATATATATATATATATATATATATATATATATATATATATATATATATATATATATATATATATATATATATTATTTACAGTATTCCCATATTTGCTTAATTAGGTACCTGGACACGAATAATTTGATCCCTTTTCCGTGCAGAAATAGTTAGCATATGTTTAAGCATTTGTAAGTTTCTGACTCAACGTCTGGATAATGATAGTAACAAAAATGTAAAATATTTTCTGTAAAACAGCTCCGTCTTCCAGGCGCTACCCTGGTACTTTATAAGAAGATGCATTTGAGGATGAAATTATATGCTATTAGACTATCCGTGGCCCGTTGGGTCACTGACGGTTCAGGTTATAAAACATGAAGTTGATTTCAACATTAAAAAATGTCTATTTGAAGAAAGTTGAAATAGGAATCCTTATTGTATAAACAACACATATTTTTAAATCTTATTCATTTAAATATTTTTAAAAATTAGATTAACTTAAAAATATATTTTTAATCTGCTCAAAAATATTTTTAAATCATATTCACTTGAAGATATTTTTAAATACGGCAAAAAATATTTTTAAATATTTAAAATGTTGTTTGTTTAAGTAAAACTGAAATATAAACAAGCACGCACGCAATCACAGAGAGATGGAAAGAGAGATGGAGAGAGAGAGAGAGGTGGAAAGAGAAATGTGGAAAGAGAGAGGTGGAAAGACTGATGTGATAAGAGAGAGGTGGAAAGAGAGTGGTGGAAAAAAAGGCGCAAAGAGAGAGGAGGCAAGAGACAGGTGGATAGAGAGATGTGATAAGCGGGAGGTGGTGAGAGAGAGAGGTGGAAAGAGAAATGTGGAAAGAGAGAGGTGGAAAGACTGATGTGATAAGAGAGAGGTGAAAAGAGATTGGTGGAAAAAAAGGCGCAAAGAGAGAGGAGGAAAGAGAGAGGTGGATAGAGAGATGTGATAAGCGAGAGGTGGAGAGAGAGAGAGGTGGAAAGAGAAATGTGGAAAGACTGACGTGATAAGAGAGAGGTGGAAAAAAAGGCGCAAAGAGAGAGGTGGATAGAGAGATGTGATAAGGGAGAGGTGGAAAGAAACTTAAATCATTATGCGCCCGACAGCCGATGCACGCGCGCACGCTCGCACGCACGATTCACAGACTTTTAGTATTATATAAATGTACGTCAGTTTGTATGCAATTAAAGCAATCCACACTAATTTTCTTATAGTAATTGTAAGATGAATTAAATACAAAACAATGATACAAGAATCGAGGAAAACCAAAAGTAGAGAGTTATTAAATCAGGATTATAAGAATTGATTGGAAGCGAATATTTGGAGGACAAGGAAGATAAAGATTAACCATCGACTCGAACTGTTTGAGATTATAATGTTCAGGCAAACATCCATGCTGGAATTACAAAAATAGCAGTTATCGGGGGAAAGCCGTCAGATAGGAACTTTTCAAAACAGAATATGAAAGAAATGACAATGATTGGACTCTGTGGGTGCAGCATGGAGTTTTTTATGTATAAATATCTGAACTGGTGGAAGTAAAAAAAAAAACATGAGTTTTTAACAATAAGTGCCATTGGCTTCTAAATTAACGTTTGAGGGAAAGAATTTATAAAGGGATCTATAAGTCATGGCATAGTAAAGCAGGTTTGTAATCTAACAAGCCCGCAGAGTGAAAATCTGAGCAACTATAGTCCAAGATATGTCAGGAAAACTTTCTGGTAAAATAAAGTATTGCAGATGCGGTATGGTATTTTCTGGGGCGCAGGACATTTTCCCGACATCTTTAATAATGTTTTGTATATATAAACAATGTCGTATAAAAAACGACGATACAACGTTTTAATTAACTCTATAATTACTTAGACACTTTACTCCAATTGACCTAGATGACTGTAATTTGTAGCTTGTATAGAACTATTGCTTGCAAATTCTCATCAGTCAAACACGTTAGGTTTTGATATGACGAGTGGCCTTGGACACGGTCCAAGTATCGGGCAATACTTCTAATAGAGTGGTGGCTAATCTGTTTTTTTTTTCATTTCGTTATACATAGAGTCCGTAAAAACAAATATCGCCTGAGTTCCGTTAATATGAAAGGGTGATAAAAGTAGTGTTATTTTTTTCCAATGTAATTCCAGCTCGACTTTAGTTGAGAAAATACCGACTCAGTAAATTAATCTACTATTTGATGAAAATTTTAATCAATTGATTATTGAATTTTTTATTAGAAATTTTCAATCGCTTGCCCCAAGAATAACACCCAATCATTTTACAAGAAAATAGTTCATTGATTTTCATAAAGTCGATGTCGATTATGAACAGTACTGATACTCACCTGACCGGTCTGTGAGAATGGTTATAGATATATTAACCACCGAATATAGAAATGATAACAACGTGATATTATTTCCTCTCTCAATTTATAATCTTCACCACCAAATCTATTTATATAATATGTTGAATCATAAATAATTTCCGTTTGTTTTATCAACTTCGTTGAAAAACAAAACAAAGTACAATTACCTTTTATAGAGTTATATAATCATCATTATTTACAATAAATATTTGTATACTTATCGAGCAACTCTTCAATAACGTTGAGTAAAATTCCACATATTTTGATTAAAAAAAACTACTATCTACTCGAGGTCATGTGATAGCAAGTGTCTCCAACGTCCCAGGATTTTGATCCCAAACTAATATTAGTATTAATATTACTACAGTGTAACCCGGATATAAGAGAGCCTGATATAAGATAAACCCGGATATAAGAGAGATTTTCTCTGGTCCCAAATTAGAGCCATACTTACCTAAACAAAATAGACCAAACCCGGATATAAGAGAAACCCGGATATAAGATACTTCTCCTCCGGTCCCGACAACTCTCTTATATCCGGGTTACACTGTATATATATTTAGTAATTTTGATTCGTCCATTAAGTTCTACTTATACCGTTTCAAAGATTTTAGCGACAGTTTCAAACCACCAATAAGGATATGACTCTATCTATATGTTTCATACGTTTTTGGTAAGATCTACAAAATCTTCTAGCATTTCATATTCATTTCCTGATCTTGCATCTTAGCCTCACATATCTATAGGTTTCTGCTAGGAACTGACGGATAGGTGTCTTTGAATATTCAATACCTTGCTTTTTAGGTATTTGTTCCCGCGAACGGAATGTGACACAAGGTCGTGTTCAAAGTACGTTGGGAATTCATGTGTATCTCTACTAGCTTCTCCCAGCACTTCCCCTGTTAGGAATGCCTCAGGCTCCGGTAAATGTCTAGCCCCATCCCAAAGGACAGGTACTGCTTCCTAGGACTCGAGTACAAAATATTAAATTTTAATAGCCCGACCCGACTTGGCCAACGACTTTCTTTTTTGTGTTTTTTCCCCCCGTTTTGTTCGTAGCCTGAAGAATCTGAAGCAATTCCACAATCTCGGCAACAATATTTTTGGCATAGTTCCAAATCTGTCAATTACACTGGGAATTATTTCCTGTTCCATATTCTCAGTTTCCAAGCGAAGTCTTTGAATGTTTCTTGGCTTTCGACGCTAGAATATCCAGCAGCGTTCTACGGATGTTCTATTATAAAATATCTAAATTTATACATTTCCGCAAAAGAAGCATTTTTTTGTGATTCTTGAATCAAAATTTTAAAACACTACAGATGGTGCTTTAATTATAATAGCTTCACTTTTATACTCACATTTTTTTTCGTAGCGGGGAGGAGTATATCAATTTATTTATTCCATTTTTTAAACATATTTTTAAAAATATAAGCATTTGCAGAATTATTTTTCCACTCCGTTATAACATGTCCGCCAAATATTTATCTCTTTTCTTAGTGTGTGTTTATTTTCTGTTTAGCATCAAACACTTCCAACATTTCAATTATAAACAGAAAGAAAGAATCCAAGAATGAAATAGACTGAGACAGAAATTCTCATCTCCATTTCGTAAATTGTATTCACTCGATTTAAATATCAATAATTAATGTGTGTCAGCTTGCAACAGAATCGAAAAAACGAATTCAGATTTCTCTCTGCAGCAAATCGAACTGAACAGCAGCCGTTTGACATTACTGATGTCTGCTTAAAAGTCACATCCGTAAAGCGTTGTTCAGAGCTTCTGATTTGCTCCGTCTGGCTATTAAACAGATCAAAGGTTGCGCTCGTGTCGGACCCTAGCATATTTCCCTTTTGATAAAACGAACGTGCCGGTTCTGTGTTTGGTGATAGGTATTAATACTGCCATTGTATAACAGGAGAAAAAGAGAAAGCTAGAGAGAATAAAGACAATTTGACTAAGAACAAGACAAAGGAAATGACAAAGTAATTTAAAAGGCACATGCACAAAGAGATGAACATATGCAAATGCTTACTCAGCAGGACTTTGTCTGGCGGAATAGTAAATTGGGACAAACACAACAGCTATTGATCTCACGAGGAAAGGCTTGAAAGAGTAGCTTTATATCGAATTGTTCGCTGGTCTTCCTCCAGATTCACACATGTATAAATACACAGTTTTAAACAGCGTACAATTAAATAACGATTATTCTTAATATATATATATATATATATATATATATATATATATATATATATATATATATATATATATATATATATATATATATATATGGGTGTATTTTGTTTGAATGTGAGGGAGAAAGAATGAAAAAAATATAGACAGAATTAATGCCTTTGATAGATGACACATTTTACCAGATGTCAGATTAACGATCGATAGAAAAGTTCACTGAATACTGGTTGGATATATGCAATCAAATCTAAAATACATTTTCGTTACTATCCATGTATGCAGTCATATGGAGTAATATTTATAGAGCCGATGGGACTTTCATTATCGAATTTACTTCCTTGAGATGGAATAAATGCAGAAATATGAGAAGTGATGAAATATGCAAAAATGAAGATTTAAATATAGATTTCTCAAATGGAAACAACGAACTCCAAGAGATTTGAATTTGTATAATCCTTATAAAAATGGGTAGGGTTATATCAGATTTGACTTCCCCAAATAAGCATCTATACACACACACACACACACACACACACACACACACACACAC
>OZ038480.1:134749592-134767092 GCA_964036315.1 Acanthosepion esculentum
GACAGTAGGTACCACTAAGAGCGTTTATCGATAATATTTTGTTAATAAATAATGAACTATGATATTGAGATCATATTCAGTATTGATCTTAGGACGGCATTGCATTCTAATATGTATCTCTCTGGTGGCCTCCATGAAAGCGAAACTCCACTTTATAGGGCGGAGACTATGAAGGTTCGGGATGAAATTTTCATACTCAGGAGATACTTCAAAGCTAATAATATGAGATAAAACGGACTATACCGAACAGTTGCAAAATGACATACCTGATTTGAATGAAGGTGAGATATTTCAGCTTAACTCCGCTCCATACCACAGATCGCGCGCAAGACCACAAAGTCCAGTTGATTAAGTCTTCACCATGGTGAAAGATCGGCCAACTTAAAATGATATTGAAAAATGATGTGAAGAAACTTAATTGGTTTCGTGAGAAGAAACCACGCAATATGGGCATTTCATGTAAACTCATCCGCAGAAAATGTCAACACATACCCTTGAAGGTGGTAAAGGATTTGTAAGTATCCCTGTACACACACATCAAAGAAATTATTCAAGCTAAGGGAAGGTCCAAGAAATATTAACAATAAACAGTCATAATAACAATAGAAGGCACTTTTTTCAGAACAAACTCGCATGCTAGCGAGGCTAGATAATTCCTGTTGAAAACGCCTGCAGAGTCAGATTGCGCTTGTTCAGCAACAACATCGATAACCTCTGCAAATATCCTAAGCTGAAATTACATCTTCTCAGATCGAGCAGATATTCTGACCGAAGAATGTCTGACACTCAACTCCACGAGAGCCCCTCTTTGCGACTGCTCGGTCTCACATTGTCTGCTGACCTGAGATGGAACGAATACATTGAGTCAATAGCTTCGTCCACCGCAAGGAAAGTCGACTCCCTGTACAGCGCCAGGAAATTTTTCTCGCCGGAGTCAGTCCTTCAAATCTACAAATCAACCATTCGCCCTTGCATGGAGTATTGCTGTCATATATGGTCTGGAGCCCCTTCTGTTTGTCTTAAGGTCCCCGATAAAATCCAAATGCGGATATGCAACGTAATTGGCCCTGATCTGGCATCTCGTCTGCAGCCGCTCTCTCACAGACGGGCCGTTGCCTCCCTCTGTATTTTTTATAAATACTTTCACGGTAACTGCTCCGAGGAGCTGCTTTCGATGGTTCGCTGACTTCATGAATTTAAGCCTTCTACTAGGCTGGCGCCTCGCGCTCACCCTTTCACTGTCGAAAGTGTTAAATGTAGCCGTTCCTTCTACTCCAATAGCTTCATGTCTCGCACTTCTCGCCTGTGGAACTCCCTCCCCATTTCTTGTTTTCCTGATCGCTATAATCTCCAACTATTCAAATGTAATGTCAATCGACATCTCCATATGCCCTGATCTATCCCCCTAACCTTCTCTTCATCCTTTCCTCTATCACTCTTCTTTGCTCTCGCGCCAACTCTCCGTAACTCCTTGCGTGCTAGTGGCTTCCCGCGTTGCTTGGAGTGTAATTTGCTTACAAAAATAAACAGTTTGAACAAGACCAATACTTTTAATGCCAGGGTCACGATGACTTTTGATTAAGAAATCTTTGACAGACTTCTAAAATTTTCGCCTATCCAAATTTACTTACAGTGCTTGTGAAAACATTTGGTCTGATAAAGAGATTCTCACGCGGATCTCAGTGTCGATAAGTGAACATTATAACGAATCGGACACAGACCTATGAACTATAACTTGTGGACATCAACATTATGAAATAAATTTCCATTATAGATGTTATTCTCTTTTAGAACTCAGTATTTACCTGCTTTTATTTGAGATGTCCGAAAATCCAATCATGCTAGGTTTTGTCTCGAATGTTTCACTCATTCAGAACACATCAAACAAAATATTGTAATTATGTAAAGGACTCAAAGAGAGCCAGTGTTTTATCTACAGAAAACTCGATGGGAAATATTATAGGAAATATTATAGAAAATTATATAGAAGCTGGGAATTATTATACTATTATAAAGGTCTGAAAATTCTGCATGATGAAATATATATATATATGTCCGCTTAGTATAAATTCCAGAGGTTGGCGATGTTGTTGCTGAACAAGCAAAAGCTTGATATACATACATATATATATATATATGTATATATGTATATATATATATATATATATATATATATGTACATATATATATATATATATATATATATATATATATATATATATATATATAGTTAATGATCAGAGTTGAATTAGACCAAGAAATAGCAGTATTAAGTTTGCTAAATTCACATATAAATAGATAAAATATTAACATATAGATCTTTTAAACATAGAAATGTAGGAAACCAGACGATTCCGCTAACTTTTCAACATTTCATTATCTTCAGGCAATTTCGGTCAATTGCTTTCCAAACGCTATATTAAAAAAATATATAAACAATATATAAATGCTATATTTTTTAAATAAATAAATGAATGAATGAATAATCGCACAAGGTGGGCTGATAGAAATTGAGGAGGAGGGAAAAATCATGTGTATTGGAAATCAATTGATGGGGGATTAAATGAAATATACTTTATTTTATTTTCATCTCACTTCATATGAATTCAAAATAAACGTTTTAGTATGTATACAACAGGTCATAATTTCCGATCTCTAATTCTAATGGTATTTAGTCTGAAATTGTCATTATAGCTTTTTCTTTTTGACAAAAATCGCAGATGTTTCTATGAATATTGTAAGGTTTTTCTTTTAATTTTTCAGTTTACAATCGGTCCATATTTATTTTTTCACTTTAATTTCCACACATGGTTGGCTAGATTAGTAGATTCTAAGGCTTTCTAGCTTAAAGGATCATTTATAATTGTACCACCTCTTTTTAAATTTACCCCCATTATACCCTATGTATATTTTTCTGGCCATTTGTAACTATTACTTCTGCTTTGAAATTAGTGTTTTAGTTTTGCAAACTCCATCTACTGGATATCTATTTTTATTTCTACAGTTGCATATTTCATTGTTAACGATGTTTTGCTGCAGGTTAGTTTTGAAATGTCTGGCATTTTGTCTTTTTATTGCTGTTTCTAAATTACTAGTAAAACTGTAGCTTAATTTAATTGTGTTGTTATTAAATATTTTATGAAATTCGGAATTTTAGTGTATTTAGTAAGTAATTTGGAAAATATTTTCAATATATTACCATTGACCTCTGAGTTAAATTCCGGGTTAAACCAAATAATATTTTTTTCTTTTCCTCGAATTGTTTTTCATTTGTTGTTTTATTTGAGATTTAAATTCCAGTTTGGTTTCATGTTCCTCTTCTTTGAAAGTCCTTTCATATTCTTTCTTTTTATCTTCGAAAATTATTTTACTAGAGGAATTTCTAGATAACCTGGACTCTATTCCTTTTGTAAATCGCTTTATTCTACTCGCAGGGTGGTTAGATCTAACATTCACGTATTTTAATTTTGTTTTGGATTTCATGTATGGATAGACATTGGTAGTTTGTAGATTTAATTCTATATCAAATATTTGACAATTTTCTTACTCCTATCGACTTCTATTTCAAAGTCGAGGCTTTTGAAGACATTGAAAGCGCTTTTCTTATATTGTCCTTTGTTCTTCTGTTGTCTGGAATTACCATCAGCCCGTCACCCTTATTCAGCCGTGTTTCTTTTCATGTAAAATTTTGTTGGTATCATAAAATATGTTGGCCTACTAATTCAGAATTAATCTAGAAAGTCTTATAAACTCTACTGAACTAGCAAACCATTTGTGGAAATTAAAATAAAAAAGGTTCGATTGCAAACAAGAAAATTAAAAAAAATAAAAACCTTACAACAATCACAGCAACATCTGCAAACTTTGTCAACAAGAAAAATTAGCTATAAGAACATTTCCGTACCAAAAAGCATTTGAATCAGAGATCGGAAATTATGACGCGTTGTATACATTCTAAAAATTTCATTTTGAGTTCATATGAAGTGGGATGAAAAGAAAATACGTATATTTCATTTAATCCCCCCCACCGATACATTTGCAATACACTTGAGTTCCCCCTCCTCCTCACCTTCTACCACACCTCACATCATGTGCTTATTCATTTATTTATTTAAAAATATATATAACGTTCATATTTTTTATTTTTTTTAAATAAAGCGTTTGGAAATCAGTTGACCGAAATCGCCTGAACATACCGAAAATTTGAAACCACGATAGCGGAATCGGTTTATGTGGTAATTCATTAATAATACATACATCCATACATACATACACACACACGTATATGGTGATTCAAAAAGCCTGACCACGAATCACCATATACTTGCGTTTTGATTGGTCATTCTGACTTATGTTACAGCGTTTAGCCCTAGCGAATGACCGTTAATGAATTTGGAACTTTTTAAAAAACATTTATTCTACATTCAACATCATCACTTGATAAGGCACTGTAAGTGTCGAAACGAAATGGCTATTTTTGTAGTGATTTTATAACATATTTATGTTATAATATTTAAATAAATGATTATATATATATATATATATATATATATATATATATATATATATATATATATATATATATATATATATGTCTATATTTCTGAGATGAGGTATTATGTACAGTATTTACATTAGTCGGACTATTGTCCTCATCTTTGTCGCCATATTTGTCACAACGTTTCGGCCGTTGTACGCTCCGGCCTTCTTCAGGTGGTTGGAATTTCGAACTGAACCCTTTATCTCGATCACTGGGGTAGACTGTTCTAGTTCCACGAGCCATGTTTGATGGATGTCAGTTATCAGTTATCTCCTGGTAATTTTCCCTCTGAAAGTTCTCCACTGCCTGTTCTACACCAGTGATCGAAATAAAGGGTTCGGTTCGAAATTCCAACCACCTGAAGAAGGCCGGAGCGTACAACGGCCGAAACGTTGTGACAAATATGGCGACAAAGATGAGGACAATAGTCCGTCTAATGTAAATACTGTATATATATATATATATATATATATATATATATATATATATATATATATAAATATAAAAGTGGACATGGAAGTCAGCACTTAGAGGCTCTAAGTGCTGACTTCCATGTCCACTTTTATATTTACACACGCTCTATCTCTGATATTGAGCACTTTACCCCATAAATATAGCACACTTTAAGACTATATATATATATATATATATATATATATATATATATATATATATATATATATATAGTGTGTGTGTGTGTGTTTGTACACGTAGAAGATTATGTATATACATCATATTTTCAATTGATTCATGGTAACGTTATATCCAGTCAGACAATATACTCACAACTTATCTTTCTAAGCGTAACATCCGTAATTGTGTTTTTAATTTTATGAACACTTTTCAATGTGTATGCGCTGAAAACGTCACTAGCCGTCCTAATATAATTTACCTTCAATAATATGACACTTCCTGTACGAAACAACATTGTAATAATACAACTTCCCATCATCAAATCATTTCTGCTTCTTCCTGCTTGCAATGTTAACATTGCCTTTCTAATGTGAAGGCAAATGTTCGGCAGATGTTTAATAATTTGAAAAACAACATGGCTGTTCGCAATTCCTTTTGTCTTTTCTGGGCTTGTCTTCAATTATTTGGCTTTGTTTAATTTGGCAAATGTTCACATGTGCGGGACAACCAGTGTGGATGGAAATCACTGTTACTGTGGACATTTACGGTCAGTTCTGTTTAACTAGCTCATTAACTATTACCTCATAAAGAATCTCCCTTTTTAACGTCTCGAGACACGGAATCCTTTAAAACCCATAGAAAATGAGTTTAAATTACTCATTCTTGATTAAGCTTTCGGAATAAGCAAAGTAAACCTGTCCAGTCTGGTTTTAGATAGGTGTACTCCTAGTCATCAGACAATGTAATAATAAATTATAAAAAATTTGATTATTAAATCGACTGAAGAGTGGATTTATTTGTTTTTATTATTATTATTAGTATTATTAGTACTTGTAGTAGTAGTAGTAGTAGTAATAGTAGTAGTAGTAGTAATAGTATTTCTTTCGATTTCTATTGTATAAACATTTCCTTCTGGGTCCCAACCAGAGACCTAATGTCAGAAATAGAATCATGACATATTCTGATCATTTTATGTCAAAAAAAAATAACAAAAAAAAAACCTGAAAAAATTAAAAATCACACCCATTTTACATAGATAAACTTCTTCATAATATCTGAAATATACTTGTGAACATAATTGTTTGCATTTCTTGGCTATGGGCTATTATCTATCACTTCAATGCGTCTATCGTAATCTTTTCCAATCAATCCGAGGCCCCCAATTACAACTGGAATTTTTGATCCCCTCATGTGCCACATTTTTGAGATTTTCACTTCGAGATCCTTGAATTTTGGTAGTTTGTTGAAGAGCTTCATAGACACATTGAAATGTGCAAGGATTGCCATGTCAATAAGAAAGCGTGTTCTGTTTTTGTCGTCTTTGATCACGATGACTTGGAGATTAGCTTTGATTGTCCTGTAAGTGGGTCTTGTAAAATCCCATAATATCGTTACAGTTCCTATCTGTTTAACCAGATCTGGGAGATTTTCATATCAATTTCTTGCACTTTCCTTCCCGTAAAAGTTACATCTTTTCAATGCAGATATTGGTCTATTCTGTCATGCCGACTTTTATATTCCGTTGATGTTAACACTGTGCAACCTGATACAAAATAACCAATTGTTCTGGAAATTGATCAAAGAATCTGCATTTGATATCAACACTTTTTTTCAGTATGTGTGCTTAGTAATTTTTTTAGTAAACATTGGTCCAGTGCAGCAAGAATAAAACCTTCAGTTTCAGCTTTTAACCCTGCAATATCTAACCACTGATGAGTACGGTGTTTTGGTCTACATCAACTTGTTCAGTACGGGTAGAATATTGACCATAAATAGGATTAATTTAGAATTATTCATGTTGATCATCGCTGAGTACCCTAATAAATTTTTCATATTTTTGCCAACCCTATCAACGCTTTCACCTGATACTTTTCATAAAATTTTCAACTCATCCTTGTATTTTGATAGTATCTTGAAGATCTTCAAAGAGCCATTATAATCTGCAGGGACTGTCATGTTATTAAGAAAGAAAATTCTTTCATTGCGGTTTCTGGTCACGATGACTGGGTGATTAGATTTGATTGTTCTGTCTGTTACAGGTCATAAATCCGTAACCGGGCCTACGTGATGTTCATCCAAGTTTCTTAAAGTTTCCTTCTTTTAATGGTTGCATATTTTCCAATGCAGATATTGGCCTATTCTGTCATGCCGACTTTATATTCCGTTGGTGTAAACAATGTGCCACCTGATACAAAATAGTCAATCGTTTCTGGAAATTGATCAAAGAATCTGCATTTGATATCAACAGTTTTTCAGTATGTGTGCTTGGTATTTTTTTGTTAGTAATCATTGGTCCAGTGCATCAAAAATACAACCTTCTATTTCAGCTTTTATCCTTGCACTACGTAACCACTGATTGGGACGGGGTTTATCTACATCAGCTTGTTTGGTACGGGTAAAGTATTGACTATGAAGAGGCTGATCTTGCCACCGTTTCAGCATTTGGTTCATTTGCTTTCTTGTTTAGGATCTTTGCCGCTGCAGTAGGTGTATTATACTTTATTTGCACTTCTTCACCCACTTGATATTCCCTTATTATTTTTATTCTTATTTTATTTCCTTTGGTTTCTGGTGAAAATTCATTTCTTTCCGGGTCGAGCCAGAGACCTAAGGTTAGAAATGTCATCATGGCATTTTCCACTGAGCATTTTGGAAAAAAAGAAGATGCCACACATTTTACATAGAGAAAACACTTCGTAAGGCGTGTGTTGTACTCGTGAGTACAATATTTTGTATTTCTTTAAGGCATGGGCTCCCAGGAAACCCTTCAATTATTGGAATCGATTTCATTCAATACAAAAGCTCAAATCATAACTGAAGATGCTGATGCTCTCATATGTTACATTTTTAGATTTCGATTTCAGGGTCATTGTATTTTGATATAGTTTTGAAAATTTTCAAACCTACATAAAAATCTGCAGGAAATTCCATGTCAATAAGAAGGAACATTTTGGTTTTGCGGTCTCTAATCACGATGTCTGGGAGATTAGCTTTGATTAAACTGTTTGTGTGTATAGTAAAGTTCCATAAAATTATTACAGGGCCTGTCTCCATAACTTGGTCTGGGTGGTGTTAATATCAATTTCTTTCAGTTTCCTTTCTGTAAACTTTGCAGATTTTCCAATACTGATATTGGCACTATCTGTCATGCTGGGAATTATTTTCAGTGGGTTCTAATACCGCGCAATCCGATACAAGATGGTCACTTGTTTATCACAGTATCTGCATTTTCGGCTACCATTTTTCAGTATGTTTGCTTGGTAATTTATTAATATTATTATTAGTAGTAATAATAGTATTATTAGTAGTATGTTTTCTGTTCATATTTGCTTGTAGGTTTGTTTCTTAACACCAGGGGTAAGTCAAGTTAGTAAACATATTGTCTTTGTAAAAATTCTGATGTTAAGTGGTACTTAATATGCACAAATTTTTTAAATATTTTATTTCTAATGATTAGAATAATTTTAGCAGATGATTATTTATCCAAAATGACATCTGTGGAAACTCTAGTAAACAGATATTGCCAAGTATATTTCTAATGTTTTCTTTGTGACTTTTTTCATTATACCCAACACTTCAGCCATTATAGCTGTCTTATTTGGAGTGATACGTAATTACTGTGCCGTATATATCAGGAAACAATTAAAGAGAAATGTATAACAGAGTAGTAAAAAGTAATTTTGTGAGGTGTTTCGTCATTTAGAAGTTCATCGGATTAAATTTATTATGTTGGTAGCAATGCACATGCGCAGGAACCAGGGGTGCCGCTAATTATTGTTTTTGCGGGGAGAGGAGGTCGTGCATATATGTAGTCACATCAACATAATAAATTTAATCTGATGTAGTCCTAAAGGACGAAACGCCTTACAAGAAAACTTTTCCTCCATTTTCTCATATATATATATATATATATATATATATATATATATATATATATATATATATATATATATATATATATTGTTAAATATAACAGACAACTAATGCCTTTTATGACTGATCATGTTCCGTTCTAAGTTTCGTATAGTGGTTTCAGTTTCGTGAGAAATAAAAGACTAAAACTGTCCAACATTTGAATATTTTTTTATTATGCTGTTCCTTGATCTAAGCTTTCGGCTCACATGAGCCATCATCAGATTGGTTATATGAACATTACAACAGGGATGTTCGCCATCAAAGACAATAAAGATCGCAGAATAGTAGACGCATATCTTAAATTCGTAATGCGGTTCTATGAAATGTTATCAACGGAACCATTTTGCTCATATACGACGTCATAGAACCACATTACGAATTTAGCACCTGCGCCTGTTACTATTATAGTTAAGATAAAAAGGTGGACGAGTTTCACGACAACAGAAGATGATAAGTAGGAGGCGTTCTCTTCCTATTCTTCTCTTGTCGAACTCTGCCTCTGTGAGAGAGGAAACCAGACGTGACTATTCCGAAAGGCAGAGTCTCGTTTAGGAGGTAGACAAACTTGACCCCGTGTATACGGGGTCCACGGGCAATTTCTGCCCGAGACTATGGTCTCGGAGCCCACCCCACGTTAAAAAATGACCTTGTGCCATATCTTGCCTTGTGGGTAGGTTGGCAAATAGAAAATGGGTATTGACGTTAGATTTATTTTTTTCGAAGAGTGTAGTTTTCAGGGAAGCAAATAAGCGGGAAGCGAATTTCCAAGCAAATCCTTCAACCTTATCTGCTGTAGATGGCAGATGATTCAATCGAAGAAGGATTGAGGATTTGCTGTTGTTGAGCACACTCTTGGAGAGCTGCCAATAATCTCTAGAACCGAACTTGAGAGATGCTATACGTTCTATCAGCAAACAGTAAACTTCGCTTCTTTAAGGACATGCTTGCACTCATTACGAGCAGAGACATCTGTCTGTTGCAATCAGGCGTATCGCTCTGTTACAGCCAGAAGAACTGATTCATATGAGCTATAACAGCCGAGCATGTAGGTTACAACCAAAGTGATGGACATGGCTTAACTTTGTATTTCCTTTCTGGAATAAACGTATCGATGCCGGCTTTAGGAGGAGACGTCAGACTTGCTTTTTTTTAAAACGTGATTAAAAAATTAATTCTAAGAGACGTCAACGAGGAAATCACGGAACGAGTCCCAATCTGCAATCCCAATAGCATAAAGATATTCTGTTGGTAGATTCTTGGCTGTTAGCGGAGCGGAAAGAGGTTTTTACAGACCCTACCGCCTGATCAGAGTTGTCATGAGGGAAGAGTTGCGTAGTACGGCAAGAGTCAGGGATCGAAGTACAACAGAGATCGAGAAGAGAAACGTTTCCATCAGGGTTACTGGGGAAATACGTAGAGAAGTCAACCACTTGCGTGAAATATTGTGTGATTGAGATTTGAATGCCTGTGTGGTCAGTGACACAGTGTGTAAGCCACCTGATATGGTGGGCATTAAATTCCCTGAACATGAATATGTTAGCAAACGGCTGTAGAGAGATGGTCTTTTTCTATAATATCGGAACTACTATCAAGCACAGTTTTGAGAGGAAGGGGAATGGTAGAGAAAGAAGGGATAGCTGAATGAGTTAAGTAGAGAGATACAGAGAAACAGTACGAAGGGTCTGGAAATTCAAGAGAGTGCCCTAGCCAGCGGGAGATGTTAGCGGACATAAACTCGCAAGCCATGCATGTGGATTTTAGAGTCCTTTCTAACAGACATTTGATACCTATGAATTTTTAAGTCATACAATATTTCACCAGATTACCATTCTCCTGCAATGTATGAGAAAGCAACGAGTGCTATAGGTTAATGATGGGACTGTGTGAATTCTCAATTTGATTTAAGTTTTCAGAAAGCAAATTCTATTGCTCTGTTTTTGAAATATTGTTTTGCAAATGATTAGGAAATTCCCACCTTTTCAAACATCCTTTAAGTTTTCGTAACAGAAAAATGGAAACTGGAGCAAAATTTGATGAATAGAGTGAAGAAGAGGTTTTATGCACGCAAACTCCAACATTTTAAGAATTTCCATCTTCTTTCATGTTGTGTATTTAGTTGAAAAAATGGGTAAAAAAATTCACTCACCGATTATCTGTAAACATCTTCTTTAATCATGACAGTGAATTTGTACTCTGCATTAAGTGTTTTCTTCTTTTGAATATAGTTAGCCAGAAAAATGCGTTCTATTTTAACGCAAAATTGAGAATTACACCTTCGATTTATATGCTTTAATGATTGATTTGGAAAAATTCAAAGAGATAAGCGTAATTAACAAAACAACGGATTGTGGGAACAGATTTGAAATGAGAATATTTTAGTAAAACACACACACACACACACACACATATATATATATATATATATATATATATATATATATATATATATATATATATATACATATATATATACATATATATATGTGTATGTGTGCCACGACTACTATTTACATATATATATATTTACAGGTTCCGAGGTTATTCGGGGACTCTGGATAACTCTGTATACTTGAATGGGTATCGGTAAACGGAACTGAGTGAGTAGCGCCGCTATATCGAGTCTATTTTATGTCTTCTTCGTCACCGAGTTACGCGGTACAGTTGGTATGACGTTCGCGTTGTATCGAAGTGACTCGGTAGTGGATGCGCACTGCTAATGAGTCCCAGACTGGACGAAACGGCCGTCCAGTGCTTTCTGTTGAGGATTCTAAGCTCGACGAATTTCTATAATGTGTTTGTGTGTGTGTTGTCAAAAATAAACTTTGAGTGATTCGCCCGATTATATTTTCGGATCTTCAGCCTACTTAAAATAACTCGACTGGGACCTATACGGACATCAATTTCAAAAAGTGCATATCTCACAAACGTTACTGGCAAAATCTGTTCTACATTCGCTTCATGCGTTGTTCAGATCCATTTATAGGTGGCACGTTTTATATTGCACACGTGAATACGTTTATGCTTGCATATTCGTCTTCTATGTGCTGATTCCCTTCAGGACCGGGGCGATCATGGCTCTCCAAAAACTCCTTAGCCCTTGTGGCCCTAAGCAGTTTTTCTGCCTTTGATAATGCTTCTGCCGCGTTCCGCCATCCATTCACACATGATCGACAGTTATGTGGCTCCCTGATTCCCACTGTCTCTCTTATCTTCACGATTCCCTGTGAGGGTTAAGTTCTTTCTTTTATCTCTTCTGCCTCATTATATTTACATGGAATTTCAGCTGCATTTCCTGATTCTGAGTATAAGATTTCTTTCCTTTGCCATTTTCTTTAAGACATTCTCGTTGCTTAATTTCCCTTTACATGGAATTCATAGGCGAGTGTTTGAAATTTATTAGATGTAAGTGAATAGAGCGTTTGTAAATGTAGACAGTCTAGATATAGAAATCAACACTATATAATGGTGGATGATCATTTAAGTCATGAAAGCGCCAGTCACCATGCAGTGTTGATTTCTATAGCTATACTGCTCTGTTCCCCCCACTCTCTCTCACACATACAAACATATATACATATATACATATATATATATATATATATATATATATATATATATATATATATATATATATATATGTATACATATATATATATATATATATATGTATACATATATATATATATATATATATGTATACATATATATATATATATATATATATATATATATATATATATATATATATATATATATATATGTATACATATATATATATGTGTACGTCTGCAAATATATATCGCTTTCATCAATATGTATATACATATCATCTTTTTACGGAGACATATGTAAACAATTATAGGTATTTCGTTAAACACTCTGTGGTTAAGCGTCCCGAATATATATATATATATATATATATATATATATATATATATATATATATATATATAAAACTCACTGAAGACATTTGTATTTAAGGCACATTAATGAAAGGTGATACTAGCCGATTTGGATATATCCAAATGAAGGTTTCAATTAACCTGGTTAATATTTTCACGAACCAGAAAATATAAATGTGTAGACGGCGGAAGTGTCACAAAATATTGCTAGTTTGAAATACCCCAGGGTATATCTAAAAACATAAGAGTTGTTTGGTTGTAATAGTTACACATACATTACTGTTGTGTTAAACAGTATCGATAATAGGTTTAAATATATTCTTATAAGCACTGAAAGAAGAATTTAAGAAAACATATTACTAGAAACGAAGAGTAGAGGACAGGAAAAATCAAGAAAAATATTGAAATAATCGATAGGCCAATAGAACGCATTCGCATCTTTATAAATAACAGTGCGGGGGGTTTGTTTTGGGACCTTGTCGCAGTAGTGCAACATGTCTCTGTATTTAGCCTTTCAAAAAGCGTGGTTGGTTCTGGATAAAGCCTTCACCACAATAATCATATATATATATATATATATATATATATATATATATATATATATATATATATATATATAGCCTTTATTTCGCACGCTGGGGGTAGAATTTTCTAGTTCCGTTTGGCATGCCTAATGGATGTCAGTTAATTTCGTTCTCCAAGTTCTCCACTGCCTTAACAGGGTATTGAACTCACACTCTTTGTGACCTGTCACTGGATCTAACTAACGACTTTATCCACTGTGACATGTGACCTTGAGGACATCTGTGTTTGAATTTCTGGTACTTATAAACTTAATGTCTTCAACAACCATTTTTACCAGTACACATAATAAAAACGAAAATTGCAATATGAGCTCTGTTAAAAAATAATGCAATTATAACAGGGAAAATTACAATAGGATTCTATATATATATATATATATATATATATATATATATATATATATATATATATACTGCTTGGCATTACCACCGGAAGCTCCAATAAGACAATTTTAGAGTGTACGGATGTTAATCTGAGGAGAGTACAGAGGATTCTGAAACATTTTGATGAGTCTAATGGGGATTACGTAGGTACAGCATCTCGGAAAACTCACCTTCATCGTTCTGATAAGAAAAGAACCCCTGAATTTGTTGGTGCTGTCCTCGAACTCAACGCAGAGGCATACATCAGGTGTCTTGATGAGGGTGTGCTGCCCTGGCTCAACAGGCTGGCTACTGGAAGACTTTATATCTGGAAACATGAATCTGCATCATGTCACGCCTGCAAAGGAAACCCAGTCATGGCTGTCAGACAATTTCTGCGACTACATCACCCCGTATATCTGACCACCTAACTCCCCAGACAGCCACCACCTTGATTCTTATGTGTGCGGCGCAGTTCTACTGCATGTTAGCAGTTTCCAGTAATCGTGTTGACACTCGTAATAACATATTTGTTCTGATCTGTGCTCTTGATGCTTTCCGGTTTGCCAGTGCTGCCCTTATAGGGTGTCGATCTTGGCGAAAGACTTTAATTAATATCGAACCTAAATCTACTCTACGAGTTTATACATATTACTTTATCAACACCTCTCAACATAGTGGAAGCACCGATGCGTCAAATGCAGCAATTCTTTGACTGACTTTCCAGTCTCTCGAAAGACAACAAATATGAAAATCCTTAATCGGCTCTAATAGCTGAACAAAGGGTCGCTAATGTGTCTGTGTCAGAATACATGTTTGCCCCGGACGCTTTGAGGGCACTGAATGTTCATGCAGCATCTGTCACCGTCTAAATATCTGTCTCACATGGTACGCTTGTTTGTTATATCTGCCAATGAGGATACAAGATTTGATTTTTTTTTTCAGAATACATATGACATATAGCATACACATACTGTATCCAGTTAAATATGTGACATAATGTTTCAAATGTATTTTCCGTCACAGAATATATCTCGTTCAGGTTGAGTCATTTATGCGTTTAATTGCCTTTTGTTGAAAGTCTGTCAATCGGTTATATAGAACAAATATGTTTTTATAGCTAACCAGAAATATATTTGCAGTGTTAATGCATTGTCTACTAACTGAAGCTGTGACATTCAATAATCCGATCAAATTCCAAATCGAAAAGGGCTTCAAAGCAGGTGTGACTGACTAAATAAACAGAACCTCTATTTGAATATAATCGAAATATATTTACTCAGGAAAAATGAAAATCTAGTGATTAGAATTTTTAGAAAAATATGACTTGTATACGTTTATTCTGTTATATATATATATATATATATATATATATATATATATATATATATATATATATATATATATATATATATATATATATATATATATGGGGGGTGTTTAGTGGAAACGTGTATCTGAGCAGAGACTCCGTTTATTTATTAAACATTATATTTAGTTAGTTTGTCTACTGGCCTGGATATTCGAGAAATCTTATGGAGAAAAATATGCAATCTCCGGCAGGATTAGAACATGCGTTTGCCTAGGAGAAACCATCTTTAGATGTGATGAAATTTTTACCTTTCGGCCATGACATACGTCGATGGTCAAGCAATGTTTTAATATGTAGGCCGGTAGACGAAAATAAATAAATGCACTGTTTAATAAATAATCGAGACGTCAAATACGAGTATCCTCGAAAAATAACGTTTAAATAATAAAATCTGTCGGATTAATTAAGAAAAATCCATCCAATTCTTTAGAAATTTCTTTGTTTACATTAGGATACGCAACTCAGCAGATATGTCTATTTTGAGGCAATTTGTGTTTAAATGCACCATTCCGCTTCTGATCCTACCGAAGCGTCCATATGTTTTCAATAAGTCAATAAAGCCACTTTCTCGTAAGAGATTACTAAGTGTGAGAGTAAATGAAAAAAGAAAAAAAGTGAGAGAGAAGTGAGAGAGAAAAGAAAGAACAGGAATTAAGAAGCCAAAATATAACGATTGCAATTCAATTAAATGTTTGCAACTCAAAGTTGAATGGAAAGCAAGAAGACAGAAGAGATTTTCTCCAGAAGCGACAAGTGCAAGAGAACATGTCTGCATAGAACATCAGAATGTATTCCTGGTTTAGCTTCATTTGTCGTTGTTTTGAATATTGCTGCTACATCTAGTCTGGTGACTCTGCTACATATTTAGAGATTATTGATAAAATCCAAAACAGAATATGTAATGTTATCAGTGATAACTTGACAACTCGGCTTTAGTCACTTTCCCACGGCTGTATCATAGCTTTCCCGTGCATTTTCTATAACTACTTTCATGTTAATTGTTCTGATTAACTTTATGGTATCAAGACTTTTTGAATTTAAATGCAGACTTAGATTGGCAGCAAGATATCATCATTTTACATTTTAAATGGCTAGATGTAAAAATAAGTTCTAAACAAACAGTTTTTTTCTCTCTCACTTGACGTTTGAAGGACTCTCTTAAAACTTTTGAATTCCCAGTCAAATTTGATCATCAAAAAATTAAATACATTTTCAAACTTTGCTTTTTGTCATCGTAATTATTGTACATTATTTACATGATTCGGACTATTGTCCTCATCTTTGTCGCCATATTTTTTCATTTATCACAACGTTTCGGCCGTTGTACACTCCGGTTTTCTTCAGGTAGTTGGAATGTCTCCTGTTAATTTCCCTCTGAAATGTCTCCCCTGCCTTAATCAGGTATTGAACTCACACTCTTTGGGTCCTGTCACTGGATCTAACCAACTACTTTATCCACTGTCCCATGAGGACATCTGTGTATGAATTTCTGGGTATTATAAACCTAAAGAGGAGACAGGCCGCACCCTTAAGGTAAGGCTTCAAGAACAACAGAAAGCTGTAATACGAGGGGAAGTGCAAAAATCAGGCGTGGCTGATCACATATGGAGAGGGAAGGGAGATCACCGCTCTCTGTGGGATCAGTTTGAATACCATTGGAAAATTCGTAAACTTAAGGAATCAGCACATATGATAGGCTACAAAAATCCCCTGAGCCGACCAGGCATAGAAATGAACACGTATGGGAACCAGTAATAATGAGTGCCAGAGAAAAGCGATAATAACAACAAAAGTTGCAATATGAGCTCTGGTAAAAACATGTTTAGATAACATCAAAAAATTGCAATATAAGCACTGGTAAAAATGGTTGCTGAAGACATTAGGTTTATAATACCCAGAAATTCATACGCAGATGTCCTCAAGGAAATATGGCACAGTGGATAAAGTCGTTGGTTAGATCCAGTGACAGTACCCAAAGAGTGTGAGTTCAATAACCGGTTAAGGCAGTTCCTCGTTTGGTGTTCTATTCTCTCCACTCTTAAACTAAACTTCGTTACCAATTTTTTTCTCTTCTTCATCTTTTAGTTGCTTTTTATGCTAACTTTGCATGTACAGCAGGAGGGATCAGGCCGCGGTTCAAAAATAAAGTGTAAGCTCTTGGTGATGATACATTATCTAAGACGCTGCACTT
>OZ038480.1:134772092-134804592 GCA_964036315.1 Acanthosepion esculentum
CTACATATTTTAACCGGGTTTAATTAACTGTAAATACGAGGTTCATTCAATAAATAAGGTGAATTTTTCGCTATAAGGACTTCTCATACAGATAGAAGCTTACTTTATATTTTTAATTTTTCAACGTAGTCTCCCAGCACTGTCACACACTTTGCCCATCTGTGCACAAGCTTCCGTATTCCCTCAGTGTAAAAATCTTTGGACTGATGTCTCAGCCAGTCGCTCACACTTTTGACTTGATCGTCACTTTTAAACTTCGTGCCTCTCGTGAACGATTTCAAGGGACCAAACAGGTGAAAGTTTGAAGGGGCAAGGCCTGAGCTGTAAGGGGGATGAGGGAGCAGTTCCAAGCCCAGCTCGTTGATGGTCTGCACCGTTTGGGCTGCTGTGTGAGCCCTTGCGTTGTCATGAAGCAAGATGCCTCCTTCTGACTGATGACTCCTGCGTTTGTTCTTTATGTCTTTCTTGACCTGCCTTAGCAGTTCACTGTCAGACTGAATGAGGTCATTGACTGATTCGATCACCCCAGGAGACCTCACTTCTGTAGGCTTGTCTTCATCCTCAACACTGCTCCGTCCTTCTTTAAACAATTTAGCCCACTTGTAGACATTTTTTGGCTGAAACATGTAGCACCATACACAGTTGACATTCTCCTATGAATATCAACTGGTTTGCACACTTCAGCAACCAAAAACCTGATAGCTGACCGCTATTCAATCCAGGAGAATGCTTCTTGGTCGGCCATCTTTGTTAATCGCAAAAAGTTTTTTTTTAATCTGCAAAAGAAATTAAATCCATGTGAAAAAGAAGTAAAACAAAAAGAAAAAAAAAAGAAAAAGAGTAAGCTTCTATCTGTATTAGAAGTCCTTATACCGAAAAATTAACCTTATTTATTGAATGACTCTCGTATTTATTTATTTTTAAATAATAACGACTGGAAGTTCGAGGAGTTGCCTCGTCCAAATTGAATTTCTACTTTCATAATATCCGTTTACTTTGAACTAGAAGATTTGGATGCAATCAACACAGAAAAATGAAGTAAGTCTATGAAATAGTACAGCCTTTTTATAAAAATGATTTTACCCAGAAACATATTTTAAATTGTAAGAACAAATTTGCCTTTTAAGTCATATATATTTCTTTATCTTTATGTGTTAGCGAGTTTTTGTAAAGCTAAAATAAAATACAATAATTAACTACTTGGAATCAACAATTCATACACGAACAAGATTTCTTGACGAACTAAAGATCGTTAGCATTTCCTTATTTGATGCAAATTTATCAATGTATTCTTAGCAGCAACGTCGACTACTTTTAATTGTTTAAATATTTGTTGTTACTCGATTTATAGCTGAATCATATCTGCCTTGGATATTTAACTCGTAACTATCATATATGTTAATAAGATCAAATCCAGAATTGACGGTGGATAGGGAAATATATCTAAATCTAATTTGGCGGTTATAAATTTATATACATTTTTATATATCAAGAAGTTTCGAAAGAAAAGATGTTTGACAAGTAGGAAAGTTTTTTGAAACGCGCTTCATCATTTAGGACATCGTCGGACGGGTTGTGTTTACGTTGTTCTTACTACACATGCGCACGAACGAGATCAGCTGCGAGTCTCAATATATATATATATATATATATATATATATATATATATATATATATATGTATATATATGTATATGATATATATGATATATATATATATGATATATATATATGATATATATATGATATATATATATATGATATATATATATGATATATATATTATATATATATATATATATATATATATATATATATATATATATATATATGATATATATATATGATATATATATTATATATATATATATATATATATATATATATATATATATATATATATATGTATGTATGTATGTATGTATGTATGTATGTATCCAAATGTAAAAAAAAAACGAAAAGAATATATATTAAAATGTTCATAACATTAATTTAAAAAAGGGTTTAATCCACGAAGAAAAACAATAAATATTTATTCTAAACTGTTACAATGGAATATGCAAAATTACCACGACAAAAATGCATATTTGTTTCGGCGTCCAAAAGACGTCTCCTCATGGAGGTTAACAATGAGGGTAACAAACGATTTTATTTCAAAATAAGTAAATAAAATCGTTTATTATCATCATTGTTAACCGCCTGACAAGACGTCTTTTGGACGTCAAAAAAATATGCATATTCGTCGAGGTACTTTCTATGTTCCATTGTAACAGATTATAATATATATATATATATATATATATATATATATATATATATATATATATATATATATAGGTGAAATGTTTAGAGCCCCCATCTACATCTAATCATTAGTAAGTTTCATGCCTCCTTTGGTTTTAACTCTTATTAAACTAGCATGATGCGGCTATTTAATTCATTAGTGCAAGCTGTCTAATTTTTTTAGAGAGGGGATTACCGGAAATTTCAAATCACTCACTCCTAAGATTATCAGTGAGTCTGATTATTTAAAATAGATAAGTGTTTCAGGAAACTTAATTCATGAATGTGTCAATTATCACTATTATTATTATTATTATTATTATTATTATTATTATTATTATTATTAGTATTATTATTGCCTTTGATATCTGGCGTTTACACATTTTTTTCCGGGTCCCGCCCAGGGACCTAAGGTTAGAAATGGCATCATGACACTTTCCACTGCAAAAAAAATTAAATTAAATTAAAAAAAATAATTACATAGATAAAGCCCTTCGTAAAGTGTGGGCTGTACTTGTCAGAACAATTTTTCGAATCTCTTTGAGGCATGGATTTCCATGGATCCCTTCAATTAGTCTACTGGAATCTTTTCCAACCAATCCTAAGGTTCCAACAACAGGGATTGTTGATGTTCCCATGTGCCACATTTTTGAGATTTCTATTTCAAGGTCCTTGTATTTTGAAAATTTTTCGAATATCTTCAAAGATACATTGCAGTCTGCAGGGACTGCCATATCAATAATGAGACACTTATTTTGTTTGTGGTCTTTAATAACAATGTCTGGGCGGTTGGCTTTGATTGTTCTGTCAGTGTGTATTGTGTAGTCCCATAGAATTGTAACAGGTCCTATCTCCGTAACCGCGTCAGGGTGGTGTTCGTACCAGTTTCTTTCAGTTTCCTTCCCAAAGGAGTTGCAAATTTTCCAGTGCAGATATTGGCCCACTCTATCATGCCGGGTTTTATATTCAGTGGGTGCCAATATCGTGCAACCTGACACAAGATGATCAATGATTTCTGGATATTTATCACAGAATCTGCATTTTGGGCTAACAGTGTATTTTAGTATATGTGCTTGATAATTCCTAGTTAACAAGCATTGGTCTTGTGCAGCAATGATAAAACCTTCAGTTTCAGCTTTCAACCCTGCACTACGTAGCCACTGATGGGTGCGGTTATTATTATTATTATTATTATTATTATTATTATTATTACTATTATTATTATTGAATAACACGTCAGGAAGAGAAAACCCCTCTGACTCGAAGTGCTTTGTTAAATTAGTGTTGAAAAAGCACGCAAACTTCAATTTTAAATGAATTCTTCGAAAGTATGATTTTTCCCTAAACCATGCAGACACAAATACAGATACACATGTTTGTGAAATCTTGATAGTATACTTAATAAATCTAAATATTGTTGCATTTCCGCATTTAAATATACAAAGTTTTATATGTTTTTTTTGTATTTAGCTTTTTCTAGCTTAATTTACTTACAACTTCTCGAGAATTTTAATGTTTCATATAGTTCTGTATTGATATCTTCATGTTTTATAGCCATTTTTATTTTATAATTGGTTAATGGATATATTCCGATACTGTCCTCGGCCATCTTGTATAGCCCTTTTCTTATGCATTCCTATTCTTCATAGATTTTATCCGTTGTCATATTTTTTCATTTTAAATTTCATTTTTTTTTTGTCGGAGAGGTGGGTACTTACTTTACAGTTTTCCGTCGAATATTCTCGAAATCATATTCCAAAAGATTCCTTCTTCGTTAGGAATGTGTTTATATTTATCGAGATTGTTCCTCTCATTCATATTTTCAAATTATGATTGACGAAAAATGTTATCTTTGTTTACAATGACAGGATCTGATCTCCTGGTCTGAAATCGTATTTCTGTACATACGGCTTCATTCCCTTCTATGCAGTTAAAATCACATTCATATGCTCTTGGAACTTTAAGAATTCTTAAGATTTCACACTCATATGATGTTTGAGCCGTTTACTGAAAAATCAAACAATGGCACAACTTGTGTTGATTAAATCTATTGCAGAGGTACTTTACTGACTTTGATGCTGATCGATTTAAGGTTACTGAAATCGATCCTAGTCGATTGTATTTTATTTTAAAGTTTATTTTAAAATTATGACAATATGCGAGTACTTTCAATATTCTGTCTATAATTCACTATGTTGTCGCATGTCAGAAAGAATAAATACTTCTTAAATAATTAAAGGAACAGATGAAAGAAATATTTGCAATAAATTAACAGGTTTTTTTCTATATGATATCCCATTTTTAGTGTAACTAGAATAATGTTCATTTATTGGCGTCGAGGTATATAGAAAAGAAAGGAAATGAAATGAAAAGAGAAAAACATAAAAGAAAACACTCCCCCCCAACAGTTTATGCTGAAGGGGCAAAAACAACTTCATTAGCATAAATAATATCAATAATAATAATCATTTTAATTATAATAAATAAGAAGAATACATTTGGAAGAAGAGTGTCGAGTGGGCTCCTGAAGTGGTACGAGCATTGATCACCATGAGTAGCTGAGAACGAACAAGTGAAATTCATGTGGGATACTAAAGATTTGACAGACAAGCGCTTGACACAAAAAAAGTAAGAAATGCTTCATGATAGACGTTGCAGTAGCTTGTGAGGGTAGAGCTGGCCAAAATACAGTGGGGTACCAAAACCTCGCAAGGAATATAAGAGACATATACCAAGCATTTTGTGTTTGGCGAACTCGGGTATATTTTTAAGAATCTTTCTGCCTTGTAACACAAAATTGGGAATCCTGGCCTTATTGGGAGTCTGCAAGTGGCAGAACGGCTTGGAACAGCTCATATTCTAAGGAAAGTTTCGTGTATATGTGCTGCGTGTAGGAGATGAGATATGACTTTAATCACATGACATGAAAGGATATCAAATCAAAATAATAATAATAATAATAATAATAATAATAATAATAATAATAATAATAATAATAATAATAGCATTAAGACTCGGTTACGGAGATAGGGCCTGTAACTAGTTTATGGGACTTCACAATACACACAGACTGAACAATGAAATCTAACCGCCCAGACATCGTTATGAGGAACCGCAAGCCAAAACATTGCCTCCTTATTGATAACCAAGCAGTTGGTTATAACTACAGTCTTGTCAGGTTGAAACACCTATTCCGTACAATCACCGAAGAGAAGCAACATAAATCCTGGTCTATACTTAGATGGGTGACTAATTGGGAATACCAGGTGCTGTAAGCATGGATGTACGGGTGGTGTAATGTATAATAGGTCGGAATTGTTGAGAAAGGTGTTCCAAGTCCCTATATGTTCTTTCTATTCATTGAATCGCAAATACCCTTGCGAAAGGTATGAATCCTCCTCTTCTCCCTCCCAGCTATGGGTTAACTAGTAAGACTTGTATCACTAAACCTTTATTATCTTCCCCATAAAACTTCTTACAATCTAAAAATATTTTATGGATTTAAACAACCTGCAATGTGTAGAGAAGCTGTCAAAAACGAATCAATCAATAAATAAATCTTCGAAGGACTGACATACTGGGAGATATTGTTCATGCGCCCGAATATTTGAAAGGTTATGTGATGCATTTGTCATAAACGATTAGCAAACTTATACGACTATTAGCAAACTAGAGACACACACAGATAAACACAAATACGTACAGACACTTGCGAATATACATTATCATCTGATCACACTAGAATCTACTAGAATTTCAAGTCAGTCACATACAATGTAGAATTTTTATACGCGAACATACATAAATTAATATTTAGAGTTTTCCAGTTAGGCTTGAAATCCGTTAATTTCTTGGAACTTCGTATGGACGCGTCGTTTCTTCTTAAAGTCGAAACGCCATAAATTATACTAACGTTTGTCTAACAAGTCGAATGCACGTAAATCATGCTTAACCAATGAAAATCAAACAATATAAAAGTAAAAATACCAAAATGTATTTCTTATGTTTTTTATATCTCATTCTCTGATGAAGTTTTAATAAAAGTGAAACATGTTAGATCGATAAACGGTTCCTATTTGTTCTTTATCTAATTACAACTAGTACCATATATATTTTCACATGAAATCAATAACCATTAGAAAAACCGAGAATCGTTATATATTTAACATCACGAATTGATCACACAAGACTCTACTCGAATTACAAATCAATCATATGTTTGTCTACAAACAAATCAGGCATGATGATTTTATGTGAAAAAGTGGATCTGTCGCTTGAAACTGAACAAATTTTCCCAGACGAACAAAGGGGATTCCAGAAAGATTCTTACACCTAAAAGCTCACTTCCTGATTAACGAAAGAATGGTGGAAAGACTGCTGTTCAACAACGTATAGGATGTAGAGGCTATAAAAAAACCCTTTTGATACGTCCCGGAATAATTGAATAATAAGGCCAAACGAATAATCGAAAAACATCAATGAGAATCATGGAGTACTACTTTCAGTCTCAGTTGCCTTAACGACAAAACTAAGTGTGAAAAATTACAGATAAGCAATGGAATATTTCAATGAAAATTTCAATTATTCTTCTATATTGGTTCCACACTTCTCCCAAATAAATTACTTAACACAGTTTATAGATTATAGGTTTGTTCTATGCGAATTCTTCTTCTAAAAATGATAATTTCCGTATGTCAAAAGCGAATCTCGCTGAGACCAATGCGATAAGGCAACTTTCAAAAGAGAGGAATTGGTACAGAAAACGCATAAAAATTGATTTTTGAACTGGATCATAAAAGTGAAAAATATATTTGAACCAATTAAAGGTTCACGGATGTTGCAATTAAAAACATATCAGAAACGATTGTTTTATACGAGATAAAACAGCAAAATATAACTGAAGTAAACACATAAGATGAGTTTGAAGTTATTAATCTGAAGCAAAATGATTGTAATGTAGTAAAAGGTGAAAATATTAATAAAAGAGACGAAATTCCCAAACAAAATACCAAAAACGGGAGACCAATCAACTTGAAAATCCGTACATGTCCGAACAAAAAAATATAAGATGATAACTAAATCAGATTCTAGGAAGAGTCAATGTAACCGGAGATCATACCAAAAAGAATAGTTTATTGTGATCCAAGTTGTATAATTTTGTGTTAAATTGGTCCCACAGATACTTTTACAAAAAGTGTAAGATTGCAAAATGGAAGTATATGAAGAAACTGTTGAAACACTAGGAACTTGACTGTAACAATTTTCTGGAAAATATTCATTATCGATCATGAGATTTAATTTCACTATTCAAAGCGGCAATGATAAAAACTCATCAAGGACTGGCGACATCTGAATTTTCGTGAGAGAAATAGATCGAGGCATATCCGTCAGCAGTGAAAGTTCAATACAATGGCTGGACTACCAATAAGTTATTAACACCTCCAAATACATAATGTTACTTATTCTTAAAATCCTGAAAAGGTGTGGAAGATCATGGATCTTCAAAATATACGAGATAAAATGTCTAATCAAAAAGCAGATATAAATCGTCTGTTACTACCGAGTACAACCAAATGAAAGGCCTGTCTCATCTAAGGCACACGTGTAAATAACCATAGAATTATAAAAATGAACAAATGAATGAGTGTTATAGCAGGAAATTACTAAACAACTATGTTTAATTAAAGGAAGCCGCAATTGCAAAAACGATCTGAAGGAAAATGATTATAATGCAATAGAAGTTGAAAATATCAATAAAAGAGATGAAATGATCAAACAAAATACCAAACACGGGAGTCTAATCAACTTGAAAGTCCTTACATGTCCGATCAAAAAAATATGGATGAAAAAACTAACTCATCAATAGATGCGAAGGTATAATTTGAAAGCAAAAAGAGTTAACTATATCTGATTTGGCATGAATTTTAAGGAATGAAAGAGAATATGCTGTCAATATATTTTGTTCTCAGTATTGACCGGTAGATTATGTAGCTTCAATTCTCTTCTTCATCTGTGATGACATTGTCCTACATTTAATGGCGTTTAGATTAATTGGTTTGTTTTTTTACCGATTATCAACACTTTGCAGATGATTTAAAGCCAGAAAATTGTTTTAGATTCAAATAATTTTTTGGAGTTAATAATGATTTACTGATAGAAATCCTACTAATTATCCCATAGCTGGGGGATGAGAAGAGAAGGATTCATAATTTTCGCAAGGTTATTTGCACGGAAGTACTGACCAGGGTCGACGTTGCTTATTTTACGTGATCGTACGAGAACCGGCGTTTCAATATGACATGGCCGTAAACTACACTACCGTAAAGACAATTAAATATCATATTGCAGTTCAGCACTATTTTTGTTTCTAACTATATTTTCCACTTCTTAGTATATTACTTAGTTTCTGGAAAACATCTTTTGCTAATAATAATGGCTTTTGGATTTCGCCGTCATATGTCTTATTCAGATAGTTTACTTTATGTACTAGATTTTGATTTGTCTTGTTTACACTTCACAACTGGGGTTATCACATTTTCTGATCGCCGTAGATTATTTTTTTACAGCTAAAAATGAATTAGGGGAGATAAAAACAAACCTTACTAAGAGCTACAAAGGACTGGAAGTTGAGGAGAGCTATTATCACCTACGTTCTGCAGGGACAAGTCACATAGAAATTCGTTCTATTGAACATCTACATGACTGGTATACCAAAGTTCCCAGTTAGGCAATTGTTTCATTTCAAGATATAGTCACATTACAGGAAAATAGTATTAGAAAGAACCACCAACCTTTCTACAAGTGTGAGCCTTACGTTTCTCTGGTTGTTCAGCTACGAAACCCGAACGCAAAATGCAGACAAATTCAAAGTATGTTATGCATTCACGGCGGTACCATCATTTCAGCGAATGATTTTGATAAACTCCACAGTTGTGTAAATAAAAGCTACAAGAATGTGGTATTTAATCCCAATCAGTATTCCAGATGTTGTCGGAGAGTTAAAAAAAAAAATATATATATATATATATTAATAATAATAATAATAATAATAATAATAATAATAATAATAATAATAATAATAATAAAAAAAGGCAGTCGCACGAACGAAGAAACTCCCAGGAATTATTAGAAATAGAAAAGAAATGTGATAATAAATACAATTCACTTATGAAAAAAAACTATTTTAAAATCTTCCTATGAAAAACATTCATTTATATATGGGGAAATACTTTTTTAAATGAGTATCTGAGTAAATCATAAGAAATAATAATAACAAAAACAACAATAATAATAATAATAATAATAATAATAATAATAATCCTACAGACATAACAAAGTAGTGACCGATGTGCACTGGAAGATATGCAAGAAGCACAAAATCGAAACCACTGAGAGATGGTATGAGCATAAACCAGACACATTTGCCCAAAATAACGATGTAATTATCCTCGAGGACATGCCAATGCAAGCTGGCATGGAAATAAAAGCCAACAGACCTTATATTATCATAAATGACAAGAAATCCCGGATGTGAATGCTTATTGACATAGCAGTACCATCTAAGAGAAACAACGCCATAAAAATTATCGAAAAAGTGTCCAAATACAAGGACCTGGAGATCGACATTAACATGATGTGGGGGAATGAAGACTGAGACTGTACCAGTAGTAATCGTATCTCTGTGACTCGTGAGAACACGAATGGCCAATTTTACTAACAGTCTCCCAGGTATCATCAACGTACAAGTTGCCCAGAAAATCGTCCTAATACGAACGTCCCATCTACTAAGAAAAGTGCTATCAATTAAATCTCAGTTTTCCTATAGGGCCTAAATACCACTGGCTTTACAGGAAACAAATCAGGAAGCATAAGATACGCAAATAATAATAATGTTACAGACATATGACGTGCAACAATTTTATCGGTCTTTACAAAACTCACAAATATAACATTGAAAGCCAATCGTCAAAGACCATAAAAACAGAATGATCTTTCTAATGAGTATGGCAGTTCTTGTAAACTGTAATGTATCTTTGAGGATCTTCAAAAAGCTATCAAAATACAAAGATCTTGAAATGGAAATCTTAAAAATGGGGCACATGAGAACCTCAATAATTTCAGTTTTTATTGGAGCTATCGGTTTGATTAGAAAATGTGCGAAGGGATCCTCGCTAGCCCATGCCTTAAAGAAAATAAAATGGTCTAACACGTACCTCTCGCATCTTACTCTGGGCTTGATGTATTGATCTCAATGTAGTATGAGTGTGAATTAAGTTTCTTAGATTTCGATTTTTATTTATTTTTAAAAATTGCTCAGTGAAAATAATAATAATAACAATAATAACAATAATAATTTCATATCACATATGAAGGTATCACATATCTCCGGCCGAAACGGGTGAAACAGACGATCCAAAAAATTATTGTCCACCATATATATATTGATCGCGTGTGTCCTGACAAAATTTACTTACACTTTTCTCGATGAAAATAACGTTCTTCCCTTGGAACAAATGTATGTCTAAGAGTTTCCTATGCTTGCAAAGATCAATTACTAATAAATAAAATGATCCAAGAAAATTGCAGTAAAAAAGATAGAAATCTCAGCAGAGTTTCGATAGATTAACGTAAAGAGTTTAATCCCGTAACACACTCTTGAATCCTTAAGGCTTCGGAGATGTACGAAGTCTCCAGGCTGATAGAAAATTTCCTTAAATATAGAATGGAACTGTGGAAAACCACATTATACCGAAATCATACCAAAGGTACTGCCACTTCTAATTGTTTGAATATCCGACGAGGAAACTTTCAAGGTGACTCCCTGTCGACCCTTCTATACTGTCTGACTTTAAACCCCTTTTCGCATGAACGAAACATGTACAATTTAAATAATAAAATAGACAGCAATATATTTTACTGTGGAAATTAAATACCAATATGGGTCTGGGAAATCCTGCTGAATATTATGCACATAGACTAAAGATTGCTAATAAATCATTTGATTTCATATGGAACATACAGAAATTATGTGTAAGGTTTCGTGTACTTTCCAACATATTGGCTCATTTTCAGGGAAAGAAAGGAGATTATCCAGTGTTTATTAATAATCCGGTGCTTGAAATTAACCTGATTTCCCATCCTAAGGGGATGAAACAAAATTTGACAACACGCGACTACAAATGACCTTATTTTAAGCGCCTAGATTAAAATACATTATATTGATGATTGGTTGCCATCTTTTGATCTGAAAATCCTTCAAAATGTTTTTTTATTTTGCAGTTGAATTAGCAGAATTCAGTTGTATTATCGACGATAAACTGACGGTAAATGATTCCATAAAGAAGCACCTGTCGTTGTAAGAGAAAAAAATTGGTGCGTGTGGTATTATGAGAAATATTGTGCTACCATCTATATACGCCGATTTAATTTACTTAACTAAGTGACAGTTTCCAATGGGAGATAACTGTTGTAAAACAACGTTTGATAAAGTAGTTATTTGGGGAAACTTAATATCAGTAACGTAGAATTTTGATGCTTTTTCGTATATGATTATTCTTAATCGATTTTACTTTCTGCAGCAGTTATATTGATTTGGACAATATGTTCATATATATATATATATATATATATATATATATATATATATATATATATATATATATATACATATTCGATGTGATGAGAACGAAAGTAATATATAAATTCTAACGTTCACAGCATTAATCTAAATCCAAAACAGGGCCCGAGACCGATAGTAGAACGAAAATTATAATAAATAAATAAATAAATATATATATATATGTATATGTATATATGTATATATATATAAGTTTATATATATGTATATATGTATATGTATATATGTTTATATATATATATATGTGTGTGTGTGTGTGTGTTTTTGTGTGTGTATGTGTGTGTGTGTGTGTGCATGTATGTCATTCGTAGACATTACTGTTTCGCTGTATCACAGCTCTTCAGTGCTACTAGACAACCGAATGCCTCAAGCCAGGATTGACGCATAACCGGTTTCTACCACTGAGTTATCTTCATTCGACGTATTGTTTTTACAAATGTAAACATATGTGTGTGTGTGTGTGAGAGAGAGAGAGACAGAGACAGAGAGACAGAGAGAATTTTCATAATGTATATCTTGTTTACATCATGGAAATTGCATTGTAAAAAGGACGGTAAAATTTCTCGGCCAGACCAATAAGTTAATCCCACGAAAACTGATGTATGATGATTTGCCAAGATTTTGGAAAGTCGGTTGGACCGAGTGTTTCACACAGGTTTCTGATAGAATTTCGTTCGAATCTTGTAGAAATTTATTTGTTTTTATTTCATTTAAATCGCATTAAGTTAAAGTCGTAATATAATAGAAATCCACGTCGAAATTTATTTAAATGTCAAGATTTTTTCATTGAGTTTACATTACGTTAATTAAGTTAATCCTAGTCATATTGAGTGGCACAATTACGGCTATAATTCTTTAAAAGCTCACATCAAAAATACATTCATCTTACAAATAGTGGATTCGCCCAGTTGTTCCACACTCACACACATACATGCGAGTGAAGTTCTCATTAACGACAGCAGAAGTTAAAATACTTTTTAGCATGTTAGGCCCAGAGTAATATTTAAGTGGTGCTGTTCTGCCCTAATATTCTGCTCAAAATTTAAAGCAATATGACAGTTCTGGCAGCTGAATTCATATATTTTCCAAATATGTTTGTTTTCCTTTTTGTGAAATATAAGACTAACTCTCACCAGATAGATAGATAGATAGATAGATAGATAGATAGATAGATAGATAGATAGATAGATAGATAGATAGATAGATAGTTAGATATGAACAGACTGGAGCGAGCTAGGTTGCTAACTAGATAGCTAGCTAGATAGATAGATAGATAAATAGATAGGAACAGACTAGAAATAGACAGATAGATATGAACACACTCTGACATAGATAGATAGATAGATAGATAGATAGATAGATAGATAAATAAAATACTATTTAGATGCCATAAAGATTAATTAACTGGTGCTAGATATCGTTTCGTACAGACAGACGATGACCAACTATCTCTCATCAGTGTTTTGAGTAAAAGTTTCCATTCGTAATTCTGTGAAGCTTATCAAACACGAGCGACACGGATTCTGGCTGGACAGTAATTCGTCCAAATCTCTGTGATCCTTCCAACCAAAATTTGAGTTCTAACCATTAATATGCATTTAATGGTTTGGTCTATGTTTAACTTTCATGCACCACTCTCAAAAAAAAATAAAAAATAAAAAAGTGAATGTTATTCCCTTATCACTGCTATTACTATAGACTCTCTCGGCAATGTTCCTTGTTTTAAAAATGGACGATTAGAATTTTAATAAAATCCGAAAATATGAAAGTAAATTTATATATCTTCTTTTTTTTGTGGGGGGGATTGACAAAAAAGATGTTAAAATCTATTTAATTATTAGATTGCTTATTTATACGAATAATTTTATATTTACAAGATTATAAAAATATATGAATCAATTATAATGGAATAATTATTATTTACCATTTTATAAATAATTACAAGTTATCAAAATATGCAAAATGATTACAATGTAGTATTTATTATTTACTATTTTATAAAGAACTATGAAAACAAGTTTTTATTGAAAATTTTATAAAAACAAATGAACTATCGAACTAGAAAATTTAAATAATCATAAGATTTTCCTGGAAATAAATCATTTTTTTCTCAGATTATTTGTTATCTCAGATTAAATCTTGTTTTAATTTGCAATTTTTATAATTGAACAAAGAAACTTATTTTCATATTTGTTTCGTCATAAGCATGTTTGGAAAAGTTATAAATCGCTCACCCCACCAGATATGGGTTAAATAATGGACTTTTAACTGGAAAATCATTATTACTCTTAAAAAGAATGATAATGCAATATATTAAAAAAAAATATTCTTACAATTCAAAAATATTTTACGGTTTTAAATAACTCACAAACGCCTAAAAAGCCGTAAAAAACAAAACAAAAAAAAAACGAAAAATCAATCGTTCTCTTAAAGTAGGATCATGAACTTCTTTTTAAATATGATAAGATGATAACTAAATCAGATTCTAGGAAGAGTCAATGTAACCGGAGATCATACCGAAATGAATAGTTTATTGGGATCCAAGAAAGTTAAAGTTGTATAATTTTGTGTTAAATTGGTCCCACAGATACTTTTACAAGAAGTGTAAGACTTCAAAATGGAAGTATATGAGGAGCTGTTGAAACACTATGAACTTAACTGTAACAATTTTCTGGAAAATATTCATCATCGATCATGAGATTTAATTTCACTATTCAAAGCGGCAATGATAAAAACTCATCAAGGACTGGCGACATTTGAGTTTGCGTGAGAGAAATAGATCGAGGCATATCCGTCAGCAGTGAAAGTTCAATACAATGGCTTGACTACAAAGAACCCGGAAAAACTATCAACTGTGATTGTTATATAGTGAACCTGACTAAAGATAAAGCCTGAATTTCCAGATTCAAACCGGAGGTGAGAACATTTCGCCTGAAACTTTATTATGCTATGCCTCACACTAGCCCGTAGCCCGTGAATAATATTTCCAAATTTGGCTGGAATGTCCTACCACAAACACCTGAGAGCACGGATTTAGCGACTGTAGACTTTCCCCCCTGTTTGAGCCGATGAAAGATGAACTACAAAAACAAGATTTCCCTAAAAACTTCGCCGCATTCGTTGCTGTGAAAAATTGGGTCACTGCCGTTGATAAAGTTTTTCAGGAGTGTCGTATACAGACACTTTTTCATTGCTGTCGAAAGTGCATATATCCAGTGACTATGCGACCATATCGTAAAGACGCGCACAATTCAACTCCCTATATCTCTTGAGGTTTTTATGGAAATAAATAAGAGTCTTTACTTTCGGCCTGTCACACGTTATTTTACATATTTAGAGCCTGATCTGAGATTTTGACAGCTGCGTATTGCTCTCTGGTAACTGTTCAAACCGACTTGAAACCAAACATTTCGAATGTAGATTCTTATTATGTCCTCTCACTTGGAAATATTTACACAGTATAATGTTAAGAAGACATATTAACCTTTCAACAGAATTTTGGAATTTTTAGCAGTATGCCTCATATTTTCGAGAATTAAATATACTGTCAGTATATTAATAATAGTTTTCAGTTCACCAACTATTTCTTTTCCTTACCAAGGTTTATACTTCATGGACGTTCAGAATGAGTTCGCTGAACTATTATAACTATTAAAGAAATGCAAAATATTTCACTCATTTAAACAACGTAAATCTGAGTACGTTCGTCAAAACTGCTTATTATCGCAATGCAAGGTCGTCTTTACGATCTACAACCATTATGCTTAGAATACATATCCGACAAGACTAGAATTCACATTCATAATTCTGGGACCCTACGCATGATATTATTGTATAAGTATAGTTATGATAGCTAAAAGGTAGACGTTGTTAAAATTTAATCATTTTTTAAATCATATCACCTCCAAGCAAAACAATAAAGCCACTAAAACGCAATGGTTTACTGAGTGTTAGAGAATATGAGAATAAGAAAACATATTATTAAAGAAAGAGAACAATAAAGAAGATGAATTAAGAAGACAGAAAGTAACAATTGATATTACATTTAAATTTTTGAAGATTAAATTTGACTGGAAAGCAAGAGTTCCATAAGTGAGGAGTGTGAGAGACGATAATGTTAGCATTGAACTTACGGTTGCATCTTGCAGTTCCAGCTGTAAAATGATGAGACCTAGGTGCCAATCTAGTACTGCGCTTAAATTTGTAAACATGTGGTACGAAATGGGAAAGCTCATCAGAACAAATAGCATGAAAATTACTGGGTAGCTACGTTATGCCGGAGGGAAAAATAACTGAAGCCAAGATGCCATGTTTGGACCGATAATATTGCCGATTCTTCTTAAGTTTTACCCTCTTTCTTATCGGATTAGCATTCCAGGCTGTTTACAACTAGCAGAAAAAGTAGTAGTTTTATTTTTTGGACTAAATTATTGCCATTATTAATTTTTTTTTTACTAATTTTTGATTCATTTTAATTCTATACTTTTTAACTCTCCTTTATATTTTTTGATGATCCTATATTCAGAAGCAATGATCGAAAATACAATAACATCCATGATTTGTTGATGGTTTGGAAAGCCGTTAGCGATGCCCATACATTAATAAAATATAACTCAATATATTTGCATTCACGGTTATTTTCTTAAAATAGAACAAGGATCTTACTGTCAAAAGAGACAAAATTAAGATGCCGTTTAAGATACTAATGCTATTTTAAATAAGTCTCCTTATCCTGGGTATGACGATAAACTACATCTTTCAGCAAAGCCTTTGAGTGGGAGGTTTTGAGGAGCGTGGAACGATCTCTTAATTGCTGAGGTCCACCTTGACCCGGGGTGGTAGCACCTGCTAGGGCCTCATTCTTGAGCAATTAGTGAACCCCTAAACTGGTGTCAAACATTATGTACGTATAAAAATACATTTTTGTAGGAAGAGTACTAGCAATAAATTTTCATAGTTAAAAAAATTACCAGCAACACATTTTTGGAAAAAGGAAGAAAAAAATTACCAGCAAGACATTGTTTTAAAAAAAATACCATAACCTCCAAGAAAATTAAAGTTCGGCAGTAAATCACCCATATGCCGTTAGATAAACCAAACCAAACATAAATCTCCTACCGCTACCCGATTATTTTTCTAGGTGACGTATCCCTTCATGGCGTAAGGGAAAATGGCTAGTCACAAAATCCTTTCTTTGTGGCTCTCAGTAAATTTTGTCTTTTTGCTATTTCTCTCGATCTCTGTTCTCCCAACCATTCACAGAAGCTCGTCAGTTAGTTTATGCACTGTTATCTTCTATGCTTCTAGTCTTCAACAGGTCTAGTGAGTGTCAAATTTTATTAGCCGTCTTTCTTCATTATGTATTCTAGAAATTTCAGTTTTTAATTTTTAGTGCGAAGAGTCCTTTTTTTGTTTCCATTTTCTAAAATTTCGACGTTTCCTATCTGTTCATCCCTTAGAATTCTCAGCATCCTTCTGTAGAAGCACATTTTTGTGGCCTCAAGTGTTTTCTTTATCTGTAATTAGACCGTCCAGCATTCACTGCCAATTCTCGATTATGACATGGATATTTGGTTATTTGATAGAAATTAGAAAAGCTAGTAAGTTTTCCGTGAATAGATTTTCTAAAAGTTTGGAAGGTTACAAAATAAAACGTGGATAATGGTAGACATAAACAGCGGAGGAGAAAGTGATATATCAAAAACAACAACAACAACACATAGCGAGAGAAAAGGCAGAGTAACGTGAAGATAAAATATGTATAAAATAAGATGACGTGTATTTACGAATGAAGTGCCCCACCCAGAACTTACAAATGGAATGAACATGACGTTAATGAAAACAAGACCTCTTCACATCATGAAAATCCTGTATAAAACAAACAATCAAACGTTTTCACAAAAACTTATGGATTTATGAAACTTTTAACCACTTCAATCCGGGTTATTTTCATAGTTTTTTAAAACTTTAATTTCTCCTTGCATATTATAGAAGTTTAATGTTACTTTTAACCCTTGCGCCTCTTCTATACTATCAAAATCATGATTTGTTGGTACACTGAGAACATATCCCATCAGACGACGCAGCATAATAATTATTTCCACAGCTTCCTTTTAAGAACTTTTATGAATTGTAAGGCGATTCATAACTTTCAAACATCGCGATTTTACTCAGAAGTATATGATGGATGACATGTGTGAAGCTATTTTAAATGCCAGTATTTCTTTGACTACGGGTTGCTGAAATGAGTTTGATCAGTGGTATCAACATTTTGAAAATATTTATAAAGTTCCCGAAAAGATCTAAAAATAAAATTGTACTATTTGTAGTATAGCGTCAGCAGTTGTAGTCGCTGTCAATGATGTCAAAACGAAGAGATATCTCATCAAACATTTCGTGCGATAAATGTCGACTTCAAGTGGTAAACTACTTTCTTTGGGGTGTTTGTCGAACTCTGTTACACAACGATTAACCAAATAATGAACTATTAATGTAACAATTTGTTTATTGTCTATGCTAGCTCTTGGGGAAATGAGGGGATATAATAAGGTAACATATATTCTGCATATTTTGCAAACACTTCTTGAAAATAGTTTTCAAAATGATGGCTTTTTTCTTTGTCCGAACAGTCATTTGGCCCCATAGGAAACAGAAATTAATCTGTACGAAAACGTAACTTAAATTTAGTTAAGTGTAACAGAATAGAAATGGGGAAGAATTAGAATGAGGAGGACTATGGAAGTCAGTAATGACATTTCTGGCTTTAAAATGGAACTCAAAAAATGACAATTGTAGTCACTTAGATATCAGAGGAATTCATTTAACTCTGTATAGATATTAACGACGTATTTATAAAGTCAAGCTATACTCATAATCGAACAATGTTGAATAAATTACATCACTGATAGAAATTACAATACAATTGTTGAAGTTGATTTCTATAAGCTCATCACTCAAATATTTCTCTCTATAACTTGAAATAATTTGACATCATCAATGATTTCACTATCATTTTTTTTCCATTTTATTTCATTTATGTCTAAAATTATTCATCTGTATATCAACTTTTGCATCAAGGTGTGTTACGGAATTCTTTTTTCTCCGAGACGTGGAGGGGGTGCTCCCAATTTGTCACTGAACCCGCTTTTCCCGAAAAACCGTGCTGTTCGATAAATGTGACTCACCTGATATTTTTACTTAAAAATTTTTTCGCCTGTTGTTTTAGGGGTCAAACTAATTTTTAATTTTACTAATATAAAGACCCCTTCACGACCACCCAGTAAAAAAGTTTACTCACCCTAAGGTATTCTATCGATAATTATAATTTTGGATATAAATGAGATTTAGGGAAAAACTCTGTGCAAAAAAAGTGACTCACTTATTTCCTGCATATAGTAATCAATAGAAACATAACCGAACAGCTTAAAATAAAGAACAATAGAGGTATAATTTATTTATAATAGGTAATATTACCTATTAAAATATTAAAAATATTTAATAATCTATAGGTCCTCCTTTATTTTGAATAACCTTTTCAACCCTTTTTGGCATTGACATGATTATGTTCTGGCAAATCTCATCTCCAAGCATTGAATTCCATTCGGATATGAAATTGACAATCAAATCCTCTTTGTTGCTCAACTGCTTTCTCGAGAGCTTGTACTTTATAATGCTCCATAAGTTTTCTATGGGATTGAGGTCAGGAGATTGGGGCGGCCATGTAATAACACTCACCTGCTTCTCATCAAAGTATTCCTACATCAATTTTGATTTGTGACAGGGAGTATTATCCTGCATAAAAATGAGCTTGCTGGAGTCGATTTGCACCCTTTCAGCAGAAGGGAGCAGACAAGACTCTAAAATTCTCTTGTACTGCTCACTCCTGAGGGTCTTTTCAGTAGGTTTTAAGAAACCAATTCCATAAAAAGAAAAACATCCCCAGAACATTATACTGAACGGATGCTTGACAGTACTTACTACTAAATTCAAAGAGCTTTCAAAGCTTCTTCTTCGGATTTTAGATCTCTTATCCTTTGAATTTAGCTGATCTTTCGTTTCATCGGAGAAGAGAACATTTAGTAAAAAAAAATCAGGTGAGTCACTTTTATCGAACAACACTCTATATATTGACTAATTAAAAACTGGTTGTTTTTAATAAATTTATTGACCTTTGCGAATATATTTTCCGTTTGTATACCAGTGAGCCTACGAAATAAAATGTATTATCACATTGCTATAAAAATGTAATCGTAATAGACTAGCATAGAAAAATGTAACCACAGCGATGTGGTAACAAAGGAAATCAATAGCGTACTTGGCTATTGACTGAGATCATATGCCTTCTTATGGTTCCGCGAGGAAAATATACTTCACATTTATTGTTTTTCTACGCCTCTTGAAGCTAACAAGAATATTATTTTTGTATTAATGTTTCTTTCCATTATGACGAGGTTTGTGCCTGGGTAATTTGACAGAAAGAAATCAGCGCTCATTAATAGTTATTTACTTACATTAGTCTGGCACAAGTTAATAGTATAGGAGCCTCAAGTGAAAATATTATGTGCTTGAGAACTGTTAAAGGAGAAATAATACCTAACCGATTGTGTATGCTTATGAATAACAAATAGACAGGATTTTATCAACAAGAGACCGTGAACATTTTATTTTCAGTTAAAACTTTATTGATTCCTGCCCAGACAGGTATAGATTGTCCAAAGATATATTGTCAAAGTTTGTGGAATAACACGCAGCTCTGAAAAAGAGTGAAAGGTAGAAACATCATAATTAGGTTTCCTTTGTTACTGCATAATAAATCCTCTCTCCATTTTTTTCTTTATATAATTTAGATCAGGGCTACAGGAATGTAGGGCGCCCATGGCTAAGATACAAAGACAAGCTGAAGAGCATCTTGTCAGCTGTCAATATACCTCATAACACCCTCGAGCGTTTAGCCTTGGAGCGAGTAGAATGGAGAACAACGTGTTTTACTGGACTCAGCAGTTTTCAATCTGCTTGTCTAAATCTTCAAGAAGCGAGAGCAAGATCTAAAAGGTCAGCCAATCTAACAGTGATCTTATCCGACAATCCTCACTCTTGCTCCATATGCGGCCTTCTTTGTAAATCACTAGCGAGTCTCTTACGTGGCACTTAAGATTATCGTACAAAAGTTCATAACTGAATCAATTGTTTAAGTTGTCAGATCCTCATACGTCGAAACCGACGGGAGAGTACATTATATATATATATATATATATATATATATATATATATATATATATATATATATATATATATATATGTATGTATGTATGTATGTATTTAGATTGAGGTACAGCATAATAAAAATATCCAAATGATAGAGAGTGGTTTTCCTGACACAAACTAAAGACATTATACGAAGCTTAGAAACGGCTCATTATCAAACATTGATATGTTTTATATATATATATATATATATATATATATATATATATATATATATATATATATATATATATATATATATATATATATATATCCTTTTAGGTGTATCTGATTAAATAAATAACAAAGTTTATGTTTGCTTATTTGTAGCATAATTCATTCATATTCACGAATTTTCTTCCGTGTATTACAATCAAATGAGGCAATATACGGAAAAATATTCGTGAATATGAAAGGATTATACTAAATATAAAGAGATATGTTTGTAATTTGTTCTATCAGTCATGCCTAAAAGAGAATTTGCTGCCTAAATACACGCACACACACACTTATATATATATATATATATATATATATATATATATATATAATTCTATATCTAATTGCCTAATTCTTATGAATATATTTTCAGATGGCAGTGATGTAATGTACTATCGGGGAAATTAATAGTTTTGAAAATGTTGAGTGGCGATGTTAGTATTAAATGGTAGATTTATTTCGAGTAATATTTAACAGATAGTAAATAGGTAAAGACTAAATAGAGTAGTTAACATAATTTTAGTTATTTATTTCACTTTTTAGATTAGGCCTTGGAATTATTTTAATCGATAGATCACAAAACTGGGATGGAACGTGAAAATAAATAGTACGAGTTAATTTCGTAAATGTATATTAATGTAAACGGGGGATAGATTTTTTGTATATGTGTCCATATATGTGCGTGTGAGTACATTTAGTACATTTATATGTCGATGCGTGAACACACATACATGTATATATTTTTTGTGGAATTTCACTTTATTAAGGGGATAAGGTAATTGTAGACTTAAATATTTATATGATAGCAAGAAAAATGAAAAATATAATTTTTTAGAAACCCTACTATAAGTTGTAAGTTAGACTAATTTTGGGAAAGAATAAGTGCTAGTATTGGATAGATTTGCGTTTGGTACCCGTGTAGATGTAGTTAAATAGTTAGTACAGATATGGGATTAGCAATTAAAACCTATAAGACATTGGATTAAACTATGCAAGAAAGACGCTGACTTACCTCGTTATGGATTCCGGGGTAATAGCTCGAATCCAAACCGGATGAAGTAAAAAGTGTAGAATCAGATTTCTACATATATTCTTTTAAATCTCAAATATGTGCAAGTTAAACACATAGAGGCTCCGAAACAAGTTTAAAACAACTGATGCATTCTGATTGGTTGAAAAATATCAATTATGTATCGTCAAATACTTCCGAAGGTACCGACCCAAATTTTGACCTCGAGTTGACGCAACAAAATGTAAACATTGTCTCGAGCCCCGACGTGACCAAGAAAACTCATAAATACGAAACTTCGACGCGAATTGGTTAATGGGTCCTTAAAATATTCAACTCGTCACAAGAAATCTATGAAACCAATTCCAGGCTAAACGTTAATTACTTAATCTCAGCTTGCGAAAGAACGCTCTCTCCAATAATTTATTTGTTTCACTACAAACACCTCCGGTCAAAGAGCCACACCTCTGTAGAAATCACAGTAAGTCAAGAACAATACTTTTTATTTTAATACAAAAACAGAACTGTTTAATTTTCCTCCAATAACAATTATACTTAAGCATACTTTCTCATATTCATACATACAGATCAGCAACTTCAAATCTTTCAATATTACTTTATTCACACAATCAAGAACTCTAAAGTGTCTTACCAACTTTAGCATATATGTTGTATTTTTTGTGCTGTATAAAAATGTATATTGTTGAACAAATTCTTCTACTTGATTCTTTATCTTGCTATTGTTGTCTTTGTAACATATGATTTAGTAAAAATAATAAAGGGTCAGTTTCATTTGTATTTTAACAAATACAGATTGACTAACCCACTATAAAAGACAACGGTATATATGAGGGGAGCGTAAAAAGCCTTTATTTCATTGGCTGACCTTGACTGGAGTATGTCAATGAGAACGGTCAGACTCCTAGGCATATCTGAATTTTTCTTTGCAATGTCAAGGTGCGGAGCACGACGCTATCAAGGAGGTGGCCTGAAACTTTCGGAGTCAGGTCTGGTTTGTTGTTTGAGTCGATGTGATGCAAAACCCGAAGTCGGCGATCCTGATTTAAATCCAATCGAGGACCTGTGATAAATCTGCAAGGAAAGACTTCGTGAAATGGACATACGAAGTGTTAACATGTGCACTGAGTCATGTTTCATTGGAAAAATACTGGAAATACGTAAATAATAACGGAATTATTCGTTTTGTTTCAATTAATTTTCGCAAGGGTGTATATATATATATATATACTGTGTAACCCGGATATAAGAGAGTTGTCGGGACCAGAGAAGAAGTATCTTATATCCGGGTTTCTCTTATATCCGTGTTTGGTCTATTATATATACATTAACACAGGCTCTAATTTGGGACCAGAGAAAATCTCTCTTATATCCGTGTTTCTCTTATATCCGGGTCTCTTATATCCGGGTTACACTGTATATATATATATATATATATATATATATATATATATATATAATTGAACATAAAAGTGACGGTTGCGCCTAGCATAATACAGCCTGTCGCCTCTGAGTGTTGACTTCTATGTTCACTTTTATATTTATATTGACATAAGCTCTATCTCTGATATTGAGCACTTTATCCCATAAATATAGCACAACTTAAAACTATGTTTCTTCATATATATATATATATATATATATATATATATATATATATTCGGACATTAAAATGAATTAACTTTTTTGAACTCTAAAAAATATATTATTTTATTCAGAAATATTTTTACCGTAATTCTAATTTCAACCTTTTATTTAACATCATTTATGCCTTTAAACTTTAATATAGTTTAATTGATTTCAATTATACGTTCAACATTTTAATTTGTACAAAATCAACTTTTTCAGTTACCAGTGCCGGTAAAACGCGTTCTGATTCAAATGCTTCGCAAATCCGTGATACGACCTATAATTACACGTCGGCAACAGACAAAGGAAATGCTTAACAAGATGACAGAGACTTGTCACTCATTTACTAGTCTTTTTATGTCTCCGTGTTATGATTGCGCCGTAGACGATCGTTCGCCGCCTGTCCGGTATTGTAACTGGTTCAACCAGTTCATCCCTTTACCCACTCGTTAATAATGGAGACATTTATTTCCTCCGGTATTTGGCGAAATACAAAGAAACGAGAAGCAAGTAGACGCACACATAAACATGTGTTCGTGAAAGAATATCATTCGATGGTTAAGGCTACGAATTGATGAAAAAGTCTACATCAGTACACCATAGTAAATTTTACGAGACTTTTAATCACTTTTTTTAAATCTCTTTCTTCACTTGAACTGCCATGTTGTTAAATTTCGGTAAATTAACGACATTAAGGCATTCCCTACTAGCACGTATAGCTTCATTCTACACTAATATTTTTCAACCGCTATGTGCCGAACTATCCTATTTAGTGTGCCGGGAAACATTGAAGAAATCGTAAAGAACACCACGCGTAGGATTCACAATAAATAAGCTGATTAGATAGTTGCATAGAATCATTGAAAAGTACATATTTATGTGTGTATTTTTTTAAAACCAATGTTTTTATTTCATAACGTTTAAATGTTGCTTTAAAAATGTTGTTAGGTGTGCGGTGATATTTTCATTTGATCCTGGGTTTGCCTTTGCTTAAAAAGGTTGAACAGTGAATCCAGATCTTTAGAGATTCTTCATTATGGCCAATTCAGATAAATTAATGTAGGAGAACAGCATAAATCAGCATCTTTATTTTTGCAAATAATTAATCTCGATTAAAAGATATATTTCTTTTTAAATACAGCTCTTCATTAGAAATATATTTCAAAGTCACTCTGCAATTTAAAGCAGTTTAATCACGAATTTAACGCAGGATGTCACAGAGAATGCAACAAAAATATTTTGCAAGATCAGTTTTTATGAAGCCACGAGTCAGTAGACGATCCAATGTCATTTACAATATTTGACAGGAAGCATTAAATCCGTTAATAAAATAAAATGATAAGATGAAGATCAGTCAATAAGTCCTTAGTTTAACACGGAATTAATAACGAAAATGTGATCTGAAACTCACTGTACAATGTTTGATCAATATGTTTATGTGGATCGTAATTTGTGTAGATGCTTACTGCATTGTTTTAAATTCGGAATAGACATTCCTTTGCAATGACTACAAACTCAAGCCGCTCTTATATTTAACCCATATGTTCGAGTATTATGTAAGTGTCAAAATATCCAAGAAAATATAGAATATAATAATAAAAGCCTAGTAAATGACCTTGCTTCGATAGCCAAGGTTAGCAAATGTTAGCTAGGTAGATTTTCCCAAGGAGCTTCTCATAAGTAAATCGGTGTGAAAGTAAGCTATGTGCTCTACTTTATGCCATGTAATCCACTTCTTTCATTTGCGTCTTATTTTGTTGAGGTTTCAAGCGAAACGTAAGCCTATTGAAATTAAGCCGGTTCTCGTGGTTTTATCTGAAAGCTCCTCGTGTGCAGGTCGTTTGATGTCTCTTATCGAAACGCTCGAGTGTTGATTTCTATCCAACATCACTCCCAGAGACTGTGGAAGATTTCAAATAAAGAAACCTAAGTATAGATTACTAGAATTTGTAAGGTCTGTTGCAAGTGACTTCGGATTAGCAGACAGATATTTTATAGTGTTTGGGTCTGTTGCAAGATGATGATTCCATCTTTGGCAGTACTCATATATTAACAAGTCAATAAGAATATTTAACCAGTTTATCTACCGTGCAAGAAAATAAGAAAACTCTGATTGCGACAAGCCAGAGTATTTTATATAAAATAAAATGGTTTCCTCTTTGATGGAGTAAAAACGTGCCAACAAAACTGGGTCGTATAGGTTATGCAGCGTGGTGAGTGCCTTTGAGAAATATCGCGTAGGAATGGTAAATTGCACGAAATAATCTATTTTTTTCGCTTTTTTCATATAGAGAAGACAGATTCTAGATTAAGAAGCTAATATTGATATTTTTTATAATTTTTTTTTTTCGTTAAAGAATTTCGTAAAAGACATCACATTATAGCCATGGCTGTCTGCAGCCGATTTTTCTGAACACCTGGAACTTTCAGTGGGAGTAGGTCAAATAAGATATATTTGGAATATATCTTGGAGGCAGATTTGTTGCATAATAGGTAAAACTCCTCCCCAGCTCGGGTTATTAGGTTATATATCCTGTTTTAGTTATAGTCTAATAAAAAAGAAATACATAAAAAAATAAACTAAACAGAATTAAACATATTTCTTATGAAGTTTTTATTAAACTAGGATACTGTAGCCTCAAGATGTCCTACTTCCAAAGAAAGGGCGAGGGATAATCCTTGGCAGATAAGGTGTCCGCCAAATGGGAAATACCGACGAAACATAAAAATCCACTTTTGTTCTTCGTCATATGTGTTTGGTACTCCCAACATAAACACGACTTTTTGCCATATTCTATCCAGAGAGATGTCATGAAAATATGAATTTGAATTAATGCTCAATGATTAAATTGAACCATTTATTCAATTAAATAACGGTTCAGTTCGAAATTCCCTGTAGGTTAACCGGATCGACAATCACCTGATGAAGGCCGGAGGCCAAAACTGCCGAAACGTTGTGATACAAAAAAAAATAGATGAGAAAAATTGTCTGCATGCAATGTAAATAACGATGACGCCTCATGCCAGAAATTTAGTCAGAAAAAATACGAATGAACAGTTTCGAATGTGCTTTATATTTGGAAAGATGTTCTTTCAGAAAACTTCGAGGATGATATGAATGTAATGGATCCGAATTAAGGAAAGGGTGATATAAACTATTTCTGTAAGTTAAAACATTAAAAAAAACCTGAAATTATGCTATAATGAAAAATTTTACCAACAAATTAAACAAACGGAACTTGTTACATCATATCAAAGCAAATACTAAATGTGAAAAACTATATACGATAGCAGAAACTGATGGGACGCTTTCACTGATTGGTGGCGATCAGAGATTTTAACATATTAAAAATCGTATTAAGATTATCTTCCCGATTCCCAACATTATTCCTAGATGACATTTAGAATCACTTCAAGTTCTTATCGCAGTAACAAATAGAATAAATCCTCATCTATTGAACTCATCTATATTGAAACAAGCAATTTGAGTGAGTGTTACTGCAATCTGAAGTTAAATGTATATTTGAAATGAAACTGCGTGTGAGATTTTTTAATTTCTATTTTTGAATGCATAAAATCAGTTGAGGAATTAATGTCTGTTGAACCAGAGACCAAAAGATCTGATATTTCTAATCGTTTTGATATCTTGAGCAAATGAAATGAAGTAAATCTTAAACTGCGGAGACTTAACAAGCGCCTTATTAAAAGAAACAAAAAATAATGGCGTACATTAGCAAGAGAATAATCTATAAAACAACATTAAAATGCACTATTTTCATAAGGTTACTAAGCACTTGAGAAAAAAATGGTTATTTATTTTTGTTAGATATGCATCAGAACTGTTATCGTTCTGACCTTCAAGCATCTAATAATGATATTGTGACGTTACTTAAATAACTTGATCTGAAATTAACTATGTAGGCGATATAACCACCTCAAGCAGTTGCATATAATTTTGATTTTAATTGAAACGAAGATGACGTCGAAATTCGAGTAGGGCTTTGACAAAATGGCTCTGAGAGCTTTGGCCAGAAATATAATTATTGCTGCTAAACTTTCCATCACTATAATTGGTTCATGGAGGATTCAATGAAGCAATTGGTATCCAAGCTACGTAATGGACTTTATATATGTAAAACGGGAGACAGTTTTCCTATTCAGTATTATTTATTAGTATTTATTATTAAACATAGAGAATTGTTCTCTGGGACAATAACTTAGGGGATAGAAACGTTCGTTTGGGAATTTGGTAACAATCACTGACTGTATGTACTTGGAGTTAGTGGAAACAGACGAGAAAGAATTGAGCGGTACAAAAACTAAAACTAGACGAGACATCCCTTGGCATAGTCAGTGGAACGAGAACAATTTAGAGCTGTAGAATAAATGATTCAGTTCTGAATTGCGTAGAGTTTATCTAGACCTATATACACCTGATGAAAGCTGGAGGGCACAATGGCCAAGATGTCGGGATAACAAAATGGAAAACAATAGGCTGAATGTAAATAGAATAAATAATGATAACTGTTCGTCGCAGAAATTTAGAGAGTTAAAAAAAAGTTAATACCGCCACACCCACAGACACACAAAAATAAGGTGTAGGCTGGTTTTACCTTCAGTTTAATGCGTCAAATATTTGATAAACAATTTATTGATACTGATTTAAAAAAAATATTTTATTTTTTAATCTGGCTTTCACTTACAATCTGACTAATTTTAAACTTGAAGTTTACTTTCCGTCGCAGAAAATTAAGATTTTGAATTATTTCGATTTCCTTTCTTCTTACCCGTACATGGGTAAGAAGAAAAGAAATTGAAATAATTTACTTATTTTTTTTTTTCAATTAATTATTTTAAAGTGAATTGTGTGTTTTGGATTTTTAAAATCCCTCTTCATTTTCTGAAGTTTTATGATTTCTCTTTATTATTACAATGAATCTCTCTCTCTCTCTATTTCTCTCTCTATTTCTCTCTCTCTTTCTCTCTCTCTCTTTCTCTCTCTCTCTCTTTCTCTCTCTCTCTCTCAACTTCCTTTCTAAAACCAAACTGCTCTAAAAAGACCTTACGAAAGACCTTGTAGAATTTCATTGGAAATTGGTTCCCTTCACAAAAAAGAATAATAATAAAAACTGAGATTTGTTCTCCAGTAAAGAAAGCGTTATTGATTGAAAATAAAATAAAAAGTTCTTAAAATATTTAATGCGATTTCGCCGTTGAAGGCGAATCGGAACCTTCATCTGGTATTTCATTTTTGTTTGTGTTGTGTTAGGTTTTCATCTTGATTGAGAATTGGGAATAGATCGCATGGAGGTGACTGATTACAACTTTTTAATATTAATTCATTTTATTTTTAATCAACGGCCTACCAAAAATTGGCATCTCCCTCTCGCTAAAATTTCAAATCTCGGCATGAATATCTTTTTGCGTTGGCCTAACTAATATCTAACAAATTAAAAGTGAAAAGAGTTTTCATTTCAATACAATCTCTGGCTGTTTACATGTGAAATTTTAAAATAAGAATATGACATTTTATGCAAGTACATAAATAGTGAAACTAGAAAATAAATGTAATATGGTGTTTTTTTTTTAAGCAGAAACATGGGATATCCAGTGAAGATCGAACCCGCTATTCAGACATATCTGAACTAACACAACAAACAGACTAACGATTACACAACGCCGAAATTCCCCAAATGATGGTTATATGGTGATCCGTCATCAGCAATCGAGAACTGTTTTTTCATCAAGGAAAAATAAACTTTTCTCACGAAGAAATATTTGTTTACTTGGTACAATTTCTCTTTTTTTAAATTTTCGTCTGAGATTTTTTAAAAAGTGTCAAGAATTTAATAGCGGAAGCTGTACTTCTTGAATTACGAGTTTCTCAAAGAGAGTTTTAGTGGAATTGGCTTTTACTTAAACAATTAGCAATCGACAATAGATATTTCGTCTTAACTGTTTTAAAAATAAGAAAATGCAAAGTCCAATAGTCAAAGTTAAATAATAAAATGTATTTATCATGTACACGCGCCTGCAGTAGAATTAACCAAGCCAACCGTTCCATACTAAGGCTATGAATGTGATTCTTATGGTTTAGCCTCAAAACAAAATTTCACGTTTATTCAAGAGAACATACTTATATGTTTTTTTCAATATTTACTTTTCAGTTACATTTTAATCAAGATTAGAATTATCGTAGGGTATAATCAAGATTATAATATTTGCATTAAAAATAAACATGTATTTTTTGTATGTAATCTTGGTGGGTACAAAATGTTGATGCTACATCAGTCTTCCACATTGGCCACTTTTGCTGCTGGGCAAACGTAACTATTTATTAAAGAATTCTTGCATAACGTGTGTATGCGCACAAATATATATATATATATATATATATATATATATATATATATATATATATATATATATATATATATATATATATATGGCCTGACGATTGCGTCTAGCATGAAACAGCCTGTTGCCTCTAAGTGTTGACTTCAATGTTCACTTTCATATTTACACACGGTATATCTCTGATATTGAGGACTTTATTCCATAAATATAGCAAACCTTAAGACTATATTTCTTCATATATATATATATATGTGTGTGTGTGTGTGTGTGTGTGTGTGTGTGCGCGCGTGCGTGTGTGCGTGTGTGCGCGTACGCGCGCGTGCTCACAACGACATGATTTGAACAAGTCTTAGGAATGTTGAAATTTACACAGATTTCTGTTACTCGTTCAATCTGATAAATATATTTTACATGATTTAAATAATTTCAGAAAGAAAGAAAATAACTCCCATATAAATTACCGCTTAGGCATTTTTCTATTTGTTGGTCAGTCTTGGTAAAGTCATTTTTAGACATGTTCTCCTTGTCGATGAGAACGTCATGACTCTATGAATGAAGACGTTTAACAACTCCATCTAAACAGAATTTACTGCGTAAAAAAAGGAAATTATTATTTCTCATTGGTGTGATACACACAAATTCTTTATTAGAAATTTACTGCATCGAGGAGAAACTGTTTTGCGCGACACGGCGCCTGGCAACTGTCACTTTGAATGATGCAAAAGAATAGATAAAAAGCGTGGATGTCGATCGGTTTATCTGTTGCATGACAACATCAGTCAGCGAAATGCAATTGCCACTTGGTATTGATAGGGAATGTGAATATCTTTCAATTTAATAAGGTTAATGTATCGAGTTATCCTTCGAAATATTTCTTGAATCGAAAAAAAAATCTTTCCTGGAATATGCAATGTACTTGGAAGATTGCAGACGGCCATATCAAATGAGGGAAATACGTTGTTGACTGAATGATGATGCTATGAATTTATATCAATACCAAGTTCTGTACACCAAATACATTTACATCAACCTTAAATATAATATCATAGAAATGCCATTATTTAAAAAATTCCTTTCCCCCAAAGAAGGACACGAAAGGGATTACTGGGAGTGAAAGAGAATGAGACAATTTCAATGAGGAGAAATTATAGCAAAAGACCAGAGTATAGGAAAACAGAAAATGGCGACTGAAGTTAGATTTAAGTTTTTGTAGGTCATAGGTCTCAGCAAAATTTCAACAAGTGAGAAGTACGAGAAAAGAATCTATTACAATAGAATTTACAGTTACATCTTTTACTATTTCAACAGTAAAATGATGAAAGCTAGTAGCTAAACTAGTAGTACGATTAAATACATGTAGTCAAGTTACCAAAGAAAAGAACTCATTAGAACAATTACGATGAAAATATTTATATAAAAGACCGTGGGTAAATGAGTGAAGTCAAGATACCAAGTCAGGACCACTAACATTAGAGATCCTACTTTGGATTTTGGCGGGAATCTCGAGATATATAGGAGGGACACCAGACCACATATGGCAGCAACAATCAATGCAGAGACGAATGCTAGATTTATAAATGTGCAAGATGATTTCTGGCGAGAAAAATTGTTTGGCACGACACAGTGAACCAACTTTCCTAGCAATAAACCTAGCAATTGATCCAATATAATCACTCCTCTTTATGTCAGTGGAAAACGTGGGACCAAGAAGGAGAGCTGATTATGCTAGTTCAGTGGAAGGAACTGACTATAAACACAAAGTCAGATTATACCGGAGAGTCTTAATTAGAAATATCCCTTTAGCATGGAAAGCGATTTCAGACCAATCTACTCCTATATACTGAATAAAGAGTTCCGTTACAAATCTATAGTAAGCTATACAGTGAAAAATATCTCTGACGAAGTCCTGAAGGCGTAGAAGCCGAAATACTATGAGTATTACAAAAATGGTACCACCATTCAAAATTGAAAAGCATATAATCCCTCGTACTCAAAGGCCATTATATATGAAAGAAATGCTGTTGTTCTTCGATTAAAGACTTATAATGAATTAATATCCTGGGTAAATATTTATTAACAATATATATAATTTAATTCTCATATCGT